>JAXCHB010000060.1:10740000-11220000 GCA_036926305.1 Uropetala carovei | reverse complement strand
GGATCATCCCGAAAGCTCTAACCTCTACAAATGTGTCTCTCCAACACCCCAGCGGCTCTACTTCCGGTAAGTGTTCACTGGGTTTCCTTCAACACCTAGTTGCCCAAAATATCCTTACTTACCTTTCCTCTTCCTTAGTATTTTTATATATATATATATATATATATATATATATATGAATAACACTGTACAATCAAAGGCACCTTTTTTAAATTTTAAAGTAATTCTTTATCGATATGGCGGTATGATGTATCGATATCGAAGTGAGTATCGATATGGAAATGGGTATCGACAAACAAGATTCGGACTTGATTGGAAGGAATTCTATTAGCATTTAATCCGTTTTTCTCCATGAAGCAGGAGTTCGTATATTTACACCAACTTTGAGAAATTCTTAGAAAATAACTACTTTCAGAAACCACAAGTGACGTTATTTTTGTTCATTGTCTGCGATTGTGAAAACACGCGTGCCGACCTCGGATTTTCGAGATACCGAGCACCTTTCGGAGGTGAAGAGAGAGAGAGAGGAGGAAAGAGAGAGAGAAAGAAAGAGGCCGTGAGCGTGCGTATTATGTTCTCCCTCCCGAGCGAGAGATTTTTCGCCATGACGAGTGCATAACGTTCTTTTTTTCGCTCTCTCCTCTTTGCATGACCTTGTCACGTGCAAGTGCGAACAGCTGAATGTCAGCTGGTTGCTTTTTTATCATTTCTGAGCGCAATAAATGTGTTCTTTAACAGTTTTATTTTTTTGCACGCGAGCGCCTTAGCGTTGCTTTCTTACATCTATCCCGTGCGAAGGAACTTAGAAGAACCAAGAAAATGAATTATCAAGGAAGCGAATAACCGAGTTTTCCTCGAAGAATACATACAATAGGAGATATAGTCCATTGCCGATCTGAATTGGGCGTATAACGATACTGTGGAAAATTTGCGGTTCACTTTTATTCGTACGAAACGAGGCAGAAAATAAACGACGCCGCGTCTTCGCTCATTTTGCATGGATTTGAATCGCCAAACAAGTATCCTTCGTGTGCGAATTTGTAATTTATGAGAGTGGCACGTCCCTACGTGAGTTACGCTTTTAAAATGCGGCGAGTCTTGGAAAGAAATAATTAACTTTATGATGTTTTCGTAAAAAAATTCAGAGGTTATTGCTGTTTCGGTTTCGAGGTCAAATTTCACACCGTTAAAAAGAGGCTTATTTCCTTATTGACACAAAGATGGGAAATTCTTGTCGTGTACAATCAAAATTTATGATTCAAACTCTTCCCCTAAGTCTTAAAAATATCCTCCTGTGGATCTAGGGTGGGCGTATATCTTTTCATGCATTTTGTCTTTGAATTATTGAGACTGAAACGCAGAACTTTTAGCAAACGTGGAATATTTTACAGGCTCTTTATCTTATCTCGTTCAGCCGTTGCCAGTTTTTCCTTTTGTGGAAATTTATTCCATTTTATTCCTTCTGCGACGCTATAATTATGCCGATTCTAAGAAAGACTCATTCTACATTAATCCGTTTATATATATAGTGTCTCTCTTGTGCTGACGAAGGGATCATCCCGAAAGGTCTAACCTCTACAAATGTCTCTCTCCAACACCCCAGCGGCTCTCCTTCCGGTAAGTGTTCATTGGGTTTCCTTCGACACCTAGTTGCCCTAAATATCCTTGCTGACCTTTCCTCTTCCGTAGTATACACATACACACACGCACACACACGTATATAGGGACTCACTTCCTCAACGTACCCCTCAGAACACTACTGTGGCTGAGATTTATTGACGACATCTCATGTGGACCAATGGACCTGACTCCCTCCAATCCTTTTTGTCACGCCTCTCATCTCACTCCACGCTTTCCTTAACCTACAATACTTCCCTCTCTAACATCACCTTTCTGGACGTCGACTTCTTCATCCAAGACGAGAAAATCCGCACCGGCGTCCACAGTAAACCCAGCAATAGCCTTCAATACCTTCACTTTGAAAGCTGCCATCCCCTACACACCAAAACTATTCCATATGTTCTAGCCGGCCGAGGATGGAGGATGTGCTCATACAGGAGGTCTCTCTCAATATATTACTCCATCCTCGAAGATGCTCTTCTAACACGCGGTTACCACCGGGCCTGATCCGTGACCAGATCCGGAGGGCAATTACACCCGCAATCAATAAACACCACCTTTACACTTCCCCTATTCCAGATTTACCCCTTCCCTTATCCTTACTACACTCTTCCACCCCGGGATCCACGAGGTCCTCAAGGAAATCCTACATGCTGCCCACCCAATTCTTACTTCCACCTCTCACCAATCCCCCTTCACCAATTCTCCCATTCTTTCCTTCCGCCGGCCTCCCAATTTAGGAAATATCCTGTGGAAGAAAGAACTACCCATTCCCAACCCTCCATCCGCTGCAATTCCAGATTTACCCCTTCCCTTATCCTTACTACACTCTTCCACCCCGGGATCCACGAGGTCCTCAAGGAAATCCTACATGCTGCCCACCCAATTCTTACTTCCACCTCTCACCAATCCCCCTTCACCAATTCTCCCATTCTTTCCTTCCGCCGGCCTCCCAATTTAGGAAATATCCTGTGGAAGAAAGAACTACCCATTCCCAACCCTCCATCCGCTGCAAGATCTTAACCCTGATGTTGAGGGGGTTGCTGGTGAGGCCAACATAAAAAGCAGGACAGATCCGGTGGGCAGTTATACCCGCAACCATTAAACACCTCCCTCACACTCCACCTATTCCTGATTCTATCGCTTCCCTTACCCTTAATACACTCTTCCACCCCGGGATCCACGAGGTCCTCAAGGAAATCCTACATGCTGCCCACCCAATTCTTACTTCCACCTCTCACCAATCCCCCTTCACCAATTCTCCCATTCTTTCCTTCCGCCGGCCTCCCAATTTAGGAAATATCCTGTGGAAGAAAGAACTACCCATTCCCAACCCTCCATCCGCTGCAAGATCTTAACCCTGATGTTGAGGGGGTTGCTGGTGAGGCCAACATAAAAAGCAGGACAGATCCGGTGGGCAGTTATACCCGCAACCATTAAACACCTCCCTCACACTCCACCTATTCCTGATTCTATCGCTTCCCTTACCCTTAATACACTCTTCCACCCTAGGATCCACGAGGTCCTCAAGGAAATCCTCCATGCTGCCCACCCAATTCTTACTTCCACCTCCCCCCAATCCACCTTCACTAATTCTCCCATTCTTTCTTCCGCCGCCCTCCCAATTTAGGAAATATCCTGTGGAAGAAAGAACTACTCACTCCCAACCCTTCATCCGCTGCAGGATCTCAACCCTGCGGCAAAGCCCCTTGCCTCACATGCCCCATCCACCAACCCTCACTTTCTTTCACCAGCCCCTCCTCCAACATCATCTACCCCATCACCTCCAGAAGTAACTGCACCACAAGAAATGTCATTTACCTCATCACCTGCTCCCTCTGTCCTGCTTTTTATGTTGGCCTCACCAGTAACACCCTCAACATCAGAATTAACGGCCACCGGAACAGCGTAAATCTCAAACGTCCCCTTCCGGTGGCCTCTCACACTAATTCACACAAGGTAACTTTTAATAATTGCTTTAATGTAAGGATTATCCGCGCCCTACCGGAAGACACCCCCGCCCCCTACTTCGACAGTGGGAATTAGCCGACATCTTACTTGACACTTTCTCCCCCCCCCCCTCCCTCTCCCCCTCCCCGCCCCCATCTGAACCTCCGATAACCTTATTGGCCATCCCCCCTCCCCGCCTCCTATCCCCGAACTCCTCTCATTACCCCTCCCCCTTCTCATATCCTCCCCAGTGTGTCACTTCAAACAGTACGTGTCTCTCCGTCGCTGAAGGAGGGCGTCAGCCCGAAAGCTCCATATTTGTGTTGTTTTGTGTTTTTCGTGTGTCTTCAGCACCCGCAGCGGCTCTCCAATTTAGGTAAGTGTCCACTGGGCTTCCTCCAACACCTTGTTGCCATCTTTACATATAGACACATTTGTAGACGTTATTGGAGCTTTCGGGATGATCCCTTCGTCAGCACAAGATTGGTACAACTGATATGGCGTGACACTGAGGTGAAGGTGTTGGCTCCGTTTCCTCGACATGCACCTCAGACCACTCCTGTGGCTGAGGTATATTGACGACATTTTTCTTCTTTGGACACATGGACCCGACTCACTCAACTCATTTTTACAGCGCCGGTCTTCCCACCCTGCGCTCTCATTCACCCACGACTCCTCCCCCTCCAGCATCACCTTCCTGGATGTCGACCTCTCCATCCGAGAAAACCGAATCCACATGAAAGTTCACCCAAAAACCTCCAACCGCCTACAATTTCTCCACTTCCACAGCTGCTACTCCCTCCACATAAAACGTCAATACCCTACGCCCTAGCCTGCAGAGGGCGGAGGATCTGCTCGGACAGAGACTAGTACTGCTCCATCCTCGAAAAAGCATTCCTCCAACGCGGATACCCGCAGAACTTGATCCGGGACCAAATCCGACGGGAAATCGCACCCAGCACCCCTAACGTCCACTCAAACAATCCCGCATTCCCCGGCTCTACCCCCCAGCTCACCCTAATTACCACCAGCATCGACGATACCCTAAAAACATATCTTAAAGACAGCCCACCCAATCCTCCCTTCTTCCCACAACCAGGTCTCCTTCCCCACACCGCCAATCCTCTCCTTCCGCAGAACTCCCAATCTAGCCAACATCTTGTGGAGAAAGGAACCCCCATCACCCATTCCTCCGCACCCTGCAGGGCCCCACCCATGCCGCAGACCCCGATGCCTAACTTGCCCTATAAACCCACTCCAACTTATTCTCAAACCCCACAACTAACATCACCTACCCCATAACTTCCCCTACCAACTGCACCATCCGCAATGTCATCTGCCTACTAACCTGCACCCAATGCCCCGCCATTTACGTTGGCCTCGCCAGCAGTCCTCTCAACATTCGCATGAACGGCCATCGCAACAGCGTTAGTCTTAAACGACCGGTACCCGTGTCCGTTCATGCAAATGATCATAATCTTAAATTCAATGTTTGTTTCACAGTGAGGGCCATTCGCGCCCTCCCGGACGACGCTTCCGCCCGCGCCCCCCAACTCCGTCAATGGGAATTGGCCTACATCCACATCTTAAACTCTTTCTCTCCTCCCGCCCTTAACCACTTTTAATATTTTCTTCTTTCCACCCCCCCCCCCCCTCTGCGTCCTCCAATCCCCGACCTTTCCACGCTCCCTTCCCTTCCACCCCCACACCTTCACCCCAGTGTCACCGCCATATTAGTTTTGTCTCTCTTGTGCTGACGAAGGGATCATCCCGGAAGCCCCAACAACGTCTTCAAATGTGTCTCTCCGACACCCCAGCGGCTCTCATTCCGGTAAGTGCTCACTGGGTTTCCTTCAACACCTAGTTCCCCTAAATATCCTTATATATATATATATATAGTGGTTAGCGTGTCGGCTTTCCATTACAAAGTTCCGGGGTTCGAACCCCGCGAATGGAGGTTTTTCACAAAAAAATTATGATCGGTGCCTGACAGTAGGCAGCAGTACTGTCAGTATGGTATAGAACCGAAAACAACAAATTGTTGGCTGGGTCTATATCCAAAAAGAGCTGCAGGCGTGATCGGGACTATTTGAACGGCTGCAGTACTGCGATGTGGAAAGCAAGAGGGAAACTACCACATTAAAATTCCCTAGTAATGATTGTATGGTTGGACAATATGAGTTCTCTCGAAGTAAAATATTCCGGAGGTAAAATAGTCCCCCAATCGGATCTCCGGGCGAGGACTGCCTTGAGGAAAGCATTTGTCGAAGGTAACTTACGCTTAGGTACTTGGAATGTAAAAACCATGAGGAAGGCAGGAAAGCTAGGGAACCTGAAAGAAGAAATGAGAAGAGAAAGGATTGATATCATAGGGCTGAGCGAAGCTAGATGGGAAGGAGAAGGACAGTTCGACTCGGAAGAATTCACGGTAGTTTACTCTGGAGGAAATAGTGAGGCAAGGGGAGTAGCTCTGGTACTTAGGAAAGATATGATGAAGAGCGTGACAAAAATAACAGCAACGAACGATAAGGCCGGCCGGGTTAGACTGGTCGCGGGTTCGAATCCCGCTTCGGGCATGGATGTTGTGATGTATGTTGATTTTCTATGAGAGAATTTGACGGTACAAAATAACCTTAGCTGTTGACGCACCTAAAAATCTAATTACTACTACTACTACGAACGATAGGTTGATGGCAATAAAGCTAAAAGCAGCCCCAGTGGGCATATTGATAATCCAGGTATATATGCCAACGTCCACTCATGATGAAGAAGAAATTGCGGAGATGTATGAACAAATTAACGAGATTTATGAAGAAGACGGAAGAGGAAAGGTAAACTGCATAATAATGGGAGATTGGAACAGCATAGTTGGTGGAGGACAAGAAGGAAATATTGTCGGTCAATACGGACTTGGGAAAAGAAACCGAGGAGGAGAAAAACTGGTAGAATTCTGTGTTAATAACGAGCTAGTAGTGACTAATACATGGTTCAGAAACCATAAACGAAGGCTGTACACATGGAAAAACCCAGGAGATAGAATGAGATGCCAAATAGATTACATCCTAGTAAAACAAAGATTCAGGAACAGCATAAAAAATGCTAAGACATTACCAGGAGCAGACATTGATTCAGATCACATCCTTCTAATAGTGGATGTAACTACAAAGCTGAAACAAATAAAGAAAACGAGAAGAGATAGACAGACTTGGGACCTAGAAAAACCGAAAGAAAAGAAAGATACCTTCAGCACGAAGTTGGAAGATCGCATTAGAAATTTGGAAAACAAACCGAAGACCGTGGATACAGAATGGGTGGAAGTGAAAGCCAGGATCAAAGATACCTTCAGATTGGGAAACAAGAGAAGAAAATCAGAAAACCATGGATCACTAAGGAAATGCTGGAGAAAATGGATGAGAGAAGGAAATGGAAAAATGTAAACAGTGAAGAAGGTAGAGCCAATTATAGACGAATGAACAATGAGTTGAGAAGGGTAACAGATAAAGCTAGGGAAATTTGGATAAATGAAAAAATGTGATGAAATACAAGAGATGGAGAAGGACGGTACGATATGATGTACGCTAGGGCACAGGAGTTAGAAGATAAGAAACCTAATGGAATTCGTGGTAAAGGAATTATTAATACAGATGGAAAAATAGTCGCAGAACCGAAGGATATAGCACAGGTATGGGAAGACTACATTAATGAACTATACAAAAAGCAGGCAGGATCGGTACAAATGGAACTGGAAGAAAAGAATTGCATTGAAGAAGACAACTTGGGACCAAGTATTATGAAAAGCAAAGTAGAAAAGGCGATACTGGAACTAAAGAAAGGAAATGCTACAGGCAGAAATGGAATACCGGCAGAGGTAGTTAAAGTCATGGGATCGGAAGGACTAAAAGTGATTACGAAACTAATTAACAATATTTACGACTCGGGAGAGTGGCCTCAGGATTTCTTAGATGTAACAATGATCCCTCTAAAGAAGAAGCCAAAGGCAATGCAGTGTAAAGACTACAGAACGATATCCCTACTGTCACACACTTCGAAGATCATCACGAGGATTCTTAATAAAGACTAGAGGAAAAGGCCGAAGAAATCCTAGGGGAAGATCAATTCGGCTTCGGAAAAGGACGAGGAATAAGAAATGCTATCGGTGTAGTGAGAATCATATCAGAAAGGGCAATAGAGTACAGCCAAGATTGCTGCGTATGTTTCGTCGACTGGCAGAAGGCCTTTGATAGAGTAAATTGGATACTGCTAATGAGGATATTAAAGGATATAGGTGCAGGATGGAAAGACAGGAGACTGATCAGGAATCTGTATGTGAATCAAGTTGTAAAGGTCTGGATGGAGAATGCGGACACCAGCGGAGTACATATCGGTAGAGGAGTAAGACAAGGCTGCTGTCTATCGCCGATTCTATTCAATATATGTGGAGAGAGGCTAATGCAGGAAGCGTTATAAGACACGGGAGATTTCAAAATCGGAGGAAGGATTATAAGAACAGTGAAATACGCGGATTATTCTAGCAAGAAAGAAAAAACTCCAGAAAATGATAAATAGACTAGTGATAACAGGTAGAAAATACGATATGGAAATTAATACAGAAAAATCCAAGGTTATGCAAATATCAAGTAAAGAAGAAGAAAATTTGAACATAAGTATTGGAGGAAAGCCATTAGAACGAGTTTCAGATTATAAATACCTTGGAAGCATCATAACGAGAGAAGCAAAATGTACAGATGAAATCAGGACTAGAATAGCGAAAGCAATAGCCACTTTCAGAAGAAAGAAACTCCTACTAACGGGAAGTATATAGCAGGAAATCCGCAAGAGGTTGATAAAATGCTATGTATGGAGTATAGCTTTGTATGGGGCGGAAACATGGACGCTAAGGAAAAATGATATAAAATATTTGGAAAGCCTCGTAATGTGGACATGGAGAAGAATGCTGAAGATAAAATGGACAGATAGGGTGAAAAATGAGGAAGTACTACGAAGAATAAGAGAGAAGCGAACGATTATACAGACTTATCAGAAAGAGGAAGGCGAACTGGATTGGGCATTACCTGAGGAGAAAGTGCATGATTAAAGAAGTGCTAGAAGGAAAACTGGATGGAAAAAGAGAAAGAGGTAGGAATAGGTTTCAGCTGGTGGACGACTTGAAAGGGAAAGAGAGCTATCAAGACGAAGAAAACTACGGAAAATAGGAGTATGTTTATGGAGAACCAAGTTTAACCTAGAATAATCACGGACCTGTCAACGGACAGACTACCTATGATGATATAAAAGCTTAAAGAAAAGGAAAGGTAATAATAAAGGTGGCAACAAGGTGTTGGAGGAAGCCCAGTGGACACTTACCTAAATTGGAGAGCCGCTGGGGGTGCTGAGGACACACGAAAATCACAAAAACAACACAAATATGGAACTTTCGGGCTGACGCCCTCCTTCAGCGGCGGAGAGACATGTACTGTTTGAAGTGACACACTGGGGAGGATATGAGAGGGGGGGAGGGGTAATGAGAGGAGTTGGAGTGTGAGGGTGGTGTTTAATGGTTGCGGGTGTAATTGTCCTCCGGATCTGTCCTGCTTTTTATGTTGGCCTTACCAGCAACCCCCTCAACATCAGAGTTAACGACCACCGGAACAGCGTAAATACCAACCGTCCCCTTCCGGTGGCTTATCACGCTAATTCACACAAGGCCACCTTTAATATCTACTTTAATGTTAGGATTATCCGCGCCCTACCGGACGACACCCCCGCCCCCCTACTTCGACAGTGGGAGTTAGCCTACATCTTTCTCCACTCTTTCTCCTCCCCCCCCCCGTCTCAACCTCCGTTAACCCTATTGGCCGTTCCCCCTCCCCGCCTCTTCCTATCCCCGAACTCCTCTCATTACCCTTCTCCCCTCCCCATATCCTCCCCAGTGTGTCACTTCAAACAGTACATGTCTCTCCGTCGCTGAAGAAGGGCGTCAGCCCGAAAGCTCCGTATTTGTGTTGTTTTTGTGTTTTTCATGTGTCTTCAGCACCCCCAGCGGCTCTCCAATTTAGGTAAGTGTCCACTGGGCTTCCTCCAACACCTTATTGCCACCTTTATATACACACACATATGTGTGTGTGTTTGCGTGTGCGCGCGCGTACGTGCGTGCGTGTATGTGTTTCTTATATAATTATAAATACATATTTATACAACGAAATTTCATCCACATTCATAAGAATTCTCGCATGACGTATTTCATAGAGTTAAAATTTAGCTAAATATAGCGTCAGGGCTATGAGATGTTCTATTGTTATCACATTTAAATAATTTAGCGACATCGTCTTAATTTCGGTTACTCTTTTTTCAACTTAATTTGCTGAGTTAAAATTTTTTTTCCGAGGAAATTTCTCGTCTTTTAAATGGATGAGAAAACGTCTGTTTCTTTTGTGACGATTTCATTCTTGTCATTTTGCTAAATATATAGAGGATGATGAGAGCTTGCTATATTTTCCTTGGTGTTTTTAATTCTTTGAGCAGAAACTCACACCGACTCAAAATACTAGTTGTTGAAGAAATTTGTGAATGGACGTTTCGCATATGAATGTATTTATATAACTGTTTATTTTGTGAATGTTAATTATTCAGCCTTATTATATAGGGAATTTCGCTGTGCGCGAAATGCGTTGTATGAGCCGCATGGGAGCGACAATGCTTAAAAATAGACGCTCTTACTGTCTCTCTCTCTTTCTCCCTCCCTCTTCCTCCACCTCCGCTGTCTTGGAACATTCTCCCATCTTCTCACCCCCGCTCTTTCCCTCCATTCCCTCTTTCCCATCCTCCTGTACGTCTCCCTCATATTTCTTCCTGTTTCCTTTCTCCTTCACCTCGTCCTCTCTCTCCCTTTGTCAACTCTTCTACCTGTAACCTTTCTTCTCCTTTCTCTCCCTCAGCCTTTATTCTCCCATTCCGTCTATCTTTCGCCCCTCTGTCATCCTCTCCATTGTTCCTCTCATCTTTTCCCCGTTATTTTTAATTATTTATTTATTTTGTCCATAAAGAACACCAAGACCTTTATATTGGACATAGAACACAATTATAAAAAATCTGATGTGGCCAACACATGACTTTCTCCATATTTGGGGTATAGATATTTAAATTATTATGAATAGCATTATAAGGCAAAATTATTATTTCGTATCGTAAAAGAATACAGTCGTCCTTATTGCCGTAAATTATATTTTGAATATGTTTATAGAATTCGCCGCTACATGGTGGTGGCGTTGTATACTGGAAATTACGAAAAAGTTAAATATCTCCGAAATGGATGGTTCTACGAAAATTTGTTTCTAACACAACTCGGAAGAAATATTATTCTCTACAACTTTGGTCCTCACGAAGATGACCAATTACGACGTTTTTAAGGAGATATTTGACGGAAACCGAAAAAACCGATTATTTTTTATAAATAATATAATATAAATAATAATAATTTTGTTCGTGATCACAATACTTTCCCATTACTACGCATGGAGAAAGTGAAAAATACTATAAAAATTTAATACAATCTAGATTGGGTTAATCTTCCATTTCCTCCCATTATTCTGCATTACTGCTCTCTCTCTCTCAAGTACGAACCCTCCTTTCTTATTGCCTCCTTTCCTATCTTTCTTTCTTTCTCCTTACTCTTTTACACTTTCTACCTCCTTACACTTTCTACCTCTCCTTACACTTTCTACCTCTCCTTACACTTTCTACCTCTCCTTACACTTTCTACCTCTCCTTAAACTTTCCTCCTCCCCTTCTCACTCTTTCTTCCTCTCATTACTCTCTCCTCCGTACTCTTTCTCCCTCACCCTGTATTTTTCCGCGAACTTCTCCTACTCCCCGTTTATTTGTGTTTCGTCTTCTCCCCATTCTCCTTCTCCCTCCTATTATCCTAATCCTCTTTCTCTTCTGTCTCCTCCCACTCCTATTCGTCCGCGGTGTATCCTAGGTCTTCTTTACGGTAGCAGCTTGCTACCCGCGTAGAGTCAACACCTACGTTCTGTGCTATCATCCGTTATTCTGTTACTTGCCTCCCCCTCTTCAAATGCAGCGTCATAGCTTTCTTCCTCCTCCGGACCCACCTTCCTCCGCCTCACCCAATTACCGTTGAGTCCTTCGTAGAGTTGCCAACCTGCATCCTTGGGGAAAATTGTGAGGATAAATCTTTCGGGCGTGGCATACTTGAGTACGTATTTTGCCATTGTTTCGTTTGAGGGGAAAGAAAATGCATAAGTGCTTACTACTTCAACAATAAAATTCTAATTGACAATGTCTCTCCAGTATCATTTCGGCTGCAAATCTGCTGTCATCTGTGGTGCGTCGTCCTTTTTGTATCCGCTTATAGGTGAATCTCTACAGATGTAGCCTAAATGCGCATCTGTTTATCCCAATATTTTTAAAGGCTCTTTGGGAGATGCAATTTGTCAATTCGATTTCAGCCATTAGACGAGATCCTAATTTTTTCTCCTATCGTATAGTTCGAAGTGTCGTTATTTTAAAGTACATATACGCTTCATTATAGCATTCCTTCGATGGTCTGCAAGCCTAATTTTTATTAAGTGGAAAGTTTTTGTTTTTTCCCAAGATTTGATTTACTTTGTATGTATCTATGGAAACATTCCACCTGCATATCGAAATTAATTTTAATGCCTGTGTTTTAGTCTGCTAAAGCTATGATTATAGAAACGGCAATTTTACCCTCACTTGAGTTTATCACGGGCTCTTTATTTTTGTAATATTAACGCATATATTAACGCATAACTCTAAATTTATCAGAATTATCATTGGCGGAGAGCAGGTCATCGAAACCATGACGTAGAATAATTTGACGTCGTAATAACCGGCGTCGCAATAAGAGACCTATTTGTGTACACAATTACACATTCTGATTTTCTTGAGACAGACGTTAATTTGAAAGACTCTTTTAACGCGAGTCTAAGGTTAGGCGTATCGATGATATCCAAAATAATTCTCCGATGCTTGCCAAAGCTACTTTTAAAATTACGTCCCGCCTACAACTTCTACGCCCTTCTAGCAACCCGCTTCACACTAATGGCTGGATTGTGCTTTGGCACTACTTCCTCACTCCTCTCTCCTGCCCCGTTTATGGACCAGTTGAGGGGTAAAAGAGGGAGAGGGAGAGATGGCTGGCAGATTGGCACATCTCTGCCTCCGCCAGGGGTTGTGACGGGCATCCGATGCCAACGGATACAAGGACTACATCCACGCGAGCCGTTTCCCAGCCTACGTCTCCGTGCCGCGGAAAAAAGAAGAGGAGCTGCAACACAATCAAGCTCCGTACCTAACCAAAGGCTCTAATAATAATTCGTCCGCGCTTCTTAATACAGGTGATTAATTTGTTTGTTTTTTGCGAGCACGTGACGCCTCCCAGAGTAGGGAGGTTTCGGAAGATGTTTCCGTTTCATCGATGCTCTTCGCAGAGGGGAAAAAATAATCGATCGGATCGGACAATCTTAGCGAAGAGCGCCGCTTTGAAATGCGAAGATCGTCAAGGGGACGCACCGTCGGGACGCTCGTTTTAACACGTGATCGCAGCGGCGGTCAGACGAGGCTGCGATGGACCAGCTGTGATTTGGAACCGGCACTCCCGGAGTGTATCGTGTAGTGTGTGTGTGTGTGAAGGACCGGTTCCTTCCCCCTTCTCTCATTCTTCTTACCCTCTCTCACTCTCTCACACACACAAAAATCTACCCTTTGGCTTACTCTTCCCGTCTCCACCTCCTCAGTCAATCCCCGTTTTAGGTCTTTACTCTTCATCCTACTAATTACGACCTCTCTCTTTTCCGTTCCTCTTTACGCCCTCCTTGGGAGGCTCCTCTACCTCCACATCCCTATCTCCCTCCATTCCTACCCCTCTCTCCGTTCCTCTCTCTCCCTCTACTTCCCTCCCCCAAAATTTGTACGTCAAAACTTGATCCCTCTCCCCTTCTCATACCCAAAAAAACTCACAGACACCCTGTTATGTATTCGTAAGAGGGCCGAAAAGAAAAAAAGGTAGAGGGAGGAGAGAGAGAGAGAGTGAGAGAGACTCCTGCAGGCCCAGTCCGACGTCGGAATGAGACTTCATAGATAGAAGCATTGGGCAAGGATTTCGGGTTCGAGGTACTGTAAAGGTAGGTATGAGAGAGAGGAGGGATGAGGTGAAGGTGAAGGATGGACCTGAATAAGGGGTCGGTGAGCTCCCTTTTACTCTTTGAGCCGTGTGGATGAAGGGGGGAGATCGAGAGGAAGAGAAGGGGGGATGGGGTCTCCAAAATTCAAAGTGAATGTAAAATGGGCGTGTCGTCGGAGACAAAGTCTTCCTCCGGTCGTGGCGTCCTCATCAGCTGTCTCCGCGCCCGGCGGTCCTTCACGCTCACTTCAAGGATACACGCGCTTCCAAGTTACCATCTCGATTGATTCTTCTTCCTCGTCGCCCATTCACATGCCTGACTTACTCCTAATTCATGCCTTTTCCTCCTAAGGCGGCTTAGGGTGAAGCTAACGTTTCTTCCTCTTTGAGTCACTTCACCTCGATTCCTTCCGAGTCAGACCTCTTCCTCGTGGCCCGCCTATTTTCTCTCTAATTCGCATTCCTTCCTCCTAACTCCCGTTCTTCCCTCTCTCTCTACCCTTGGGATAGAGACGGATAGAGAGGACAGAGAGCCTTGGCCTTGAAAAGATATGAAAAAAATGAACTTAGCGCGACCATCCGGAGTTACTCCACCGGGAAGAAGAAAGGAGGCGCTGCGAGTGAGAATTTAGCACCGAAGAGAGGTCGCTAAAAGTGTCGTTTTCGGACTCAGCTGTGAGGAATTCCACAATCGGCGGGAGAAAGGAGGAAGTCCGTGAATAATAACCCATATAGTCGACTCAAAATCTATCCTCGTGCGCTTAAAGTTGAGTAGGACGTCGACAAAATAAAAACCGCGCCGTTTTTCCGCATCGCGAGGCGCGGAAAAAATAAAGAGCAGTCCGCGACGGCGCAAAGCTCTGGATACAAAAACCCGTTTCGCGCGCACCGTCCGACAGGCCTCCGTTGATTGGTTCGAATAGTCTCTCTCTCCATCGGCGTCCGTCGCTTCGGCTCACCTGCAATCTTCGTCCCGGCGACGTACTCGCGGTCGCGCTCCCAACACGGCAGGGAGCGGAGAGTGAGTTAAAAGTGTTGTATATATAAATATATATATATATATAGGGAGAGAGGGGAGGCATCGAGGTGGAGCGAGAAAAATCCGCTGGTCGGAGGGGAAGAATTTTCGCACGCCTTTTCGCGTCTCTCTTTTTTTTCGTTCTCCTCAGCGACGCGTTTCCGCGTTTTCTCCCATTTTTCACCTAACAATAAGATAGCCGGCTAATACCCGGGAGCTTTCACGGAGAGAGATAGAGAGAGCCCTCGAGATCATTTTATGTTGTCATCGGCTGTGCGCAAGTCATACTGGGACTGATAAAGGACGGATCGCGAGAGAGGAGTCTAGAATAATTTCCTCGTGCTCTTCTGGAAAGAGTGGAGGTTTCCTGCGGTGGGATAGACGCGAATTAGATACGCAAGTATATATATATATGTCTGTATATATGTATGTATATTTATTTTTTTATATAGATATTCCCGTGCAAATCGAGTGCGTGGGTGTGGGCGTAAGAGGGTACACTCTGTGATAAGTTTTCGAGCGTCGGTGTTTATATTTTTTTGGAAAAAGTAGAGATAGTCTACGTCATTTGTCTTCCCGACCTCCCCACGAGGAGTTGATTCATCCGTCGCCCGTTTTAAAGACAATATAAAAAACTGAACTTTTTTAATATACTCCCCGAGATTTTCGGCCGCTTCCAATCTCGAACGTGAAGAAATGAAGAGAGAGAGAAAAAGAAGGGGAAATGAGTGTCCCGAATGATCCGCGCGAAAATAAGAAGCTGTGCGATTCTCCAGTGATTTTAGCGTTGCGCTATCATCAATTCATCTCCACGTCGTTCACGAAGTTTCGAGAAAATTATCTGGGTCGCGTGTGATTTTCGTTTATTTTCAACGGAGAGCCTTTCGAAGCATTTTTTTTTGTTGTTGTTGTCGAAGGATCGTCTTTTATTCTCTCTGTCGGCGCACACACACACGCACTCACATACGAAGACCAAAAAAAAAAGAGCGCGTGTGACCTGTTACTCATGGGATAACACTCCGCTCTTCCTTTCCCCCCTCCCTTCGCTGCTCCGAAGAGTTTTGAAGGAAGTGCGTAAGTGATAAGAAGGATAACCTCTGACCGTCTTTATGAGAGTTTTATTTTCGTGTCCTCGCGCGTGCTTGCGTTCGGACGACGGAGACGACGAGTTTCTTCATTCAAGCTTCGGTATCGTTCGTTTGTCTTAGAGTGTGAGGGAGAGAGAGTGAGAGAGATATATAGAGAAAGAGAGAAGAGGAACAAAGGTGCGCACGATTCTTTCCTCGGTGCGGCATAGGGTACACTCCGTTGCCTGGCGACGGGCGCAGACCGAATTAAACTAATCTCTCTTCGTTACTTGGAACAGTTTCAAGGAGGGAACGCTAGTGTCACCTCTCGCGATTTCACAGTCTTCGAATCGCGCCCGCGGAAGAGGGATACTTATCGATTCAGCGGATTCTGTTCGTTCCGTAAGGAAGAGGAAGTAAGTTGCTCGATTATTCCGACCCTCTTTTTTTTTTGAGACGCCAATCCGTCGCCTCGTTGCATAAATTGAAGAGGAGGAAGTCTAGAAGAAATCGCTTTATTCGGGACAGAGAGAGAGAAAAAAAACGATAAAGCGGGAAGGATTCGGCGGTGCCGTCCGGTGCTTGGAACCAACCTTTCAAAGAGGGCGTTTCTGCAGCAGTTCGCAAAAGTTTTCTCTCTTTCCCGCCATCGCGAGAAAGACGAAGAGAGAGAGAGAGGGGGGAGAAAAATAAATTCCGGGAATCAGCTGAGCCGAGATCGCCGGGAGGACTTTTGAAGTGTCAACATCTCGTTCTGCAGAGGTTTTCGGTGGTAGTAGTAGCAGTAGGAGGAGGAGGAGAAGCTGAAAATTTAGCGAAGAGAAGAACACCCCTTTCCGCGCCATCTCGAGTTATCTCGTCCACGCTTGTTTCGACGGCCCTTTAAAGAAAACGGACGTTTGAAACCTAATCGGTCGCTCGACGTACGCCTGTCTTTATTGCTGTTTTTTTTTTTTTTAATTCTTCTCCCGAAGAAATCACTCGCGGGTAGTTCTCATCGCAGGGCGACCTTACACTTCTTCCGACACTTGTTCACTTCTGGGGTGCTGCAGCTTATAGTGAGAGAGCGCCACCGTGGATGTGTTTGTGTGTGTGTGTGTCCGTCTGTGGTTGAGAAACCGGAGGTGACGTCGTGGTGCGGTAGGGAAGAGGGTGAGAGAGAGTGTAGGAGGAGGAGGAGGCAAAAGTAGAGAGAGAGAGGGAGAGAGGCACGCTTATGCTATAGAGAGAGAGTGAGCGAACGAGCGGGTGACTGTTGAGTGTCAGAGGTTGATTGGGTGGTCTCCTACCTCTTCCATCGCCGCCGCAGCAGCAGGCCAACACCGGCGGGCAAGGGAGATGGTGTAGGAGGAGGAAGGGAAGAGTGGTGGAGGAGGATTGTGTGAGGCGGCGATAAAAGTTGGTGGGGGGCGGTTGGAGGGAACAGTCGAAGCGCGGGTGCGTCGGTGAACGGTGATTCCGAATCTCTGAAGAGAAAGGAGAGAGAGAGCGCGGAGAGTAGCGTGATAAATAAATAAGTAAATATATATATATATATACACGTATTATACATGTTATTACGCGCTTGGAAGTTCCTCGGAAGAGAGCGTCTTTATTTATTTTTCTCGTGAATCGAAAAAAAAATAGGACGACCTGGTGCCGTTGTGGAGTGATTTTTTTTTGTTCGAATCTCCTGGAGGTGTGTCGAAGGAAGAGAGTGGTGTGAAAGAGAAAAATATATTTTTTTTCGGAGAAACGAAAAAAAAGGAAGAGCATCGTTTCGGATGCGAGTGATGAGCGTGGCCACCAGCACTTCGATTGATCGATATTTGACGGAAGTCGGATGGGAGTGGGGAGCATCATGACTGGAGTGGGGATGGATCGGGAGCCGTCCAGGAGGCGTGTGCGGTTCCGCGAGGGTGCAGACGACTGCTTCCTCCTGTGAGTATATAAATTTAAAAAAATAAATATAAACACACACACACATATATATATATATAAAACATATATATATATACATATATATACTCGAAATAACACCGGGGAAAAATAAAGGAATGAAGGGGTAGGGCGTGGGAGGAGGAGGGCTGATACGATCTCCTTCTCTCCCTCTCTTTCTTCCTCGTACTCTGGCACGAGTCGGACGTTGCCACCGCGATGAACGGCCGGAGATGCGAACTTCTCTATACAACCGGGAAAAGAGGGAAAGAAGCCGGAGGAGTGGGAGAGAGAGAGAGGGAGGGAGGAAGGAAGGAGTAGGAGGAGGGTTGCTAACCCCTTGAAGGCCGTCGTCGGCACCCTTAATCGCCTCTCTTTTCCTCTCCATCTCTTTCTCTCTCTCCTCCTATCTCTTCCCAACCTTCCTTACTCCTCTCTCTCCAACTCCACTAACCACATCACTTGCGCCACCTCCTCCCAAGGGGGACTGCCAAAAATTCCACGCTCCCAAACCTGCTTTTTTTTATTCATCCTCTCTTACTTGCCTCTATCCTTTCTTCTTCTCTCTCTCTCTCTCTCTCTCTCTCTCTCTCTCTCTCTCTCTCTCTCTCTCTCTCTCTCTCTCTCTCTCTCTCTCTCTCTCTCTCTCTCTCTCTCTCCATCCCTTCTCTTTCTCTCCATCCCTTCTCTTTCCCTCCATCCCTTCTCTTTCTCTCTCCTTCTCCCTCCCTTCTCTTTCTCTCTCCTTCGTATCTTCGCCCAGCCCTGTATCCTTTTCTCCATGATTTACTCCTTGTACTTATTTTCCTCCCTCCTTTTACTACGCGTTGCCAAAACGTCTTTTCTTGTTCTCCGTCAACGGGACGGTTTCCTCCTCTCTCACGAAAAGAGCACGCTCAAACCACGTGCGCGTACGAGAATACATTTTATATATTATGCGAAACGCTAGAACGAATCCTTAAGAGTATCAGCTTTATTGTGTTTCCCATTTTACGTAATCTCCTTTCTTTTTACCGGACGACTTTGCAGAAAAAAAGTAAATTTATCCCTGCGGAAAAGAGAGAAGAATGGCTCGGTTCAGACGTTTTGTGACGCGGTCCGTTAAAAAAAAAATGCCAGTCATTCGACTTTTCAAAAAGTCCTTTCGGTTCGCAAAAAAATTTTGACGCTCGTGCTCAGGAGAGGGAAATTTTTTGCGAACCCTCTCGGTTGTCTGGGAAAGGAGCAATTGCTTCCGTGACGGGGGAACGGGATTTGAAGCTTTCCCTCGATCGTTATTTTCCGCAGTTTCGACGTGCGGCAATTTGTCTGTTCGTTATTTACCGACCTTCTTCCCGCGGTAGGCGTGGTTAAACTGGCGACCGATGGTATTTGTGTATATCAGCGATTCTCAAAGAGTGGTCCTCAAGAGTCCTCCAGGTGGTCCGCGGGCTGGCCCAAAATGCAAATTACTTGATAGACAACGCAGAGGCCATACTAGAGAACGGATCAGAACCCTAATCTCCAACACTCGCGTGACGTATTGCAATAGTGTTAAGGCTTAATATACCATTTTAAATTAATTCATTTGAGCGGCTCACGTGGTTAGGCCTAAAGCAATTAATGTTGACTGAAGCAAATTAAATTAATACCACTAAAAATTAATTAAATTCTTCACGGCGTAAAGTCCCAGTGGATACAACGACATGTCCTAACAACTGTTCTTATTCCCATTCTTTCTTCGGAACAATCAAAAATCGTAACTCCATTAGCAGTGGCAAGACGCGGGAGTGGATGGGGTATGTTGTCCGCGAGGTCTTTCGAAGTGGTCCGTGGACCGAAAAAATTGAGAACCACTGGTCTAGATGCTTTTCACAATTGTAATTCGCTCCGGAATCAGAAGAATTTCGTGAGACGTTTTAGTTGCTTGTTTGCGTCTATGACTATGGATCACTTGTTTGAAGATACGAGATGTCTGTGTTTATTTTCCAGAGTTAAAGGAATTTTAAGTATCTTTAGAACTCCTTTTCTATCCATCAAAATATTTTCTACGTTTCCGAATTGGCGATATTTGTATCTTGCATTCTTGCGTGTTTATCAGAAAATATCTTTTTGAAGTTCGATATTGTATCCTATTTTTTACTTTCTCATACGCAGTATCGAGAAAATATTGTTTTCGCGAAAAAATTCGACCTCGAGATTTTTACGGAAATACACGTTTTAGGTGTCGCTGAATCCGAAAAAGTGGTTTTCGCAATGTCGTCTGTCTGTCTGTTACTGGCGCTGAAGCCTAGACGGTAGAACGAAAATTAGGCATTTTATCATACTGAGCAGAGTATACATAGAAATGGTTGACAATGATCAATAATTAAGAGTAGTTTATTCTACGCATTTTTAACAACAATCCGATTTTCTCGAAAACGGCTCTTATGATTTTGATCAAATTTCATACAGTTACTTGAGTTAACGTCTTCAATAATACTGTTTAGTTCATATTTCTCAAAAAATGAATATAAGGCTAGTTTATTTTAAGCAACTTTAACAATAATTCGATTTTCTCAATAACGGATCTAACGATTTTGATCAAATTTCCTACAGTCACTTGAGTATACATCTACAATAATACTACGTATTATATTTTTCTCGGTGAATGAATATAAGGCTAGTTTATTCTTGGGCAACTTGAACAAAAATTGGATTTTCTAAAGATAACTAAACGACGCATTAGTACGTATATGAGAGAGTTTGTACAATGTATGTTGTACCGATTTTTTTATATCGTCATCTCGTGCATACCATACCGACATTTACGCTTGACCACGGCGATATAGAGGGCGTTCCTTTCGTAGGAGAATGATTAAGTGCGTAGCGTGGATTCCGTCAGAAGTAGAGCATAGGTCAGTGCAGTTAGCTGTCCGGTCAACAACCGATTTTTTACGAATTGCAGATCGAGTCTCAGAGGTGTTTGAGTGTTTTGTCTGACTTCAGGCCGAACGGCGTCCGGGAACAATCCAGAATTATCATTGCAGGATGATAAGCAACAAGAAGGATAATAATTGTATTATTTGTAGCGGTCATCGTTTGTGAGGAAGTAGGTTTTTTTGTCTTCGGCTGGGAAGGACGAGTTTAATCGTACAATCTAATTGTCACGTGCATAATTATTGATTTTCAGCTGTGAGAATGTAATCCTGATTAAATTCAAATTGCTGAACATAGTACACATTTAAAATAATAATTACGATATTTTCAAAACGACAAACGGATAATGTACCATTTGATAATTCGAACGCAGTAATCACAAACATTTCTTTAGTTAACACCGACCATTATTATTATTCGTTTAAAAATTTTTTGCTCGAAAGAGATTCACTTCCCGCTGTTGTGCTTTTCCACCTCCAGTTTGACACGGTTCATGCACGGTTTCGTGGAGAAAGCTCTGGAAATTTGGAAACTAGAATCTATTCATACGCCACAAAAAAGTCCCGCCCGACTGAATCCTGTGTTAAAAACGAACTCCCTCGCACGGACTCTTCAATGCTCGCCTTCTTCTCTCTATCTACGTAACAATCGTCTGGCTTTTGTTTGACCAAGATACCGAGGCCTAAGAGTTTTGTGGGAACGGAATTTGTTTATGTTAATGCGGAGTTAAAATCGTCAGGGGGATGAATGGACGGCCGCTCCTTCGTCGGTTCCATCCTTTTCTTTCCCCCTTTCCGTCTCACTCCGTTTACTCACCGTGACGATGAGACGGCGAAAGATCGTCTTTTAGACTCTGTTGCCACTTAGACGCACGCACGCACGCACACACACACGCAATAAGGATCATGCATTTATGTGTCAACTCAGTATTCCTAACGTCAATTTTGCGCTAGTTTTATCCGTGTCGGATGAACGAAACTATATACACATTTGTTACGATTATTCGGTCGAATTTTGACGCTATCGACGCACGTTTTCAAACGCATGCGGGAAATCGCGTCCCGACGATAAAAGTCGCTGTTGATTTTCCTCGCTTCGTGACTTCCTTTTCTTCACGCGTGACTTGGCAGCGGACGCTCCTCGCGAGGAAGTTTGTCATGTTTCATATCCTGATGAAAATGAATCCGGTTCGACTTTTTCCTCTTCGCGGTAGCATGTTTGGCGCGTAGGTGTTTGATCGATTCCGCTTTCAGATAAATTGACCGTTTGAGAAAAGACGGATGTTGAAAATGGTTACGTTTGGGCGTCGACGACGGCTCGTCAAGGCGAAAGCCCACGATCGGCCGCGGCGTCATTGCATGCAGTAAAACTCATGTTTATGCGTCACCACGTATCAGAAAAACGCATTTATATTCCGTGAGGATATTATAATTCGTAGAAAATAGAATTGACGTTTTAATTATTGGGAAACCCTAGGTTGTAGACCGTCCTCGTAAGGTGAAATATTTTTAAGTCGACCTAAGGTTGTCTTATTAAGCGCGTGTGCCTTTGCTCTCCGGTTGATTTCTCTTTAATAACTGGGATTTATTTCTAAAAATCCATCAGCTTGAAGATGGTCTGTTGTTCTCAAGATTTTATTAGCAATAGGATAAGAGGAAATAGAGGAATTTTCCATATTGGTATCCTGACGATTTGAGCTGGAAAAAAAATTCGATGATCGATAATTTATTCTCGAGTCAGACCTTAAATCTCTATACCCATTTCTATGTTAATCTGGAATAATGCGACCCTTGCACCTTAAGCACGCAAGGGCAAGTGCAGCTTCAATCGCTGCATTTTTAACTCCAAATAAAGCGGAAGTCGCAACCGATTTATAATTAGCCGTTTCGCAAACACCTTTCGCGACAGCTTTCGCGTATTTTTTTCCCGCTTGAATGTAGAACGCGAAGGATGTCATAACGTCCATTTCCCCCTCTTACTCGAGGATCTTGAATGTCCCGAATACCTCGGGAATTCCACACGGCTACGAATCTTGCATAAGTACCTGCAGAAGGGTGGGGGGGGGGGGGGGGGGGGGGGGGGGGGAAAGAATCCCAAACAAGCGTTGCTATTTGGGGCGAATTTGCCGCTTCGGCACATTTAAGGTGGGTAATAAAAAGAAAACCCCACTCTCTCCTTCCTTAGGAAGAAAAGACATTTCGCTGATTCACGCGACACCGTTGGGACACGCTTTGCGCGCACGGTCGCGCGCTTAAAGCAGGAGGGAAGGAGACGACCGTAAACAGAAACCTCCCTCTCGATCTTCTTCTTTTTGGGTGCCTTTCGGTCTTTCTTGCTTCCTCTCCGAGAGAGAACCCGCTTCACGCAGCCGGTTTAGAAGGGAGATATGAGGATGTTGAAGGAGAAAGTGAGAGAGAATGAGTGATTGGTGGTGGGAAAGAAAATGTACTCAAAAGTTTTAAAAAGTGGATGCACCGTGATATTTTAGTGCCCCCCAAAAACAAGTAATAGAGGAATATTTCGAATTTACTTCGGTAAATACATAGTCTCAAAACGTCTTCGATCATTCTGAGCGAGCGGCTGCAGCACAGTTGCTGATTAAAGACTACAGGATTATGCGTGTAGTGTAGGCTAAAGCTGTTGTTCTGAAATGATCGGAATCATTTTTAGCATACGACAAAAAGGGGTTATTAAGCGAAATTGTTCTTTTTTTCTGATTAATCCACTTCATTATTCAATCCTCTCTTGTATGGACATTCTGTTATTTCTTGTTGAAGTCGGGTACATTTTTTTTGGCCCACCTGGTATTGTGTGTACGGAAGGGGAGGTAAAATAAAGTAAGAAAAATGTCTTTATTGCGCGGTTAAGGCTAGATAGGCCCCTCTTCCGCCTAAAAATACAATGTTGAGAATTTATTTGAATTTACAGTGGAAAATAGAATAAACTTCAACTAAATTACTAAAATTAGAATAATAATAATAATAATAGAAATAGAAAGACTAGCATAAGAATAAAAGGCAGAGAGTTCAGTGATGAAAACAAATGAAGTGTAAGAGATGAAGAGGAATAGGAGAGAAGATGAGAATTAAGGTGGGATAGAGAGAACGAGACGGACAGATTGGCAGACAGAGGTGGACAGAGAGAAAGATAGGGAGCGAGAGAGAAGGGAGATATGAGAGACAAACGACTTTATTAAGACAGGTATAAAGGAAGGGAAACGGGAGGACAGGTGGTGGTATAACAGGAGGAAGGGGTGGGGGGGGGAATTGATAAAAAAATGAGAATGAGAGGAAGAATAAAATAATAACGAGGACGATGGAGTAAGCGGAAGAGGAAAACGAACATGACGTCTTGCCGACGCACGACAAAGTTTAAAAAATTAAGGTCACTGCATCCGTCTTTCTCACTCACTCGGCTGATCCGTTAATCCTTGTATATATCTCTCCACCCGCTCAAAACCCCATTATTTCCTGCCGTTCCTATCTTAGCTTTCCTTTTGTGATCTTATTAAGACCTTGCGGGCATGCGGATGTAGTGGAGGATTTCCTTCTAATGAACGAGAGAGAGAGAGGGTGGGTGGGTGTTGAGAGAGAGAGAGAGATATGTAAAGAGGAAGAGATAGTGGGAGATTGCATTTGCTAACGTTTGGAAGACTCTTTAGACGTCTGTGGTGGTCGTAATTATTTTATTATTATTTTTTTTAATGGTTTCAGGAAGTCTCTTCGAGGCAATCTCGTCCCATGATACTTCGAGTGTTCGAATTAAAAAAATGTATACTTTTTCTACTTATTTTCGTTAGAATGGACACTAACGAGTTGATGAGGAGGGCGGAGAGTTCTCAAGAGGATTTACCTCGGTAAATATCGGATAGTTATTTGGCCGTCTTTTTTCTTTTTAATCTTTCTCTCTATCGAGATATTCGAAATTTGAATTGAGGAAAAAAAATTAAGTAGAAACCCTCCGCTATCATTTCGTTCGGAATATAGCGACGAGGAGCTTGTTGAATCCCATTCGAGTACTATTGAAAATCGGTAAAAATGAGAACGTCTACTTAAATTTCAAACCAGCAAAAATCGTTGCGATTGGATGGACATCGTAATCCCTTTTTTTTAATATGGCGAATGGAGAAATTTGCTTTTGGGGTTTAGACAACGAAGTTTAGTGGAATTATTCTGTGAAGGATGCCGAGTTCATCACGTAGCTTTTAACGAAAATATTAATTCAGATAATTTTTTCTATGTCCGACAGCTGAATACCCCACGAAATATTTTCAGTTTGAACTAGGAAATATCTAAATGGAGATTAATAACGATTGCAAAGGGAGATAGAAAGCAGTTCGTCTACGGCGACTTATCCAGGGTGTCAATATTTCAAGATCTTATTCCTGAGGTCATTCCGGGCCAAAAATATCATATGAACATGTATCCGATTCTTAGCGGTTATTTGAAATGTAGCATGAATTTTATTGAAAAAATATTAGATTGAACAAACTGTATATGTTAAAACTAGTGTAATGCCCGTTGAAATATCAACGGAAGAATTATAGATAGATAGATTATTAATATTTTCATTTAAAATAATTAATATCACACTTTTACATATGAAATATTTTGCCATATACAACATTTAAAGTGAATATTCTGTTGTTGACGGGCTATCTTTAGTTAAACGTAAAATAGCTGCCTCTCTTTCCCTCCCTCCCTCTCACACCCTCTCTCCCCCTCCCTCTCGCTCCCGCCCCTACCTCTCTCCCCCTCCTCTCTCTCCCGTATTAAAAGCATTCAAAGCACGTTTACATCCATGAGGATTGAAATAACAATATGATATCGAAGTATAACAATGGAATTGGTAGACAAGGCAACATTCCGTTAAAATGGCAATATTTCCACAAAATATGTAAATGAAATATATAACAAGAGCGATTTCGAATTGTATGAGGAAAAAGATGAAAAAAAATAAGAAACTTTGTAATTTTTTCTTCAAAATGGTTCAGATCCGAAGATCGTAGGTTAATTCCTTCTAATTTTAATTTCCAAAACAATAAAAGCCTGCACATCAAAGAATTGATTTTTACATGTTACCTTACGGAAAATGGAAATGTCTTCGTTGGAGTCGAACCCAGGACTTTTTTTGGAGATTTATTTTCGTCATTACCTTAAAATATGTTAATCAAGCATCCTTTCCAAATTTCAATCTTCTACCTATTCGGGAAGTTGGTTAAAACGCTCTATGTCGGCCATCGTGAAAGCGTGACCAACCAACCAACAGACATGGACTATTATATTATAAAATTCTGGCAGATAGAAAGACGCCGTTCCAGAACGTCAACGGACTCGGGACGCATCTTAAAACCAATGTCGGTTTGTTCCGGTTTCGTACGGCAATCTGCGGGTGGGGTGTTCGATATTGTTTCCCACGTCCCTATTCCTGACACGTCCTCCTCATCGTCTGACGCGTGCTTCCTTGAGGTTAATAGGAGGAGACGGGTGAATCACTCCTCGGTGCATTCGTTTTATCATCACTCTCTCGCAATTGGCCGAGTGATTCACCTTTCATCCGATTCACGCACGTCTGTCCTTGAACTTTCGCTATTGAGGTCAGGGTCTCTTTGAGGAACAAAAAGAAAAGCGGTCTCCTTCCTTTTTTTTCCGTTATTTGCTATGGCTTGTTTTCCCAGCTTCCTGCGATTCGGTGACGTCTTCTTCTCCTTCCTCGACTCCGTGCGTCATTTCGTACCCTCAGTTCCAATCCAGCTCCGGTTTGTTCCGGAGACAGTGTTCTCTCTCGGCGCTTTGATTGTTTGAGGGCGTTAACGATTGGTGGGAATCGCTTCTCGGAATATGACCCTTCTTTTTTTGGCATCTTGAAAGGTCAAGGAGGACGGAAATTTATTTTCCGTGTAATTATTACCTTTGAAGAATCAATCTGGAGGGGAAGATTATCCGGTAACGAAAGAAGATTTTTTTCTATAGTATTCAGGGTAAAATTACGGTATTTAAATCGAGCCAGGATGAACGACAGAAGTAACCAGTCATCGAAAATTGAGTTATTATTTAAAAAAAAGTGATTCGCCAAATAAGGCAGGACTTGGTGGAAAGCCGTGACAACGGGAAAAAACTTTGAACTAATGTAACTTCCGCTTCGTGAAGATTGCGATTTATTTCGGTAGAGTTATAAAACTTAATGTCAGCGCATAGGGACACTTAACAGAGTAACGAACTTTTAGAATTATCGACAATTTTAGCGATAAATGTCCCTGTTGTATTGCATCAGGAAGGATTCGTCCTAAATATTATGAATTATTACTGTATAGATTGAGAAGGAGAAAAATTCTGAACTTGACCGGAACTCAAACCTCGAACCCGGGTCTCCCACTTGTCGGGCAGGTGCTTTAACCAATTAAGCTACCAAGCCAAACTAATTCGCCATTCTCAAATTGGGGTATTTACGGTGAAGAAAAGGCTACTTCAGTAGTAAACCTTACCACATTTCGATAAAATTTCGAACTGGCAAGAATGGCGCGCGTCTTCAAACAACGAATTTACATCTTATCCTTGCGCTTTTATTCACCGATAGAAGTTGTGATTCCCCTGACTTTCAAAGGGGTTATTTTCAGTAGTCAGATAAGCGGGGAGGTGTATTTTTGGAATTATCGGAAATTCGAGAGATAAATGTTAGTGTTGTAAAGGTTCGTCTTCTGTATTGTAAATCGTCGTTTTATAATTACTACCATTGTGTTGGAATGGTGCCTATTACATGGGCGTTCGAGTCACTCGTCCATAGGAAGCCAAATTTCCCGCCCGAAAAACCAATATTTAGACCTAAATCGAAAAATACTGTTATTTCATTCGAGGGGAAACTTTGTTTTTTATTCGGATTTCGTTAAATTTTCTTCCGATAGAGAGTCGTGCGTTATTTTTCCCAGTTTGGGCACCCGTTCATTGTTCTCAAACAAAGAAGTTAAACCTCAGTCTTCCACTTTTATTTGCCGATAAAAACTGTGATTCCCCTGCCGGCAAAAGCAGCTTTTTTCGGTAATCGGATAAGCGGAGTGGCGTATATTTAGAATTATCGCAAATTTTAGAGATAAATTTTCGAATTGTAGAGTTTCGACCGTATTACTCTGCAACGGAAATAATTCGAGATATTTATCTTTGAATAGTGAGTATTGAACATTTACGTCGCCCATCCTTTTTAAATTGAATTAAAATTTAGTCGAGGGTTGCCCAACGTTTTCGCGTATGGGGGCAACATAGGAAAATTTTCTTACTATAGAGACGGCAAATTTTAGAAAGGTAAATCAGAATCATTCCGTTATTGTCTAGTATCTAGTATGGTGCCATTTAAAGTGTTATGTTACTCTTGTGATTTTATATATTTCGCGCACATTTAAACAATAGATTTATTTAACTAAGATATAATTTTTGTATTTTTTTAGAATTAATACTTTCAGTTTGGTTGTATTTATGAATTATAATCTGTATACGTTATGAATGGGTAGGGGGCTGGATAAAAACTTCTGTTAAACAAGAATGATTTACGTCTACATCACAAAGTGTTATGATATTTTATTTGATGTGGAGCTTTTCAAGATATTCGAATTCCGGTGAATTTTCTCTCAGGACAGAATCCCGTGTCAATCTTTTCAATTTGGAACGAATGTCACGCGTCCGTTGTTTCTCACCCAGTGAATTTACACATCACCCCTTCCATTTTTATTTACCGATGAAAGCTGTGAAATCCTCTTCCTGCGAAAGCAGTTATTTCAATAAGGTGCTCCTTACCCTTCATTGGCTATTAGACGTGGTCAGCTAAAGAGGATGACGTTAGCGTTTTTTCGGCCGGAAAAAACTATTCTTGAGGATCGAGGAAAAATGGCGAGTATCGCATTTTAAACACATCCCATGATTGGCTATTTTCGCACATCCTCGCATGTGCGTGTGTGTGTGTGTGCTTCGGTGTGGTTGCGTTAGGTCGTCGCCACGCTCAACTCGGAAGTGGGATGGGACTTCCGGGGTACGATAAAAAAAGAGCAATCTCGATTAGAAAAAAAATTAATGAATGAGGCGTCATATTCTTGTCTCTTCGCATCACGCCAATCTTTTTTTCTTCCCTATTCATATCGCGGTGGGTAAAAAAATAAACGCTTCAAAAAAAAGAAACTGATGACTAAGCGGAAGCGCTCTCGATGCAGTCTTCCGCTTGCCCTCTCGTCGTTACTCGTATCGATCGGTTTCACGGAGTCCTTCTTGGGTCAAGTGAGCGATCTTTCTCTCTCTCGCTCTCCGTTATCTCTCGCGGGATTCCACGGTCGCGGGGACGTATGTTTGCATAGATACGGGACGTCCTTCTGAAGCTCCAAGACAGCCACCCTCGTCGGAAACTCTTCCGTTTCCCTCTCCGTCCTCTCTCTCTGTCTCTCTTTCTCCGTTCCCTCTTAAGCTCGCTTTCCTCCCTTCTTGCATCCGCTCCTTGAGGCCGCGGTTTCGATTTCGTAAAACTTTTGCAACAACTTATTTCTCTCTTCCCCTCCCCTTCTGCCACTGCGTCGCATCTTATTGGCCTGTCTATGGCATCGGGAATAATATTTCAATCTAAAATCTTCAACCTCCTCTTCTTCTCTTATCTAGTGAGTCCAATTCATCGCTTAGATCCTCAAGTTTTAATTGGCGTAATCGTTAAACTATAGAGAAGTTTTCAAGGTCTTTAACTCGCAAAACAATAGATTTTTCCATGCTCGTGGCGACGTAGAGCTCATATATATATATATATATATATATATATATAAATACTTAAGGAAAAGGAAAGGTAATAATAAGGGTAGCAACAAGGTGTTGGAGGAAGCCCAGTGGACACTTACCTAGAATGAAAGGCCGCTGGGGGTGCTGAGGACACACGAAAAACACAAAAGAACAAAAACTACACAAAAATGGAGCTTTCGGGCTGATGCCCTTCTTCAGCGACGGAGAAACATATACTCATTCTAGGTAAGTGTCCACTGGGCTTCCTCCAACACCTTGTTGCTACCCTTATATATATATATATATATATATGGGGCAACTAGGTGTTGTAGGAAACCCAGTGAGCACTTACCGGAAGGAGAGCCGCTGGGGTGTTGGAGACACATTTGTAGAGAAGGGATCATCCCGAAAGCTCCAATAACTTCTACAAATGTGTCTCTCCAACCCCCCAGCGGCTCTCCTTCCGGTAAGTGCTCCCTGGGTTTCCTTCAACACCTAGTTGTCCTAAATTCCTCATTTACCTTTCCTCTTCCGTAGTATATATATATATATATATATATATATATATATAGGGAATCGTTTTCCATAATATTGCACGTAAAAAATGTGGGGTAGCAGAAGGCAATAAACCTAGGTTATTAAGAATCGTTAATATATTATTGAGGGAATTAGTTTGAACCATATTTTTTTACTAAAGCATAAGATCTTAAATAAAAAACGTAATACATCTGATTGTATGCACGAGAAATGCAAGCTGGCGCCAACCGCGATTACCAGTCAGAGAGCGCGATTGTTTCATTAGGACAAGGAATGTTGTCGAACCTTATCCCTTTCCCCTCTCTTATCTTTTCCCCTCCCTCCTCTTCGCGATCGCCAATTGTCTTTACTTTCTCATACGAAGTATCGAGGAGGTATTGTTTTCGCGAAAAAATTCGACCTCGAGATTTTTACGGAAATACACGTTTTAGGTGTTGCTGAATCCGAAAAAGTGGTTTTCTCAATGCCGTCTGTCTGTCTATTACTGGCTCTGGAGCCTAGACGGTTGAACGAAAATGAATGAAATCTCGTAATTGGGCATTTTATCACACTGAGCAGAGTATACATGGAAATGGTTGACAATGATCAATAATTAAGAGTAGTTTATTCTACGCATTTTTAACAACAATCCGATTTTCTCGAAAACGGCTCTTACGATTATGATCAAATTTCGTACAGTTACTTGAGTTTACGTCTTCAATAATACTGTATAGTTCATATTTCTCAAAAAATGAATATAAGGCCAGTTTATTCTAGGCAACTTTAACAATAATTCGAATTTCTCAATAACGGCTCTAACGATTTTGATCAAATTTCGTACAGTTACTTCAGTATACATCTACGATAATGCTAGGTATTTTATTTTTCTGAATGAATGAATATAAGGTTAGTTTATTCTTGGGCAACTTGAACAAAAATTGGATTTTCTAAAAACAGGCTCATACGATTTTCATTTTCTAAAGATAACTAAACGACGCATTAGTACATATATGAGAAAGTTTGTACAATGTATGTTGTACCGATTTTTTTGTTCTTCCCATCTAGAGACCATAGTTCTTTCATCACCTCATCTTCCCTCTCATCTTTTCTCAATTTATTTCTGTCCTCCATCTCTCTCTCTATCCATTCCCCCCCCCCCACTCTCTCTCTCTTTCTATTCCCTAACCATGCTCACTCTGTCAATTAACTCTGTGTTCGCTCCTCCGTTCTCTTTCGTTCGGCACTTGTCTCTATTTCGGTAATATTGCCAATCAGAGGCCTCCGATTTCGGTGGAAACCAGCGCACGTTTCTCTCTCTCGCTAAAGGTCACATTGGTTATGTTTAAGAGCGTGTTGTCGCATTAGGGGCGAACCTTATTATTTAGGCGAGGTCGGAAATAAGTTTACGATTTTCCTCGTCTTTCCATTCGACTCTTGTGAAATCAATTACGTTTTTATTTTGATTTATTTTTTTGAAAGTATACGATTGAGCTCGCGAGACAATAGGAGGAGAGTAGGTTGAAATACGGAAATTATGAATACTATGAACCATAACCCTAAATGAGTACGCACGAGTCGAAAATTTGCAAATACTTCATTGAACATCGCCGGCATTTTTTTAAAACTAACTGTTAATCCTTTAAATCGTCAGCCGCTTGAGCGTATATAAACCTGTAACAAACGTGCTTTGTTTGCTGTTGCTTTGGGAGCTGGGCCATTTTGTTTATCCCTACGGCAGAAGGATAATCGAATCCAAAGGGAAGCCACAAACATCGGTCAATCAATGGACCTGCATTACAGGCGGCTATAAAAAATATCTTCGAAAATGATAAACATTTACTCCCTTTAACGATTGGAAATTAAGAAAAAATATTTCTCCTTCGTTATTTTGGCGTCGTATAATTTTGTTGGAATTAATCAATATTCCTGATACTTGCGGAAATCACGCCCTCTTCGTTACCACTTTCATTTATATAGGTCACACTTAATCCGGGGGTGTGTTTCCTGTTTTTATTAGCTCATCCCTTTTTACGGTTTCTCTAACCTTCTTTCGGCCTTTCCGAAAAAAATAAAAGCTTTTTCCCCGCTCATTTGACGACGTCCGTTGCTTATTCTCAGAGAAAGGAAAAAATCAGAGAAAGGAGAAAAATCCTTGGTGGGGGACAACATCGCAGTGTTCCATTGTCCTCCCTCTTCAATCTTCTTCTCTCTTTTTACCTTCATCCGTCTTTCCATTTTCCCTCACTCACGCTCCTCACCCCTCTCTCCTCCTTTCACTCCATTTCTCCCTATCTTCCGCTTTTCTCTTCCTATTTCTCCCTATCTCTCTTTCTCCATGTATATACGTATACCCTCTTTCTCTGTCTCTCCCATCCCTCTGTTCTCTACCGAACCCCAATTTTCCCCCCTCCATCTCTTTATCCCCACCTCCCCTTTTCTTTCTCCATAATTCTACCTCTCTCCTTCCTATCTCTCCCTCCCCTCTCTTTCCTCTCACCGCTACTCTCTCCTCTCCTCCTACTTCTTCCCATCTCTCTCTCTCTCTCTCTCTCTCTCTCTCTCTCTCTCTCTTTCTCCATATATATCCCCTACTCCAGGGGTTCCCAAACTTTTTGAAGCTACGGAACCCTTATATTCAAATCATTTTTTCTCGCGGAACCCTAACTAAGAGGTGGTAATCCAAAGACACTGTAATTGTTATTTGCATAATTAATGTATCTTACATTATACAGTTTACAAGTGGAGCTAAAGTTTCCTACTGTGAATATGAGAGAGAAGAATGTATCTGGTATCTTCCTCTGTCTATCGCGGAACCCCTACAGCAGGGGTGGGCAAACCGTGGCCCGCGGGTCATATATGGCCCTCGAGAGCATTTAACGTGGCCCGCGAAGCTTTGGTGAAAAAGCAACAGGTAAAATTTAACACAATTTTATATTACTTTTGGTAAAATTATGACAATAAAACCTTTAGTTTTGAAAAATTAGCCCTACAGTCCTTGTTTGTGCCTGTTTTTCACTTATGTGATGCCTAAGAATCTAAGCAATTTCCGAATTAAACTCTAATCTGGCCCGCCTAAGCATTAGCATCTTTCAGTGTGGCCCGCTGAAGAATTCGCAAACACCGATGCGGCCCGCCATGCAGAAAAGTTTGACCACCCCTGCCCCACAGGCTTCCGCGGAACCCGGTTTGAAGGCCTATGCCCTACTCCATAAATCTCCCCTTCCCTCTTCTCTCCAACACTCTCTCCTCCTCTCCCACTATCTTTCCCTTTTTCTCCCTGTAGCTTCCTCTTCTTTCTTGCTCTCCCTCTCTTTCTCTGCCTTCTCCCTCCCTCTTTCTCCATATCACCCCTTCATGTCTTTCTCTCCCTCTCTAGCCTTCCTATCTCTCACTTTTCTCTCCCATCATTTCTCCCTCTTTCCCACCCCCCCTCTCTCTCTCCCTTCTAATTCCCTACAGAAATTCTTCTTCCTCCTATCTCCTCCGCATCCTTTCCTTCCCCCCACCTTCCTTTTCCTTCTCCCTGGTCGATATAACTTAGCTTCTCTTTCGGTTCATTGTCTCTCCTCTATATAAGCTCGCCTCTCTTTTCTTCATGTCTCCTGTATACATCGCTGACCCCTTGAGGGATTCATACCCTCCAATTCACCCGTCAAACATACAAACATACCCTCTTACGCCTTCGTATTTATCCTCAGAGAGTGGAATGGCTATAAATGTGGAGAAGATCATAAAGAGCGGAGAAAGAACTCCGAATAACGGACATTACAGAAAAAAGAAGAGCGATAAGATTTGCCAAGTCGCAGTTTCACTTTCTCGACCGCCCTTTGTTTTTTGCCCCCGCTCTGTCTCTCGCTTTCTCTTAAAGATTCGCTGGGTTTATTTATTTGCCAATTTTTCACGGAATAAATGGATGAGATGGAAGGGGAGAGAGAAGGAGATGGAGAGAAGTGAGATAAAGGAAGAGAGAGAGAGGGAGGGAGTAGGGAAGATAGGAGAAAGGGTGAGATGAAAGAAGAGAGGGGAAAGGGATAGATAGATAGATAGATAATTGTCTTTATTTCCAGGGCGAAATTGAGACCATGAGGTCTCCTCTTCCATTTATGAGAATAAGGAAGAGAGGAGAAAGGGAGATAAGAAATAAGAGAAGAGAAAGGGAGAGAGTAAGGAAGAGGGGAGAGAGAGGAAGGAGAAAGAGTGTGGGAGAAAGAGGGGAAGAGAGGAGAGGGAATGAGAGAGAGAGAAATCTTGGATTCCCATTATCGATCCTTTCTTGTTTTCTCCCTTAGTTTGGCGACTTGTTTAATTTTTTACCAGTTCCGTCAAGCTCTCTCTCTCATTATTTTACCGCGAGGAGCCGCTTTTACAACACCTCTCCGAGTCCCTCTTGTTCGATTACTTTGCTCCTATATGCTTCCTTATTCTCTCTTTGTGTTTCAGTCCCGGCATGTCGGAGGAAAACGGCCGCTCGATGCTTTTTTTTTTCTCTCCGAGAATGAAGTGGCGGAGGAGGGGCGAAAAGCTTTTCGAGTGTTCGTTAATTATTTCTTCCCCTCTCGATGCAAGCGCTGGGAGTAAATGAAAAATAAGCATGTGCTTTTAGTGTGAACAAAATGCTAAGTACCGAAAATTTGTGGCAATTGGCAAGTCACGATGAAAGTTAAAGAGGGACGGAATTTGAATGACTGCTTCGCGTTGTGCATTGACGGCGTAAATCGAAACCCGGACCATAAAATTGTGATGATTTCGCGATTGACGCAGACTCGTGGCCGTATTTTTTACCACGTCTATTATGAATGACTAATTAAACCTCAGTTAAGTGGTCGCCTCGTAGGATATTTAAATCTCGATTCCTACAAAGACAAAAAACGAATTTAGTAGTGTTAATTAATTCCGTGCGAAATAAATTCTTGCCGATTTTCAGTCGTTTTTTAACAGAAATATTGTTGATATACATTATTAATGTTAGTCATTTATATGATTAATTTTTTATTTATAGTTTTTTGAAAGAAAACCGAAAATATTTTCTATTCCACTCTTCCTTCACTTTTGTGTTAGTTCGGCCTGCACTTTCGAGGGCTCTTCAAGCAACTCCCGAGAGATAATAAATGCTCATATTAATCTTTCTGTCTTACTCTCGGTATCCCCCTCCCCCTCCCTCCCTCTCTCTCTCTCGCCGTTACTCATTTCGCTCGATTCCGTTGCCTCACGACGATTCCCTTGACGTTTCTCACCTATTCATCCCCCGACCTCTTTTCTTCTCTCCCGGTCATCCCTCCATTTCCATTCCGCATATCAAATCTCCCTTGACGTCGATTGCATTCATAATAACCTCCTCTTCCTCCTAAAGACTCGCTTTCATGAATTTTTCATCCCGCTTCGCGTACAGCGGTGCGATTCACAAGACCGCCTTTAAAAAAAAAAAGAGGTATTAAGTTTAAGGAAAGCTTCGTACTCGGGTTTTCTTTCTCTCGGGCTCGTTTTCTTCCTCCGAGTTTTCCTTTAGGGATTATTGGATGGTGAACTCATACTTAATTCATTTTTCCGCGACGTAGACGGAGATTAAGAGTTTGATGGAGTTGGACATGCGAGAAAAGTTGTCTCCCGTTTACAACAACCGGGAGACTGTTACGCTGATGGTCGTCGCCTAAAGCAAGTACATCGCGATAATGTCATTTTTTCCGGGTACGGCTATATTTTTAGCGTAGACCCTTTATTTCTGCTTGCTACTATAAACATTCAAGGAAAAGCACGCGAGTGCTGCAACGAACCGATGCGCCATCATCATCGTAATCACAGGTAGACTGTCCGTAGACAGGTCCGTGATTATTCACGGTTAAACTTGGTTCTCTAACTCTACATACTCCTGTTTTCCTCAGTTTCGATTGACGAAATTGTTGCTGGGAGAGTAATATTTTCATCGTGAAAGATGCAATCACCCAACACCGAGATATTAATAACAAATAGAAAATATTTCCAACGTTTAAAATCTATATTTCAGATTTACACTCGTGGATAATTGAAACGTAATTACTTCAGTTTTTATGCAGAAGATGCCGTACCAAAGAGAAAGCATGGGAATTAGTCACTTTTGTTATAAATCAAGTTCGATTCTGCTGGAAGGGATAGTCGTCGAAGGAAAAAAAGTTTTCCAACTCATTATTCACATATGAAATAATTGTGTGCTGTCGCATTCCAATTCTGTTGTCATAGCGGCGGCCCGTGGAGAGAGTGATTGGTGGATCTTAGTGGAGAGGAGAGAGAGAGAGAGAGAGAAGGAGCGAGGGTAGGGGAAGAGAGACTGGCTTTTGAGAGAACATCAAACGATGAGGCGGTATTTTGCATCTCAAGATATTAAAAAGGAATGCAAGAGACCATGGACCATGTAATCGAGTAATTAGCCAAGCAGATGTAAATGATGGTGGAGATTATCTTAACTACTTACTATAGCCGAAAAGCGTTTTTAATTGGTTAACATCGTCATCGTGCGAAACCCAGCCGAGAGGTGAACTCGGCATTAGATTTTTTTAAATGAATAAACTAAACGTAATCAGACGAAAAGCACAAAACAACAATTTTTGAGAGAGTTAAATGAATTCTACCGTCGTCCCTCCAGTCTGGGTAACTTTCGGGAAAATTTAATCCAATGCTATTAATTTAGTACTTCAGAGAGTCAGACTTGGATGGTGGAAGTGTATTTTTTTTATTATTTAAGTGTATTTTTATTATTATTTAAGTTTATTTTTTTATTATTTAAGCCTAGGCATAAAATCTGAATTTATTTTTCCTCCCTGGAGGCACCAGAAATTACAAGAGAAAGGGAACCGACTGATGAAATAATTGTATTTGGATAAATGGAATTCTTATTCATCTGGCTATACCTGCGTCGTCCTTTTCCTTCTTCTGTTCGTTAGAAATGGTTGTTGGGTGAAGGAACATGAATGAAGAGTGAGATAAGGAGGGAGTGAGAGAGAGCATCGAAAACTCTTCGGAAGTTAATTAGGCGGCAGCGAATAGCACACAATAATTGAGAACCAGGCATTTTTCCGGAGAAACCGGCCTGTAAAATTAAGAAGAAAAAACTACGGAATGGAGAAGTTTATAGAAGCAAATTAGAAGGGCGGCGTGTTAATGAGGAAAATGCGAATGGAATTTTGGATATGAGAAAAGATGTTCGAAATGTGAAGCACGTAATGAAATGGGAGAAGGGGGAGAAGAATCTAAAGATTGTTGGATGGCAGAAGGAAGTAGATTGACGCTTAGGGGATTAATTTCATTTTGGGTGAAAGGTTTAAAAATTTTAATTTATTTCTCCTTTTATGAATACAGAGTTAACATTTTGTCTCTTGGAGTAACATTTTAATGCTTGTTAATATTGGTATAATTACTAGCTGTTGTGCGAGCGGGCGTTAAAAACGAATCAAGACATCCAAAATACTTATCCGAGAGGAAATAATTTTTTAATAGTATAAATATTATTCAGTGCAAGCAAAAACCATTTTAAAATAATTTTTATACTCTCTTTTCATTATATTTTTAGCCTAATTACATACAAAATCGAGTAGCCGTTTCACGAACGGCAAAAAGGAAAGCGTTTTTTAAGTGACGAAAAAACAGCATTCTAAACGATTCACATACTTGCCGGTTGTTCTTTCGATGTCAAACCGCTTTGTTTTATGATCTCCACAAGCGGTACTAACAACTTTAACTTTTTAGTTATATTTATATTTGATATCTGACATTAATTATTTAATATAAATTATATAACAACCTTAATTGAATCACCATAATTTAGAGCCTTTCAGTAGTGAACTAACTGCTTCTTATTATATTTTTGTATAATTTTTGACGGAGAAATATCGACATTTATATATTTTACTAGATGACTCAATAAACTTATTGGAATATATCTTCTACGAGTAAGTATATATTATTATTATTATTATTATTATTATTATTATTATTACTATTCATAGGTTTTATATGCTATCAACTGTACTACTACTACTTTATTGTTTTAAATATCTTTCAAACGACCTGATGGGTCTGTTCCCTCAAATACTAGTTACACGTACTTAGCATATCAATCGCTTTGCAGATACAGCACCACGGTCATTTTCGAAAGAAAGAGAACAAAACATTTCATTATTATTATCGTCAGGTAAATCGTAGTTTCTGTCCCTCTTATTATTCTGGAAAATAACATCGACGTCACACAAAACGTAAGAAACTCTGAGAGCGCAGCCTCTCTTAAGAGAACAAAAGAGCGAGTGAAAATCAACAATGACGCATATGCCCTCGACTCGAGGGACGATAGAAATAGAAATGGGACAAATTGAAAAATCGTGTCGCGCCGCTAGGTGAAATTATCTCCGGCCCGAAGAAAGCCCAGAGCAGCGCAGGGGAACGTTCTTCCGGTAGGCGTGCGCACGCGCGCGCGGTGCATCCATTTTTGCCGTGAGTAGTCTATTCGATGGCGGGATGCGGGCTGAAACATCGACGACAAGGGACTCCCATTGCATCGAAGGGAGGCATTAAAGGGTATTGGGAGAGGGAGGAGGAGGGGTGTTTAGGGATATAGGGAGGAGATATAGTAAATGGGGGATTGGAGGACGTTAGGATGCAGAGATAATGGATGCTGCACGAGGTAATGCAGGGTTTATGGGGAGGGAGATAGAGAGAGAGCGAAGGAGAGGGAGGGAGTGGTGAAGAGGCCGCTTGGGAGATGGGTGGTAGGGGAAGAGTGTGTAACCGATTCTTTATGGTAGGGGGGGAGGAGAGAGAGGCACTGTTTGGAACGAAGGGGGTTTCCCCGTGGTACTTGGGCTGAGAGGTCTTTGACCGTTGCCGCTACTATCCCCCTCTAACTCCCTCTTTCTCCCCCCACTCCCTCTCCCCCTCTCTTCTCTTTCTCTCCGTCGCCATCCATTGCAACTATACTGTCGAGGATAGCGCAATGACCCGATCTCTCTTAGTGTGTGTGTATGAGTTCGTGTGTGTATGCGTTGCTCTCCTTCCTCCTCCTCTTTCCCCCTCTCTCTCTCTTTCACTTTAATCCTGTTTATATCTTTTGTCTGGTCCTAACTCCAAAAATCCAGTATCGCTTCGTACACACAATGCATTGCGTTGTTTATCCTCTTTTTTATTTGTTTGTTTGTTTGTTTTTTACAGTTTACTCTCTCTCTCTCTCTCTCTCTTTCGTCTGAGAGACGGGACTAACCTAATGGGTTGTTGTTACTGCGGAAACGATATCGATTTGATTTTTTATTTAAATCGAAAGAGTTTTTAAATCGAGCCGTTAAAACCCCTCTTTTTATACCAAAAAAGGATTAAAAATAACGGGAGTTGTTGTAGTAGCAGCAGAAGGCGCGGCGGGATCTGTCAGTTCGCAGTCGAATCGTGAAATTGAAAATCGGATTTATGCAAAGATATTCGATTGATCGGTCTGTGGATTCGACACGATTTCAATTCGAATGCTTTCAGCCGTCGAGATATTTTATTTTCTGCCTTTGAATGATCTTTTTTTTTAACCGATGTAGAAGAAATGCGGATTTTGCCTGGAGAAAAAAGAAAAATCTCCTCTGGTCTTTGATTTCCTTTTGTAATATTTAACAGAAGCGGAATTAATCTTAAAAAAATCCGATTCTCAGGTCGTATTCTTTGTCAATATAATCTAAAGGAAAATTATTATTAAACCTTTTTTGGTACTCCTAAACGGAACTCCTAACTCTTAAAACGTAAGATTTTTTTTAGAATTGGATTTACCACGCCGTCACCGTTTTGAAATTGTTTAGCTTGCAATTTAAGAGGATTTCGTATCTCATCCATATTGGATAACTGTTTTAGTAGATTGGAAAGTTTATGCATTAGGACATGTTTACATATATATATATATATATATATATATATATGATGCGTTTTAATTTGTAGATATCTCATGCAAAGGCTTTCGAGCGCTCCGTAAATTATGTTGCAGGAATGTGCAACATCATGCCACTGAGGGCTAAAAATGTCGACGAATCGCGCAGGATACTGCTCTTTGGAAATTCGCCAATCTCGGCGACTTTTTCCTCCATTCGGTTTCGCTTTAAATTTTGCTCAGACTTTTTAGCTTTTCGTTCCGAGCTATCTCTCGCTTCCGCTTGGATAATCCTGTATCTCCCCATGATGCTCGCGATAAACGCCGGTAGACTCTCTCGTATCCGTCGGATTTGTTTAAGTTTTTTTTTGCAATCCGTAAAGAGGCTCTCGCGGTGATTTTCTTCGAATTTTTTTTCCGCCGTGCCTCGAAAACTTTTCTTTTGTCCACGAATCCGAACGCAGCATCGCATTCAACTGTTCTACCACTTCGCTTCGAGTGACTCGTGTAGCATCGAAAAGAGATCTGAGGAGAGATACGAAAGCAAGACTCGCGGATCGATGCGTTTACAGAGCATAGAACGTCATAAGACGAGGAATTTAATACCCCCGCAAGGATAAAAGAGGCTCTCCTCGGTCTTCTTTCTTTTTTGGCAAAATAAATGGAAGCCGGAAAAGCGGGTTTATTTATTTATTACCTTCGCCTTCAGATTTTTTTCATTATTTTCTCGAGTATTTTTTAGTTTTCTCCATCTTTAACGAAAGCGGTGCCTTGTTTTGCAAATAACAAGCCCGGGAAATGATTTTCGTCAAATGTTTCCTCTCCTCGGCGTGTTTTACCTCTAATATTGCGATTAGAAATTGTTTATGTGCGTCTTATCGATACGACAATGTTGTCTGATCGTAAAATATCTATATATTTTTCCGGAGAGAGATTGTTGTTGAATTCATTCTCGAGTTCCAAATCCTTTCAATTCCACGAGATTCTTTATTCTGCGTTCGAAAATACACCTGGAACTTATTTTTATATATTTTTCTTGTTTTCCACAGCAAATATACATTTTTACCTTCGAGTCCACTTCGCGCGGGATGAAAGAGATCTGTAGGCGTAAAAATTAATCAATTTATAATTAAATAATCCGAGTCAATTTAAAAGACGAGATTAAAAAAAATATATGTGACGAGTTCAAAGGAAGAGGAACGTTTTTCAAGGCACATTTAAGTGTCAACCTGAACGGAGAATTTTTTTCACCTGGATCCGAAATAAACGTTCGCGAAGCCGAGAAAGATGTCGGAGGAAATTAATCATTTTACGTCACGTAAATGATTTTCGCGAAATCGCCGAGGAACTAATTTCCTGCTTATATCCTGCGAACTAGAAACGTAAACGTTATTTCACGCTTTTAGCTGTTCCTTTGTTTTCGGATATGCCGTAGAGAGAGAGAGCGTAATCGTAGTAATGGATTTAGGTCTTGTATTCATCGGACGGGGAATAATTTCGGCCGAGTGAATTTCGAGGGGGTCCTCGCGTGGCTCAGTGCCCGCGCGAGAAAATGCAGGCTTAACCCGGCTAATTGACCTCCTTCCAGATCGAAACATCCGCCTTGCGCCACTGGGGTGGGTCCAGAAACTTCCGAAAGGATGAATAAGGTGACTATGTTCTCTCAGCTGAACTGCGACGATGCTTCTAGAGATACGGTAAAGAATAGATGCAGGAACGGAGGTCAGGCAAATTGCTGTAGTTTCACGCCAACTCCTTTTCCCTGCTGATAATGTAAGACAGTGTTTTCCAATCTGTAGGACGCAACCCTCTGGGAAGGGAAGGGCGCAAAAGATTTGACATATATCTACTGTCTGCTTCACCATTCTGTTCGTGAGACTCTACAACATGCAGTCGCCAAATTCTAGCCATCAAGTGTCTAAGACATATCTTTGTTTACTGGAACTTTACCGTCTTTATTTTATAGATTATTACTTGTTTTAATGATTTATTGTAGGTTTTTGGAGTCTCATGAGCTTCTTAACACATCTTTCTAAATTTGTAGGTACGATGGCTGTTTTATATCGGCCATTTCGGAATTACAAATGTCGTGTACTTGTATTTACTGCGTTTAGTGACAGGTTGTATTTGCCGCACTTAAATAAGGAAACCCCTATGCTATCATTATTGCGTGCATTCATCATTTATGTTTTAATGATATCATGTACTTTATCTACGGGTGAAAATTAATCCAAAAGAAGCACCTTAATATACTTCACCTAGAGGCCTGCAATTATTTTTTTCTCAGACTCAGAAAATGCCTAAAAACGGTAAATTAATTTTTGCACTCGTTCTAAAGATAAGCGAGCAACTGCTGTTTGGATACCTTAATTCTGAGAAACAATTCTCTTCAACTTTCCCCTGGAATTCCATGGAATATTAAATTAATCTCATGTTTTAATGAGTTTTTACAAGCTCTTCCTAATAAGTCTCTAAGGAAATCGCTGTAAAATCCCTATATTAACTAGTGATGTGGAAGAAAACGGGAGAGCGTGGGGTATCAGCGAGAGAAGCGATGGTCATGCATTTCCAAAGATGAACAAGTTCAGAGAGAATATAATTTGCTCTCGTAAATTTTGTTCCATGCAAGCTACGTTAAAACGGCACGTAACCAACATTATCATTAATTCGACACGCCAGTTTAATTTTTGGCGAGTTTTTCAAAAGAGAAACAAGTTAGGAAAGTGTACAACGTATCACAAATGGGCGCGTTTCGTGCAGTGGAGTATTAGAAAGAAATTATATACCTGTACCTAAGGAAAATTGCGTTTTAAAGTTCTTTTCTTCATCATAAATAATCCATTTTCTTTCTATTTAATAATATTACATGCACACGTAAGGAAAATTAAACGTTTGTTTGTGAGATTGTTTATGTTAGCAACAATACAAGAAATTTTCGAAGTTCAACTCGAATTATGACGTTGTTGTTTGATTTTATCGATAACGGCTACTCCTACGATTAAAATGAATAGGAAAGAAAATACTCTTCCTTATCAGTTCTACAACTTTTATTTGAAAAATATTTTGATATAAGCAATACTTTACAAGATATGACGAAAATTTAATTTGTTGTCACCAGTAAAGTGGTACCCCTGATTGGCGTACGTGATTCATTTTTGCGATTTTCTGATTATATTTGGTTGTAAGTCCTTAATATAAAATTTCATAAAAATTCGTTTGGTAGAAGCCGAGAACGAACATGCGGACGGACGGACAGACCGACGACAATAGGCGCTTACGCTGGAAGCGAAACGCGTCTAAAACGGCTGTTGTATTAGGTTACATTATGTCTGTCTGTCCATCCTTCTGTACGCACATAGCTGGCGCTGGGTGATTTCGTTGAAATTCGGTGCTTGGGAATCATATCATAACAGAAGACTAGATAACATATTAATGTCATAGCCTTCGATCAGGGTTGCCATTTAGCTAGAAACTGAACTTTTTGCTTATACTACTGCAGCATATGATTTATCTGTAGAGAAGGACAGGAGAAACACTTGATCATTGTTCGTGGAGTAAATCGCGATAACGAATTTTTGCTTAATTTTATGGATGCATGCAGTTTAGAAATTTCTACTCCAGACTTGAAATGTTATAAAAATTGACATATATCACTGCGTCAGGTCTGACACCTTCACTTTTATACGAGAAAATAGAAATACAGGACTGATGTAATAGGTGAAGTAAAGTTTGATATTTCAACTCCTTTGTAGTAAGATGACAAAATTTTCGTTTGATAATTGTTAACATTTTTGCACTGCAACATGAAAGTATCGTATTGGAATCATTTCACTCTATCAGGGCCTCTACCATGATAAGGAAAAAATCGACATGCCAATTCTCGAAAATACTGAAAAAGACTTTTTTACGAGTGAAATTTTGTTTTTTTTGTTATAAAAAATCGGGTCACTATTTGGAAAGTCTGACGTACATTTGAAAGAATACGCGATCACTTTTATCGCTATTTTGTATCACGTGATGGATGTGGTGACACCATCGTCACAAGCTGCGCGAGTGTAGAAATCCTATCTCATACCAATAATAAAATAGAATCAATTTACAGTATAAACTTATATAGGAAATTATAATAATTAAGAGTAATTATGCTCTGAACATTTGTATAAACAAAATAAAGGTTTTATTAACAATTACTATCTATACGCGTGATTCTGATTAATTTCTTTAGTGGTATACTAGTAAAATTCCGAAAACGCTTTTTTTTGTATAGGACACTGATAGTTATGAAATATTTTGTATTTAGTTCTAGGTAGCCATTGCACTATAGTGTAAAATGCCCCCTACCTTCTTCCGTGTTCTCTACTATTTGGTCCTTCTCTGTCTTTTCTATTGATTTTTATCATCCCTTTCCTTTCTATAGCTACTCGTTGCATTTTTATGTCAAATCAGTGTCTATTTCCCATCCCCAATTCTTCCTCCAACCCTATTATCTCCCGTTCTTTCTTTAAATCAGAATGCATTTATTCTTCTCCGACCATCTTTAATTCTTCCTCCTGCACTCACTCCCTTTCTCTTGTAGCATAAACGAGCACTTAATTCCGAAAGTACTCGTATACCTTTTTTTCCGAAATAAACTTCCTAACAGTAATCGCTTTCATTTATTCCATTCCTAAAGTTTTCCGTTTTTTTTTAAACTTATCGAATGCCTATGATTTTTCATTGATGTCACATTGAGAATTCAAATTATTCCTCGCAAGTAATTTTTTTTTGTTAGCGGGCCACGAATCACTGCTTACGTACGAAAATAAGTAGAGGAAGCGAGGAGGAGGCATCCAGTTCAGGAATTTAATCTCCCTCTTTTAAGCGTTCCGTATTAAATTATTAATGAGGCTTAAGCCGAATAGACGCAAACGGCATCGTGAATGCTGCCGTGAATTTTTGAAAATGCTTCGAGGTTGGTAATTTGGAAACGTATCATATCTCGACTCTCTCTATCCTTCCCTTTCTCCCCTTTCTCACCCCTTCCTTTACCATTTCCCTCCCTCGTCTCCTTCCAACATAGCATTTCAAACCCTACCATTTTTATCCTTCTCGTTTCTCTCTCCTTTTTCCCTGTCCTCTCTCCATTTCTCGCTTTCTCTCTCTTCCTTCCCACTATTCCTCTTCCCCCCCCTCACATCTCTCTTTTCCTCCCCTCCCTCTTGCCTCTGTTTCATTCATCTCCTTCTCCACACCCATACTTCCTACTTTTCCTGTCTCTCTTTCTCCTCCTTCCATTTTTTTTGCCCGCTGGGTGTCGCGCTATGAAGGACGGCGCTGGGACGCTCCCCTCTTTCATACCCTCCCCTCTCCTTCCTTCACCCTTCCCCTCTCCCCCCTCCCCTCCCCCCGTTCCTCCTCTCTCCCTCCGCAACCCCCATCACACCCATTCCCTATCCTCACTCCCTCTCTCGGCCTTGCAGGGCCGTTGACCCGCCCTGTTCTCCTCCTCCCCCCTCCCTGCCACTCCCACTACACCCCTTCTACGTCTCCCGCCGTCGCCGCCCTCGCTTCTCCTCTTTCCCCCCCCCCTCCCCTTTTATTCTCTCCACCCTTCTCCTGGTCTTTCCGCCTGCGTCGGCAACCACCGGCCGACGTCGGACCTTGGAATCTTTCGGAATCCACAGCCGTCGCCCTCTCGTTCCACCTCTCTCACGCTCCTTCTCTTAACTCTTTATTCTCCCGCGCCGAGGAGCCAAATACCCTTATTCACTCCAGACTCCACATGTCATCCCTTACGTTTTAAGGGTAAGGATCGACCTCTTAACGTCGAATTTTCCCGTCTCGTCCGTTTAAAATTAAAAAAAAAAATAACAGGTACGTTTCTCGTGCTGAGAGTTGAAATCGGTGAATTTATTCGTTGATGTTTTTTGTTGGATTAATATTTTTTATTTTGTCCCTCTTGATATGCTTATCAAGTCTTCGCTCCATTTATTTAAAACCAATAAAGCATTCTTTGCGTTTCCCGTGATTAGGACATCAAACGTCATCTAGGTCATTTCTGGGTTCCGTCATCTTTTAGCGAGACCGATAGGCGTTGCATGTAGGGCCGAAATTTCGTTGATCTAACTTCCAAATTTCGAATTTTCGAATGCTTAGCGTGATTTTTGTTACACAACTCGGATTTAATCGATGTTCGAGGCACGGTGTTTCGGGAGCGTTTTCAAGTATGTATATAGGGAATGAAGACTACGCTAGGATGCATGGTGAACGCCCGATTTATTATCCATTCACCGACGCTTTTTAGGGAGTTTGTCATCGTGAGAAGACGGCTAACGGAAGCGATCGATGAGCGATGATGCACACCCGAGCGTTTCCTAGGAATTGCATGGCAACCGAGGCGTCGGATCGCGTGGTTGTTTTTATTTCTCCGGAGTAGTTTTTTTGCGATGCGATGTTTCCATATTCGATCAATCGACGAGCGAATACATTTTCGCGTTCAAGTTATATTCAAAATTTTGCTGTTGAAATTAATGCCTTCAAAACTCCATCGTTTTGCCTCTTCTGTAATACAGTCTGGGATGTCACTGGCTTAATTTTAATCAAAATATATCCTTTATTTGAAAAAATATGTTTTTTATGAGCTCTCATTATATATTGTATAAATTAACTTTATCGGAAATTTTAAATTTCAGTTTTAATAGAAATTAACTTGCTGCAAGCTATTAATACATTTAAAAAAATACGAATGTCTTTGGGTATAATTACGATTAATATTGATTTCTTCTGAAAATTAAAGCGATCCGTAAAACTCGGGGTAGTTCGGCTCTCAAATATTTTTTTAAATTCCTTCAAATCTCCCTTTGACCGTAAGTGATAGCTGGAGCGTGGAAGATTATACCGGGAGAGGCGTAGGCAATTCAATTAAATATTCCTTGCACAATCCCTATCATTTCAATTCCTCTTAATAACACTAAAGGCGGGAAAAATTCACATCTCTTCATTTCTCTCTCCCACTCTGCAGTGACGTGACCCCGTTGTGCACGCTTAATGAAGTGTATTTTTATTTTGCGAAGGCGTTGCTAACGGAGACTGGCTCACGCACACGCTACATGCACAAACGCACACGCACACACTCGCACACATGCTCAGCAGTTTTAAGTGAGCGTAACCGCTTTGCAAGGATATTTCTAGCTGTGGGTTTGTGTGCGTGTTAGAGAGAGAGAGAGAGAGAAAGAGAATAAGGGAGACGAAGTTGGACATTTTTCGCTCGTTTCGTTAGCGTAGGAAATCTCTCACTAAAAGCTCGCGTGGAGGTGTGACCGCCTCGTTAAAATATCCTCTTCCTTTCCTTTTAAATGTTTACCTTGCATTATTCGTCTAACGAGATCCATGATTGCGTATTAATTATCAAGTTCGTTTTATTTATTTTTTTACCATTCGTCATTTCATCAATTCCTCCTACTAATTTTACGCGGAATCCTTCGGAACTTCCCCTCCCCCCCTATTCTTTGACGAGCCCGTGATTCAGCTTTCGGCGCCAACTTCGTCCGACTTACTTCCTTTCGATTTCTCCTAACCATCTCATTTCCTTCGTTTTGTGGCATCTTGGTTCTCTTAATTTTCCTATGCCTCGTGGTGGCTTCGGGGATGGAATTTTATTTTCTTATCGTTCGTCCCGTCAATTTTAATTGTGTAGATTGCATACTCCGGTTGCCCTCAATGCTTACTAGTTCGTTTTGTTCCGAACCAAACATTCTCTCTCTCTCTCTCTCTCTCTGTCTCTCTCCCTCCCTCCATCCCTCCCCATGCCACGCCCGCATCTCGAAAGCTTTTTGATCTAATCGTATCCACTTTATCCATCACCGAATAAATGATATAGGAGGGTCATAGTATCATGAAACACTTAAACAAATCATGTTGGCGTGGAAAATACAATGCTGCCTTCCTCAGTGTTGATTAAAAGCTCTTTTCTCATAATAAGGATTCCTTCTGAGATTATTCTAGCAGTTAATACGCGCTTAATGTTTATTTGATCGTTTAATACAAGTTGTAATCAGACGTCGGATAGTCATTCTTTAAAGTAAAGGTTTGAATATTTGCGTTTATAATTGTGTGTGTGTCTTAAATATTAAAATCCCTTTTCTAAGTTTCTATTGAATTTCGATCAACGCTTTTGAGTCACATAAAATAGGATTGTTTGTGTTTTGTTTCTTGAAATGGGTGATTTCTTTCTCTCTCTCTCTCTTTCTCTCCGTCTTTGGCCTTCCAAACGGAGATGTTGCATGCCACACACGGCAGCTGTATCAGAGTTCTATGACCCTTGCCGTTCAACAAGTCGTGCAACCCAGACACACACACACACACAACACACGCGCGGTCGATGAACTGCTGAAATGAGGAAAGAATGAGAATCTCTTCGCTGTCGAATTCCACGCTGGACTTGAGCGTTCCTCGTTTTGTGGGTGAATTTGCGGTTTCTCGGAAGGGTTGGATTCTTCGTTTCGTACAACGAAAATTAATTGCTGAAAAGACGCAGGATAGTCATTTTTGTGCGGGTCTGGCCAGACGCTTGAGGCGCGTCGTCTTTGTTTTTTTTCATATATTTCGTATATTTGTGGTTTCAGGCGAAAGAAATATTTAATCTCATTCGCTGGTAATATATTTTTCACGAAAAAAAATGATTTCGTTGATGTGATTGTTGTTATATTAATGTTATAATTTCTTCTGTAACTATCGTGTCGAGTGACTATGTTGCAGTTTCGGAAGAATCGACGCTTATTTCTCGTTTGATATGTAAAAATTGAACTCCAATATTTTGATACTCAAGAGTAAATTTTATTTTATGAATGAACGGCTTTAGAATTTTGTGTGGACCGAAAAGATACGAAATTAAGTTGTGTGTGGAATGTAGCCCTTGATTTCATTAAAAAAAACTAATATCATGACCTTCAAATTTTCTCGGCTCAAGTTTCAAAGCTTATAAAATTATCCAGACTCGATTGTCTCTAATGTGACATCGCTAAATCTCCAGCTAACATCTTGTTAGTATATTTTTCCGCCACGCATAATTAATCTCAACTTCTTATTTTCTAATTTCGAACAAATGCGTCTAAGAATGCGGCCTACCAAGTAGGAAAGCTACCAGATATCTATTCTAAAACATTACTTATTCGACTGTCGGAGAAAAGTAATGTCAATTCATCGAAAAATTAATATGGTCATCAGGACAAAGCGTGCGTGCGGCAATTTTCCTCTTGCCTGGATTTCAACGTCGAATGTAGCTATAAACTCCAGGTGAATTTTATTTTTTTCCTATTCATATAAATAATAAAGTTCAACCAATCATCGTAGACTTATCCGATGTTTTTAACATGTTCTGTCTTTTATTCGTCGTTTTAATGAGTTATATTTTCGGTCCGGTTAAAATAAATACGAATGGCCGCATTCCTCTTTCGTTCGATCAGATTTCCTCAGACCCAGTTCTCTCTCTCGAAAGCTCCAAATTCGAGGTTTCGTCCGGAGAGGTGGTTGTATCTCCGAATTTCATTTTTTTTCTCCCTTCTTTTTTCCCGAAAAGGGGGTAGGATAGGTATTTTACCTCACAGCTTCGGAAATATTGAGGGGATTTTATTTATTTATTTTATTTATTGGCAAGTATTCAGAGACAGCACGGGGCCAGTTATACTGAATATCGTAACAACAACAGTAACAAGTAACAGCAATAACAAGGACGAACACACACGACCATGCCCTCGGCAGGATTCGAACCTGCGACCCTAGCATTGAGGAGCTAGACACGCTAACCACCTCTCTACCAAGGCCGGCCGGATGTTCACATATGAGAACCTTTTACTTCTCACCCTGAAAAAATCCCTTCTTTTTTTCTAATTTTCTAAGCCTCTGCCTTTCTTTTCGCCGAAGAAAATATACATAAAAGTATTCGATTTCTCTCTCGTCTCCGCAAAACGGAGCTGTCCTCTATCATTGTGGGGGGGAAACCTCTTTCTCAAATTGGTCCTTTTATTTAAAGGCGTGTGGAGAAAGGGGGAGGAGGAAGGGGGGGGGGGGTTGAACGGAGACCGAGACCTTCATTTCCATTCCACCCTCCCCTGAGAAATTGCGTTAATGTCGTCTCCAAGGTAACGGGACCTCGTTTTATTCGAGGCGGTGATAATTGCTATAAGAGAAAATAGATTGAATTTTTTTTTTTCGCCGCGAGAAGAATTTTTTGGGGAAGAAGTAGATATTTTTGGTAGTCTGTCGATGATGTCAAAATCGTCCTCGGGAAAGCATTAATGGAAAAATCGTTGGAGAGTCTGCAGGCGAAATAATCGACCCAGTGTCAATTTCCGTCTTGCAACCTAATTTGTATGCTTGCTACTTGCGGCGTGTGGAGTGTTTCAAAAATATGAACTGACGAGATCGTATCAAGGATTTTATAGGTAGATCCCGCTAAAATAAAGCAGCTGAAGGAACGAAAGGCTAATTTCAGCCTCAAATCTTTCCCCCATCGGTGGGAATTCGCGGACCGTCGACTCTCTAATAAGAAGAGTCTCCTTCTTGTGCCGGTAAAGGGTGTAGGGTGCAAATATTCGTCGTCGGGCGTCCGACCGTTCACTGGCCACAGCGTCATCCATTAGAATCGAAAAATAGCGAAGGACAGAACCGTTAAAAATCCATCCTCGTTCGTAATTTTGCAAAAACGAACGGAGCTGGAATCCGCTAAAAAAGACTTCCATTCATATGACAATCGGGTGGCATTGGGAATCGGATGTCTGCCTCTTGACCTTGGACGCGGTTTCGAATCTTTCCAGGAGTCATGGGAGTTCGTTCTTTCCACTCTCTCCGAGAAATCATTTCCCCGCCGGTTTTTCTCCTTCGCTGTCGTCTTTTTTTGTTTTATTCACTTTGAGGAAAGCAATTACCGTTGGATATAAAAAAACATCCTTCTTGTTTTCGTAATTTTTATCCTTTACCTTTGTCTTATTTGTTAACCGTCTGGAATATTCTGCTAAGGCTTTTTTCCCCCCCGAGAGAGGTCTCTTATGATATTCTGATTTTCCAAGCCTGTGAGATTTCTCCGCTTCTAAATTCGGAGAGCGATCTTGATTGCTCCGTATTTTACTGTCGCGATTAACAATATCGATCCTAACTATCCCGTCTGAATAAGTAAGAGGACGAATTCATTCTCCTTTCTTTTCTCCTGTCCTCCATCGTGGCCGGAATGAAGGACTGCCATTGAATGCGCTAACCTTTTTTCGTAATATAAGAAATATCAAAAAATATTTCGCCTTCTCCAATATTCCCTTTATAATGGTCCTGAAAGGGATGGTGGATCGTTGGAAAAACGGGCGGTTATCGGAGAGGAACGCAAGAACGGCGCCACGGTCGCGTTCCACACCAAACATCGAACTCGTTTCTTTTACTGGCCGGAGACGACACCACACAATGGTCGTTTTCTTTTTTTTTTTCCAACCCTCCCGAGTGTGGTTCCCTTAGAGGAGGAAGGAGAGAGGGAGAGGTAGAGGGGAAGCAAAGGAGGAGATATCGTTTGAAATATAGCGAGATGGGGGGGAGGGAGGGGGAGAGAAGGGGGGGAGAAGGGGTGGGGAAGCATGGAAAGGAAATGATAAAGAGTGAGAGGGAAAGGGGAGTGGCGCAGAGTTGAGGGAATGGAGGAGAGAGGGAAAAGGTAAAAGGTTAAGAGATAGATAGGGTCTTGAGAGAGAGAGAGAGAAAAGGAGAATTGAGAGAGGCTGACAGGGAGAGAGAGAGAGAGTTTGTGGAGTTAAGAGAATAAGGGTGTGACAGAGGAGGAAAGGAGGAATGTACAGGAGGAAAGATGGAGGGCATCATGAAAGAGACGAAGGGTGAGGAGGGAAGAGGATAGGTAGTATGGAAGAGAGGGGATTGCTCGGGACACGTATCCTTGGAGTGGCAGGGTTCGTTCTCCTCGGCGTCGGACAATGCCGTCTATATAATCTCTCTCTCTCTCTTTCCTTTGCAACGCACTACCACGTCTCCCTCCCCTCAGCATCCCTTCTCCGTAGCCTCCATCCTTTCCGCCTTTTTCTCAACTCCAGCTCCGTGCTGAAACCCTCTCATGCTCACGTCCCATACGCTTTAAAATGTCCGTCCTGCTTTTTTTTATTTTCAATTTCTCCGGGAACCACTTCAGGGTCAGAGTGAAGATTGGTTTCTTTTTGTTTTCCGGAAGATGTGTGTGTGTGTTGCACTTGTGGGAGTGAAAGGGGCGAGGAAATAACAATGGTCGGTTTTGTTTCTGGAAAAAAAATAAACTTAAGAATTTGATGGAAAAGAAGCTCGAGTTCAGTTTCGTGGCTATTATATATTCCACGATGCATTTACATGCTTATGAAAGGCAGTCGCGATACAATGAATCGAGACCTTCTCAGGTTCTCTTGGATTTTTTCTTCTTCTTTCCCAGCAATTGAAAGAAGAATGAAAGTCATCCTCTGCCCCTTTCGATCAGCGTTCATATGTCATCCTGTTATTTTCTCTCACTTTTCCGATTGTAGTTGGACTCAAATAATCCACAGTGTGGTATTTTTTTAGCCCTTATAGATGGTGCAGATTTTCTCTTTTGGTTGTAGTTTAACGGTTTGGCTTTAAGGAAAATGAAAAGTTATTGGGGCAATTTGTTTTATAATTACGAAATTTCTAACTGAAGTATTTTTACGCTATCCGAAGGTTTATCACCGAAAGGTGCGTGAAAAATAAAAATATCCCCTCTTTTTCGTTTTTCTCACAAAAAGAAAAAGATGGTCCTGATCATTTTCTTATTAAAATCAATTTTTATATCGACTGCGTTTCGACCAACGATGTATCTCCATTGCCCGTGAAATGGTTGGGAAAACTAAGCTGGAGAAGTATAATTTGTCAGTTTCATTTTAACCGTAAGGCGTGCTCGATAATCCTTCCCCGCATGTGTGCGGGTATGTAAATACGTACGCACGTGTATGTGTATCCTGAAGCGGAAACGTGAGCGTGGTTACTGTTAAAAATAATTGTTCATATATTTATATTTATTGCGTATGAAGTATGACGAGAAGACATGTTATGTGGCAGGAGGGGGGACGGAAAAATGCGACCTCGAAATCCGTCCGGCCGACAAACCCGTCAAAATGTACCCAGTCACTCTTCCTCTCCTCCATTTCAAGCCAGCATCCAATTCTCCTCTCTTCCTATCTCCTCTCTCTCGCTGTATATCTTTCCCTGACCTCTCTCTCACTCTCTTTTATTCTCTCGCGCCTCTCCCCCATCATGCAATATCCTGTTTCGATTTTCCCCTCTCCCTCACGATTTCAACCGGAAGATTCCGGATATCGACCGAGTTAACTTCGTCGCAAGTCCAGCGAGTCCGTTCTCTCGAATTGTACAAGCTTTATCATTGGTCCGTTACGTCAGACGCCGAATTCTCAAGAAAGAATTATGAGCTTCTTTTATCTCCGCGACGTCAATGGAACCCAACAGGATATGCCTGGACCATTCGCTCGTGCGTGTGTCTTAGAGTTACGTGTCAGGGCTTGCCATATGTATCATGGCACCCCTTGCAATGATGCGTTCCAGAGCTCTCTTTTCTTCGGATAATTGCCATTGAATGTGTTAATCCTTTAAACAAATGTTAAAATTGAGACAAATGTTAAACATTAGAGAAATGCTATCGATTTCAGCGATGTCTGTCGCTTGGCCGCATTTGTTCACTTTTAAATAATGTAATGATGTACTGTAGAGCAGAGACCACCAAAGTCTTTATTACAAGAGCCGTATGAAGATTTATATATCGCTGTACGGGCCACATATGATCTTTCAAAAGACTTGACCGTGCCGTGTGTAAATTTCAGAATTTTTACCATGTAATTTGTTATACCTTTAAAAATATAATGCATACACGTGCTGGAAAATATCGTCTATATTTCGTAAATAATATCTGATAAATATCGAAATGAAATTGCTGTGCGTGTAGGATATGGCCCGCGGGCCGTAGTTTGGAGAACCCTGCCGTAGAGGAAACACCCCAAATATTTTGGCTCCCCGGACAGCCGCCGGTTGCAAGGGTCAGCCTTGTGTATCTAATTGATTCAAATACCTCGATTATCCATTAACCGGATAGAGGTTTAATAGGACGAACGGGCGTTCTAAAGTAAGAACTTTTGCTGTAAACATCTACTCAGAACTCCCTTCATGCGCTGGCCATTTAGTAAGTTTATATGGGTATTTATCCTTATTTCACACACTATACTCTTATGCCAAATAAAATTACCTCAATTATTTTATGTATACTATACTGTGCCAGTACCTCAGCATTAAATTAATAAATATTTTTTCTGCGTTACCTTCTTATTCATTCGAGCGAGTTAGGCGTGCGGCTTGGTCTGACCTAAATGTGTACATTGCTTAAAAATATTTTAAACGATTTTATTCAGATTCCTCCTGATTATCCGCGTTTTCCAATTGTTCCTGCTCACCTCAATCCCTTTCGGTACGGATAATCGGGATTATACCGCGTGTCATTTTCTGCTGCGAATAATACTGTAGAATTATTCGCTGGACCGAATGTGACTTATCAAATTTTATTTAGTCATTTCGTAATCAGGAACTGCCTTTCGGAGAATTCGGCGAATCTCGATTTCTCGCGTGGATTCGTCCGTTAACTTCTCCGTCGAGTCTCCCCGTTGGGGCTTTGCTTATATCTTTCGAAACAATCTCGCTTCTATTGGTCTCCCCTCAAGATACAATATCCTGCAGTAAGACAATGTCCCCTTTCCCTCTCTCTCTCTCACAGTTTTCTCCTAAGGCGGTGTTTCACCGCTGGCGGTGGCGTTCGTTAATTTTTCGGTCCGTTTCCATTCATCGGAAAGCTCTCATATTGGCTTTCTCATTGTCGTCGTCTTTATTGAGGACAACCACAGGGGAAGATGGCAACGGGCGATATCGATCAAATAGGAACGCAAGATGGCTCGCAATCACTGCAAACGAAGATTTTTTCAGGCTTTTCGCTGCGGTTTATTTTTTACTGATATGACAGGAGTGATCTCCGGTTTGGTTATCCCTGAAAGTTTAGGCTCCTTCTTTCTTCCTGGATCAATGGTGTTGAGCACTTTTTTATTATCTGCGTTTATGGAGGTTGTTTTTTGTCCTGGAAATGAGGAGGAAATAATAATTGCCTTACCAGTTGTGGTAGAATGGATGGTTTAACGTATCTCTCTCCCAATGCTTAGGTCTCTGGTTTGTATCCCGATTCGGGCGTGGTTGTCTTTTGTTACTGCGTACAAGCTCGTTGCTAAAGGCAAATTTGTGCTGCTTAAGAGTAAATAAATAAATAAAAAAGTCTCGACTTAGAATAGAACTTGATCCTTAAACTACCTATTATGAGAGTTGGTAGAGACCCGAGTTCGATATGAAAAATTTTTCCCTCTGATTATTATTCGAGTTTTTGGCTTTCTGAGTAATTTGTCAATTTATAGCTTCATTTTATTTCGGTCCTATTTTGATTTTTCTTTTTCGTACGACACAGCGAAAAAGATCTTTCGATATTATTTTGAACTTGTTATACATATGTACATACCTATTGATTGCAGACCTTATAGAAACAGCTCCGAGCAGCCGTCTTTTGCTCAGATTAAGAAAGTTTGGGAATATTTCCTCCCGCGATTTTTCCAGGTGGCAATCGCGAAAGGAAGGATTACAAGTTCCTGGTCGCCAATCTTTAAAGGTTCCCGAGTTCCCTTAGGTGTCGTAGAGAAAATTCTTGAAAATATTTTGTTGCGGTGCGTAAGAAAATGTATGAAAACCAGATTTGATGCGGAGTTGTAAGAAGAATCGATGCTATTCTCATAAATACTTTTAAAACAAACGCCCTGCGAAAATATATAGGTTTTTATTTTTTTTAATATATAAAAAGATACTTACTGTCTTAGGTTGTAATTATAATCAAAAAAATTGCATAGGAAATTTTTTTATCGTCGTTTCGAGCTCACGTAAATTTTCCTACCCTTCCGGTCTTTGAGAAATGAAACGGGAAGGACAAATTTCTCGTGATAAATCACGTCATGCGCCACATGCTCCGCCGCCGTTAACTTCAGCGTCTGCACCTCAAATCATCTTTCATTGCCTGCCCTGCGCAACCCATCTCTCTCCCTCTCTGTTTCTCTCTTCAGCTCTTAACGCCTCGTCTCAGGAACCTGCAACCTCACTATATGACCTCTTGCTCTCCCTCAGCACTCACATTTTTAAGGTCCCGGACCACAGTTTCACTTACAAGACCCCAAACTCCACCTTTATTTCTTCTTGCAAAAGTTGTTCCATCCATCAAATGTTCTCCCTCCTTCCTCTCCCCGCACTTCTCCCTCTTGCTTCGTTCATTTATCTCCTTCTGACGCTATCGCTTTATATTTGCTCACTAATGGGTTTGCAGTCTTGGAATGCAGCTGAACGTCGCACGCTCATTATCGGGGACAATTTTTAAGATTTTACTGCCGTCTAAAAGAAGAAAATCCTGGATTTCGAAATCTGCGAAATTCTTCAATCCGGAACTGGTTTTTATTAGTTATTTTTTTTTTGATCTTCGTTTTTTAAAGTTTTTATACACCGCGTACGCCTTAAATAATTTTATTTTCGCATCGTGATTTCGGGTTGATTTTCGACGGATTTGAGGATTCAAGTATAAATTTTATTAGCCTCCGTTACGGTTTCTGCTATATACGTAAAAACTCTGAACGCGCAAACAAAGCGAGGCGTTTGTCGCTTAACGTGCTATATTCTCCTTCTCTTCCCACTTCCGCCTCTTCCCAAATGGTCCACTGAATATTTTTTTTTCGAAGACGAGTTGGTCGCTTCCTCATATCTCTCTCCCTCCCTCCATTACGTTACCTTACCTCCTCCTCTTCCTCAAAATTCTTTCCCTCTGATTGCTGCTCAAAATTTCTCTTTCCTTAAAAAACGTTTTCCTCGTTCGAGTCCTTAGATTTTTCTTGGCACTCGTGCAATGCTTCTTGCTGCAAATTCCCAGGAATGCTTCCTAGTTCAGAAACCTTCTTCTGGTTCGCCAAACTCGTACCTCGTGCGCATTTGTTCACTTTCTAAAATATATTCTATATTTTTCTTCCACATCTCCTGAATGCCCTAAATATGTGTTAAAGATAATAAAATCATCCTCCCAACTACTTCCTTCCTCCGTTATCCATCTCCTTTTAACTTCCATATGTTTCTCCTATCCCTTTACCCCTTACATTCTCTTCCTTCTGTCTCTCATAGGTTGCCGTCTTTATCCCGTTTCTTTTTATTCTCTTTACATTCTCAACTTTCTGCTTTCTTTTTGCAATTTATCTTTACTTTCTACTTATTATTATTTTCTTTATCTGTCAATTTATTCATTTATCTGTCTACTTTTACGCCTTTCTTTTCTTTCTCCTCTTAATCCATTATCAGCTAAACTATTTTTAGTTGAAAATTTCCCTTAATATTTAACTTTTTGATTTTTATTATATAAACAACTGTTGTCGCAAGTTTAAAAAAATGTAATATCGTATTACGAACGGGCGCATCAAGCAAATTTCTACCGAAAAAGCTCCCCTAGCTGTAAAAGAATATAAAATAATGTACTGAGACGATAGTGCGTAATGGGTTAATTTGCCTACATTTTATTTTTTACACGTCTTCCTCTCTTATCTCCACAATTCGTCTCATTATAAATTTTAATGCGTGATATTGCGACAGAAAGTGCGAATTTCTTTATTCTATGAGGCCATCTCCTTACTTTCCGACTGAATTCCTCCTTTCCTCACAGTCCCTTTTAACTAAAACCTTTCCATCCGAAGATGGAACTCTTTCTACTCCGCTTCATCCCAAAACCTTTTCGGAAGACGCATTGCGTCACATCCCTCTCTTTATTGTTTGTCATAAGAGGTGTTCATCTTTTTTTCCATGCCATTGCGAACCGTGTCGTTATTTTTTTCGCACTCGATTCGCGCGTGATATTCAGACTTCGTTTTTATTTATTTTTTGAGACTGCATCGGAAGGGATTTAATTTAGAGAAAAGTCTTTCGCCAACCTTGCACGGATGCCGTTCTTCGCATTGTCGGCGAAGGCCACGGACTTTTTTTTTTATGCATGGAGTAATTTCTCTAAATGTCAAGGGTAAATTTTCATTTAAAAAGTTGACGTTTTGGGACTGTATAACTGATGTTACTGCTGAAAATAGACGGATTATAAGAATTTTTAAAACAACTGCATATAAATTTATTTTAGAGTCATAATATTTTCTTTCGCAGAAGTGATATAATAGAAAGATCATCTACTTTTCATTGAAATTAAATAATTATATTGATGGAAGGCTGATGACCAATGAACATTCGTTTATTGAAAGAATAAGACATTGTTTGTGGTGTTTCTTTGTGGATACCATAATATCTAATACATACAACATTCATTTAAATTATTAGCAGAAAAGTTTGTTTCCTTTCTACATTTATGAAATTCTATTTCGAGAGATGTTTTCGACGAATTTCGTATTGCGAAACGTAGCGTTGATTACATATTTCCCCGGACTTCCTCCAAGCTATTCATAATCGGACGTTGCGTCATCGCTACGAACGGCTCACAAAAGGGAAACGGAAATTTCTTCCCAGAATTCTGCTTTTTTTTCGCGATCTTTCCTTCTCTTTATCTTCTCGTCGTTGGAATAACGAGGGGTCTTTTATTTTTCTCAACTCCGCCGTCTCTTTTTTGGAGGTTCTTATTTTGGTATGGCCAAACTTCGTCTTATCGGTTCGACTCAACCAATCACCTTTCACTCACATCCGCTCTCCTTCTCCACGACCTCTCTCGCTGTCGATCCCATCACCTTGAAATTTAAAAAATGCGAACCATATTTGAATTTCCCGAACCTTTTTTATCCTTTTTTTTCGTTTCGCTAGTAGTTCCAGTGGATCTCTCTCGCGTTTAGTTAAGCTTCCGTTGTCATCATCAATCACGACTTCGCGGAAAGCACACACGCGTGGGATTAACGGTCAATAACAAACAAAAGACGGACGGCGCCGGCGTTTTCCTCTTACGCCACACCTCCGATCGCTCTCTATATCTCTCCACGTGGCCGCGGATTGATTACGGTCCTCTTATGACTCCCGACTTCACCGTCTGTCGCCATGGGAGACGGACGCCTCACTATCAACCCCTCAATAATGATCGTTATCCCGTTGAGGGAAGGACGCGAGAAACTTCATCGGTGAAGTGACGGTTGCGTGGCCGATGACTAAATCAACCGACGCTTTTCATTAAAATGCCAGTTAACCCTTTAGAGCAGAGGTCGGCAACCTAAGGCCACCGGGCCGCATGGGGCCCCCGAGAGCATTTAATGTGGCCCGGGGAGCTATAATGGAAAAGTGGTGGATAAAATTTAATACCTATAGACAGTATAGACAATGTTATATTTATCAGTTAAATTATGGTCTCAAAACCTTTTATGGTGAAGTAAGTCTTAACGCTAGTAAATTATTTAAACTTAATTTTCAGTCATATGAAGCCAAAACATCTCTATGTAACTTAGAATGTAAACGATCATCCGGCCTTTCAATGCCGCCCTCCGCCATGCAGTAGAGGTTGACGATCAATGCTGTAGTTTATTGTAGTTATGTGCAGCTACTAGTGGGGTCTTTGGCGAGTGCTTCGGGGGTGGGGGAGGGGAATCGGATGAATGTTTACATCAGAACTAACTTTTTCAAGAGATCATACATGATTTTTTAAATATAAATAAAATGAATCATTTTAGCGTTAAAACTTCCCTAGACAAGGTTTTATGGCAATAGTTGTGATTGAAATGTGATAAATTATCTGTATTCATTATCACAGACAATATCTTAATCAAAGTTCGCGAGCTATATTAAGTGCTCTCGCGAACCGTATGCAACCCGTGGCCGTATGCTGCACGCCACTGTTTTAAAGCTTTTCTTGACAGCTCTACTTGTATAAATTATAGCTTTCAGCATCCGTGACGCTTTAAGCCAGTGGTTCCCAAATCTTTCGACCCGAGGGCCCATTGCTGCAATCATCGCGGGCTACATAGCTCAATACCGGCCTCTTCGCGGGCCACATCCGGTCGATAATAAAGTTTAAGAATGAGGAAATTAAGGATTTAGTTGTTAGTCGAAATTATCTGACGTGCTTTAAATACATTTTTCTATAATGGGATTAGAGAGGTTAACATGAAACATATTGCTTTTATAATTTTTTATTTTCATTTTATCTTACATTGTGTTCTTTAATTGGTAAACTCATGGTGGGCTGGATATGGTCCGCGGACCGTAGTTTGGGCACCACTGCTTTAAGTGACATTTGAAGTCCGGTCCGGCGACCTGAAACACTGTTTAACTGGCATTTAAAAAACCTGTAAAATGAAATAGCGTTTTTATGGTACTTTACTATTTTTCCTCAAAAAGGTAGACTCCAAAATTTTCATAAATTTAGAGAGAAAAGCTTGCAGACACTGCTTAATGCGCCGTCCAAAGCCCCTAGCGGTCTAATAAATAATTACAAGTTACCAAAAAACTGTTGAAACGCCACGAAAAAAACTGGTTAAAAAGAGTAATTTGAGCTCAGGTAATCAATAAAGAGTGGCACCGAAGATTTCAAGGTTAAAAGTCTTAAAATCTTTGGGCAAGAACCATGAATTCGAAGCTGGGGTGAATGAGTCGCCACGCTCGACTGCTCCCATTTTAAGGGCGCGCGCGCGCACACATTATGTTTGTGTGTGTGTGTACACGAAAGAGAGAAAGGGAAAAGAGCAATTGAACCCTTCTGGAGAAAGAGAATGAGTGAAAAGGGAGGGAGAGAGAAATCTGTTGCTAGGGATCACCCTAACCACCCTTCACTCGGAGTGGGTCGCCCCTAAAAAAAAATTTTTCACGTCAGATGGAGGGAGGAAGGAGGGGAGAGAACGAGGTGGAGATCGGTGCGGCGGCGGCGGAGAGGGAGAAGAAGGGTTGATAAAAGGCCAACGAAAGAGAAGAGGGGAAGCGAATTACGAGATGGACGTCAAGGAAACAGACCAAAACAGGCGATTTTATTGTTGAAAAATTCGTCAAAATACATGTTGCACGTTATAAAGGTACAATCGTAAATTCAGATTTATGGCTAGTTTTTCTACCGTTTTTAAAAATCGCGAAAGGAATTTTTTTGCGACAAAGATAACACAAAACGTACGATTTTGTTGTGTTTTTAGCTATCATATTAAATTAATATAGAACTTTTAAAAAACGGGAAAAAGGGTCGAAGACTTTTAATTACATTTAAAAAATTTCTCTGAAAGTTTAAAAAAATATCATCTTTCATGGTATGTAGAAAGATGTTTTAATTCAATTTAAATACATATACTTTGTTTTTTTTGCTCGTGCAATCTAAATAGAGGCATTACAACAGAAAATTTCAGTAAGGAGAGATGCTGACGTTGGAGGGAAAAAAAAGTGAAGGAGAGTGGAAGTGATCGCGATGAAAGTGTGGATACAATGGAAGAAGAGAGAGGATGAGAGAGTAAGAGAGAAGCAGATGGAACGAGAAAGAGAGAGGGCAAAACAGAGAGAGAGATTTCGAGAGAAAGGATAAAAAAGAGCGTTAGTTCGGAAAGTGAGGGAGGACATTAAAATGGTAGTGGATGAGAGATGAAGGAGAGGAGAGGAAAGTGGGAGTGGAGTGGGTAAAAAGTGCGAAGGACGTGTATGCGGAGAGAGAGAGAGGGGAGATGGGGGGGGGGGAGTTATAACGAGAGTGATAGCAGATGAAAAGAGAGGAGTGGAGGGGAGGGAGTGTGGATGACGCAGGGAGAGGAGAAGGTGGGTGGGCGACGTAGATGTTTGCGAGAAGGGGAGGCGAAGTGGAATTTTTTTCGCAATGAGAAAGAGGCACATTACGTTTAAGGGGTTGGAAAAAGAAGGTTGGTGGGGCAGGAGAAGAGGGAAGAGAACAGGAGAGTAATGTTAAAGGGGTTTGGAATGGGATGAGGAGAGGGAAGTGAAGGAGGGAATTGATAAAGGAGTTGAGAGTGCATGGAGAGAGAGAGAATGGGAAAGTAGGAATTCGGAATGGGAGGTGGAGAGGTAAACAAGTTAGGAAAGTACTGCGAAAGCAGGTATTATAAGGCGATTTTTTTACTTTCCTTTTGGCCCAGCCCATTCCCAGCAGCTGATCTTGGGTCCACCAAATTGTTGCCACATGTAGTTATCATATTTAGTGACTTATCCTGAAAATTTGGTTTCTCTAGGTTGAACCGTTTCAGAGATAACAGCTGCACAGACGGACGGACAGACAGACAAAGTGAATACGTAAGCGGATTTTTTGTAAAGAAAGTCGCTTAAAAAATAATAATCATAATTTAATACAAACAGGTTTTCCCAATTACAGGTGATGTTAGTAATGCAATGACAATGGTAACAAAGACGGTCGCGTGCGACATTGCTCTCTGCAATGTTCGAACCTGCGACCCTTGCAAAGTACCCTAACCACCTCTCCACCAAGGCCGACGAATGAATGGAGAGAGTCGTGAAAAGATAGAAGGAGAGGGGGAATGTTTCATAATGGCGTAGAGGAGCAACTACGGCGATGCTTTCAGGATAGGCAAAGCCGTGAATAGAGAACGTGCACACACACTGCACAAGCAAAAAATAAATGGGATGGGATTAGACAGGAGGAACGAGAGATGGGGATATAGCGACCCTTTTTCGCATAAACACAACGCACCCAACTATGTGGCTGGTAATTATACGGAGCTGGGAGGTTTCGTAGGCATCGTTTTTTTTTAACTTGGCTTGGCTGTTTTTTAGTGTATTTGTGTTCAGTCCAACTTTATTCTTAATATATCTCGCCACGGATGCAGGTAGAGCGAAGAGTGAACTCAGCACTTTGTTGGCAGGTAATCTGCAGGTGCATCGTTTTCCTTAACCAAACTCGACACGATCTACCATTAAACAATAAGACTCGCATCGCTCACATCGTTGAGGCCTATCAGAAAACAGCTATACTTCAATTTTTTAAAGTGATACAAGTACGTTGCGATATTTATATGGCAAGACAAAAAAACTAATTTTAAGACCAAAAGTGGATAAGGAGATATACGTATATATTTTGTGTTCCAATGTGAATAAAAATGGAGCAATATTCCTGCCTATTGGCATGGTAATGGAATTTTCTTGGCAAAATTGCGTTCATTCGTTCGGCAACGTACGTTTTTAAGCTTTTACTTAACGAGTCTTGATCATGAATTTAATATGTACGATATAATTGTATTGTGTTCAGCGCTGACTCCGACATTTTTCACACGGGGAATTTCGACTACGTTGGGGAGTAACAGTTCTCCTGAAAACGAAAATTTTTAAAATTACCGAATTTTCTTATCCTACCGACCATAAACTAAATTTCAGATCCGTAGTTATCTTATAATTTTGGTAGATCATTCAGTGAGGTTCAAAGCGGCTTCAAACTAGTGATGTGCATAAAAATGAGTTCAATGTAAAAAAAGTAAAAATCCATTGTAAACTATGCCCTACCTATAGATAACAGTGTAATATCTTTCGAAATGATCAAAAGTCAAATGAAAAATTAAGTACGGTCCTGAGGGGTGGAGTGAGAAAGTGAGTAAAACAGATTAAAAGGAGATGAATAAGATGCAAGAGCGTTGAAGCATTAGTGGGATAGATAGATATTTGGGCGAGGTTGATGCTCGCTACACTTCTCTTGCACCTAAAACCATTTGTGAAATATTTTATAAGTTTATATATATAACGGAGTATTAGTAAATATTTACAAACAGGAAGGTATAAAAATAAAGCTATAAAATTCACAAAAATGTACAGTTGAAGTTTAAACTTAAAAGAGATTGATGATTTAGTCGATTCATTGAGAAAATCTACGTATGAAGTCGGCCGACCTTGGTTAAGGGATGGTTAGCGTTTTTGCGTCTCAATCCTATGGTCGCGGAATCCTATTTTGGGCATGGAAGTCCGTGTTTGCCTATTTTATTATTTAAAAGATGTCTTGGTCAAAGGCTTTTTAAGAGCTAATTGAAAAAATAAACAAGAAGGGGTGTGTGTAAAACCTACGCAAGCATACCATATAAAAGCTATGGAAACTTTGCATGTAATTTCGCTTATAATACATGGCACGCGCACACAGCGATTTAAAAGAAAACACTAGAGGATATGTAAAAAAACAGTTGCATATCTGACCCATACACACACAGAGATGTACGCACATTTATGCAAACGTACACTTACATACTCATACACAAACTAAAACACATTCAGGGATATACAGATAAACGTCTTTATTTTGACGAGATTGAGGCTAACAATAAGTAAGTCTTTTCTTCAATCTACTCCCATGACATCTACATTTAATGAAATTAATTTAACAGACATTATAGAGTGAAGTTGGAAATGAAAGAGGATGTTTAAGGGAGGGATTTGGAAAGCGAGAGGGAGAGAGAGCCAGAAAATGACGGAAGAGTGATAGAGATAACGAGAAATATGGATAGGAGTTAAAGAGGGCAAACTGGGATCGGAAAGGGAACAAGGTTTTCGTAAAGGTCGAAAGGTGAAATATTTTACGACTGAAAATTCGAAACGAACTTCGTTCCAGAGTCCACTGCGAACAAGAATATTCATTTATATATATTTTATATTTATGTAAATTTATATAAAACCATCAAACGATTTGTCTCCCTTTTATTGTTTCAGAAAAAAAGAATAAACGAAGGGATCCATTATCAAATAATTTGAAAATGTACTCGGAGATTTAATTATTTTATCATTTCTCTTAAACTAGAGGAGAGAGAGAGAGACAGACAGACAGACATTGAGACTACATAGTCCCTTCTTACATTTAACCCTACGTTATGAATTACAAATGACAATAAAAATAATAACATATAAACATACAAACAGAAGACAAATACCTAAAACTAAACAAACGAAAAAGAGAGAGAGAGAGAGAGTTATTAGATTCGGAGAACGGGAGTACGAGTCTAATCCTATGACCTCAGTTTTCAGATTTTTAATGAGGAGATTCATCCTAATAGGAAGCTGCACGAGTAGACCATACTCGAAGCGGGAAGGTTATATATTTTTTAAATATCTCTGGACAATTCGTATAAAAGCAGTTAACCCCGTTAAGGGGAGCCATTTTATGCGGCAAAACGGGAAGGGATTATTAATAACCAAGTTTATGCGTACGTGATATAAATTCGCTCTTTTTATTTGCTCGAATTAAAAAAAATTTTAATTTCCACTTCCGTTTTCCCCGAGCATGAAATACGACGGTTTTTAGTGCGAACTTTTATTTTCTCATTTATTAGCTTAAACGAATTTCTGTAATTTAAGCGGACCCCGATTTTATCCCGTCGCAATGGTGAAATGTATTATTGTTTATATATTTCTGTATCTCTTCACAAGACTTAAAAAGGTTGTACATAAAAAATATTTTTATTTCTCCTTTTTATAGTAAATATATTGCGTGTATTTCATTCTGAACGATAAAAATGTTTTAACCCTAGTTCTCTCAAATATCGTAAGTCATCATCGTATAATATAATTATTTTTTTAAGACATACATTTTCAGTGTTCAAATTATTTTGGTTTCGATTATTCTTTGGTTTCTATATCCGGAAGCGGATAAACGAAACAACCTGTCTATATAAGAGTGCCTTTCGCTTCGCATAAAACGTTTTGACGCTGGAATTTCCCGCGGCGCTAGGAGTCGCTTTTTTGTCACCTGCCATTAGGGTTGCCAACCGTCCTACTGCCAGTAGGACAGTCCTACTTTGAGATAAAATGTCCTCTGTCCTACGCTAATGTCAAGTTCCTACTTTGTGACACATCTCTGTTTGGAAGATCTACCGGTGACATCGCCCCTAATCAATCACATGGCTACCGGGACCTAATCGATGGGATTCACATTGTTTTTTTTTACAACCTCTTCCCCCACATCTCCTTCACTCATATTTTGCATTTATTAGATCGCAATAGTATAGGATGCGCTACATGCATATAATTATGAATATAATATGCGATTAAATGAAAATAACAGCTCGCAGAGGAGGCTCAGTCTTTTTGGTTTAGAAACTCGGTGTTGAATGAAAAAGATACTTCCCCATGATATAGAAAAGTTGAAAAAAGAATTTTGTCTTTTTATTCTGCTTGTCTGAGATATGTAATGACAAAAATTGAGTATAACAAAAATTTTCCTTTTCCAATGATATATTGCTAAAGTATTGAGATTTTTGCGATATAGTTGATACTCTAAATTTAGACAATATTTTAGGGCTTAAAATGGGCAAACTATTTGAAATTAAAGAGAATTTTCATCAAAGTGCTGGCCAATTTATTACTCAATTTTATCACAATATGACTTTAAATAATTTCTTTCTCTTCTACTATCCGTGAAAATATGATTACATTTTGGAATGTCCTACTTAATTTTCAAATGTCCTACTTAAATTTTGTAAATGTCCTACTTAGCTGTCGCAAAGAGTTGGCAACCCTACCTGCCATTGTCAGCTGATCGCCGTATCAATTGGTTGCATGATCCGCGCGTCGGTATCACCTGAAGGACTTATTTACATTCCGTGGGAAATTGCGCCGTTCGGTTCTTTATTTATGTGGCGATGACGGACGGGGTTGTGAAACCGATGTTGAAATGATGATGTTTCTCTCTCTCATAATCTCAACTCAACGACGAGAAGGAGTTGAAATGTTTATACGTTTTATCGGTCATCGCCGTTCGCTTGCCTCTTCAGGAATTAATGACGGTCTTGCTCTTATAAAGGACCTAGGGTAACCATTTTGCATTTGCACGATTTGATTATGTTGTGTTTTTCTACTGCGGACCTACAACGTGGAACACAAGCTCCAGTTGCTCGAAGTAAGTGTTCCTTCGCTTTACTGTTCTCTAATGTTGGTTTTAAGTTTTACAACTGTTTGGCTGAAACTGATCAACCGGAAGGGAGTTTTAATCTTGTCATTTATCCTTTTTCCAAATATCTCCTATGAAACTTACCGTAATTTTCTGCATATAATACTAATTTTTCACGAAAAATCGACGACAAGTTAGGGCGCGTATTATACATGGTAAAAAATCTATGCAACTTTTTCCATTCGGTAAAGAATTGATATTTTCGGACGCATTTTTAATAATAAATCGTACTAACTACATTACGTTAGCATTGCTTTAAAATATTTTTAAACAAAATTAATAATAATCGTTTAATTACTTCTAGCCGTCGTCATCATTAAAGCCTTTGAATTCTTTATCACTGCCTTCAAATAGCTCTTCGGCGATCTCGTCTCCGCGAGCGTCGTCTTCATCCTCGCTATCTACCTCGGTGAAATCTTCATTCTATATTATGTCGTCTTCAGAACAATCCATGACGTTAGTAAGGCAGTACTTTTCTCTCGCTTGTCTGCAAGGCGAGAACTGTCTCGTTACCGCTAATAACTAACTGAAAATTACAGTGATCTTTTTACAAAAAATGACGTGCGTATTGTACGTGGTAAGGCAATTTTCACATTTCACTCGTGAAAACATGTGCGTATTATACTGTCCGTATTATAATCGGTAAAGTACTGTAATTCATATAAATATTTATTATTATCAAAGTTATGGAAAATTCTTGTTAGAAACAATTATACATAAAACTGACCGTTTAAGATAATATTTCAATTATACGTCTGAATTTGTTAAATATCTCGCGAAGTGATACCTTAGTTTTCATTGCTATGATAAATTTTCCAAGCGTTGAATGGGTTGCCTACGCCGTCAGGGGGAATTTTACTTTCTCATCGCTATTTTATTATCCATAGCCAGGGCCGGCCCGAGATACGGGCGAGCCGGGCAGCTGCCCGGGGCGCCAATGTGTTGGGGGCGCTATCACGATCTATGCATTACTTGCTGGCGAGTAAATATTGGACAACAATTTATACTGTGGGAAAGGCTGGAATATTGATGATGTTCCTTTTACTTTTCATTATCAATAAGTTTTACAAATCGACGAAAAAATTAACGTGTCTTTTGTAAATATCTGAAAAACATTTACGGCTGGGGCGCTGGAGTGCCATCGCGCCCGGGGCGCCGAAATTTCTCGGGCCGTCCCTGTCCATAGCAACAGCTTACAATTTTGTTTACTACTTATTTTTTCCTACGTGAGACTGATTCAAAAGTATTTTTCATTGTGAAAATTATTCAAAGTGTTTAAAAACTATTCACGAGTGTAACTGATGATAATTATTCTTGAGAACGCTGATCTCGGGAGCGATCATATTCATTACTCAGTATAGAGAAATTCGTGTGATGAACACATCAGATTTTTTCAATTATTTTCTAGGCATTAATTATTTCAAACGATGCATAAACGTGTCGGAGAAACATTGAGATGTCTTGGATATCCGAATATTTATTTATTTATTTTAAAATGAAAAATTAGTAAATTTTTATATAGCTCTGCTTTTAACTATAACTTCTTCGTATTTTTATTTTACTAAAGACCATTAACACAGAAGTAGCGAAAAAAGAAAATTCGAATTTGAAACACGATGCGGGAAGAACACTTTCGAATGTATTCAGTGCGTAACGCCATTTTACTGTCGGGTTATGCATGCATACTTTCCAGTTTTGGCGATGATACGCGAGGCTGTCCCGGCCGAATTCTTCTGCACTCATTTCGTGGAATAAATGAAGCGTGTCAGTTTCTTTTGGTCCGGAGTGCGATGCATCCATAATAATGTTCATCCGTCATCATCGCTCATCGCATAACGGAGAGATAGATATCGCTGTAACTCTCCTCCCTGCATGGACGAAATATAGAAATACTAATTATCACAGGTGCGTCGATTCTCATATCGTTCCTTTCGGAGGTAAACAGTTCGGCGTTTACGTCTTCTTCGCTCGCAAAATGGCGAGCGATCCGCTTTTTTGCGATAATTTCTTTTTCGTAACGAATTGGTTATATATATATTCATGTACGTTATATTCCGCGTCACGTATACTTAAACAAGGAATGTTTCCGACGACGTACAGGGTTTTGCAAAATTAACGTTACGGTTGTAATTTCGATTTACGTACGGCTTGTTAGCTAACTTGATTCACAGGTTGATCACCATCACTCAATGAAATTATGAGCCAAACGTCTCAATTGGCAAAGTGTGAAAATCGTGGATTTTTGGAAAAAGTTTTTAAATGACCATAAATTTAAAACAGCAAAATTAACGCACTATCAATAGTGAAAGTCCATTTAAAGAGAGAGAGAGAGAATGAGAAAGGATGATGTGTGCGTACAGGAGAAGAGAGAAGTAACTGTCGAAGCATTTATTTACACCAAAATATCTGATATTAATATATGAAGTGAGTGTGCGTCAATGTTTATCGCTTAAAGGTCACTGACACTGCCAGAAGACATAAAGTTGCTTGAAATAAGGGGTTCTGCTTGGAATTTCCTCCCTTGAACCCGAGGTTATGTATAATAGATATATGTCAAGGTCCGACAGTATAAAAAATTCTTAAATCCTTTACATGACCCTGGTGTGAATTCATTACCTATAAAAATTAATGTGTTAGCCCTTTAAAATCGATGGATGCAGTCTTCACATGGTGGAACTCCATATTCAGGGAGAATAATGGGAACACTTTGACAAATAATTCCACTTTATTGCTAAGTTAGTCAGCCGAAACCGGTCGTCTGACTAACTTAGCATTAAAGTGGAATTTTTACCAAAGTGTTCCCATTATTCTCCCTGAATTAGTCCTTTATCCTATCTTTTCCTAGTTGATTCGAAATTGCAAGCTACGCTGCAACGGGAGGACGTGGTGATATTAAGGTTGCCAAGTGCCTCGTCACCGGCGGGAATGTGATGCTCTTAAGGCTGGCAAATGCCTCGTCATCTGGTGGAAGTATCCGACGCGAACACATTAGGAAATGAAAATTCCTGATACTACGGAAATGATCCCATTGCGTTTAAATGATGTAGTGATTTTGATTGGGAAACGTGAGGTGGAAGGGAAGGGAGAGATAGATCGTGCGAGAGCAACAAATAATAAATTTATGCACTGAAATAAAAAAATCTGATGTGGCCAACACATGACTTTCTCCATATTTGCGGCATAGATATTTAAATTATTATGAATAATATTACGAGGCAAAATTATTATTTCGTATCGCAGAAGAAGACACGTCCTTGCCGTAAATTACGTATATTTTGAATGTTTACAGAATTCACCGCTACATGGTGTTGGCGCTGTATACAGGTATTAAGATAAAGCGAAATATATCCAAAATGGATGGTTCTACGAAAATTAGTTCCAAACAAAACTTGGAAGAAATATTTTTCTCTACAACTTTGGTCCTTACGAAGATTACCAATAACGATGTTTTTAAGGAGATATTTAACGGAAACCGAAAAACCGGTTTTTTATAAATAACTCCTAAACAATAACTCCTATAGAAAATTGTTTCAAATGAAAACTGTAGGAAATGATATTCTCTATAACATTTGTACAGAATTGTATATACAATAATGAGGTTTTAACGTAGAAATATCGCAAAAACCGAATCGGGTTTCGAATAAACCTCGACTTCCGTTTATCCCTTATTATCCAAAAACTAATCAGTTCTTTGTGCTCATGTAAGAGTGTTAGATATGAAGTTTGGTAACGATATGGCACGTACTTTTTGAGTTAGAGCGCCCACAATAACATACACACACAGACATCATTCCGAAAATAGTCTAAACGTGTTCTAGGGACCTCAAAACATGTATTTCCGTTGAAATCTCGAAGTCGATTTTTTTCATGAATACAATACTTTCCCATTACTACGTATGGAGAAAGTAAAAACGAGAATAAATAAGGAGAGCTATTTATTAAGATTTTATAGCACGATTCGATTATTGTATGTACTATAAAATTATAAAAAGAGGTTATTTTAATTATATTTCCTACAAAAAACATTAGCCGTAAAAATTAATGTTTTTTGTATCATTTCCCATCTTATTTTAGCGCTACATCAACATTGCAAGCAACGCTGCAACGGGAAAACTACTGTGCATTAAATATGAGTTTTATGTATTGAAACTGTTACGTTACTTCATGACCTTAGCGGGACCATATTACAAATGCGTTTAATCGAGTCCTGAAAACTAATTTATCTCTCTTCCGAAGCGACTATTAATCGAATCCACCCCATTTGCATTTATATTTGAACCGCATACTGTCGCTTAATTTCCGCCTCGTCTCGAAACAATTTTCTTCGTCGAGGAGGAGAATCGAAAAAATATCTCCCTCGAGTAAACGTATCCTATAGGGTCTTCGAGACGACGTGTGCATTTGTGCGCGTGCGCGAGTCGTCTTCTCTTTGGCGGAATGCGAACACGAGGGGAGCGTGAAGTGGGACGCAAAGATAGAAGCGAGAAAAATTGAAGACGGAGAGTTGGGAAGGAGACTAAGTGGTGACTGCCCAAAGGAGGGAAAGAAAGGAAGGGAATCAGAGGGAGAGTGAGAGAATGGAAAATAATAGTGATTGAGAGAAAGCGAGTGGATAGAGACATGCAGACAAACAACTTTATTAAGGCGAAATTAAGACTGTAAAGAGGAGATAAATCAAGAGAGAAAGAGGAAGTAGGATGATCTAGAAAGGTGGAAAGAGAGAGGTGATCAGGGAGATTGATTGATTGATTAATTTGCTTCTTTATTAGGGCGAGATTGAGCCTTTTTTATTCCGTCTAACCTTTACAGTTCGAGGGAAACAAGGAATGACAAAAAGGATGGGAGGGATAGGAAAATGAGAGAATGCTGAAAGGAGGTAGATTAGAAAAGATAGAGAAGGGGGGGGGGAGAAGAGGGAGAGACGGAGGGTAAGAGGGAAGGAGTGGAAAATGGAGGAGACAGACAAACGACTTTATTTAGAGCGAAATTGAGAGAGATGGTGGGTAAAAGGGGGGAAAGTGAGAGAGAAAGAGGGAAATGGAGAAGAGAGAGGGAGGTGAAAAGGGGGGGGGGAGGAGTGAGGGAGAAAGAGGAGAGATAAAGAGAGAGAGGGGGAAATGGAGAAGAGAGAGGAAGGATGGGGAATATGGGGGGGTGAGAGAGAGAGAGAAAGAGGTGAGATAAAGGGGGAGGGTGGAAAAACCTGGAGAGGGGCGTGAAATGGTAGCGGACTCTGGAAATTGGCCTCATCAACGCCATCGTAGCCATAAGGTGGGAGAGAGGGGTAGGCAAGGGCTCTCCCGTATTTTACATGGAGACCTAAAGGGCTGTGCGAGGTCGCGCGACGAGGCGTTACGCAATGTCCTCTAAGCACGCATCCAACGTGTGCGCGAGGATTCGCCCCACCTAGTGGTTTTTCCTCCCACCAACGCCCTCTCGTGTTTTTCCTCCTTCCTTTCTCTTTCCAACTTTATCCCTCCCCTCCTTTTTCTGTTTGACGCTTTCTTCCGGTTTTTCCCGTTTATGTCGTTGTTTTCACTTTAACGATACATATAACCTTTACTTTTTAATGCCGATTTATAGTTTTCGCACTCGCATCTCTCTCAACTCGTGTTATAAACAACTTTTATTTTTCTGTCGGCTTCGTATTTATCCGGGTGTTAGGTTATTTTATTTATTCTAGATAAAAATGTTGCCAAGAGATCCATAAGGTTAAGGAAAGTATCGAAGAGTTTTCTTTACTGGTTCATCTTGATTTACTTACGCAACTACAAGTTCTTTTAAGTAAAAAAAATGCTTTTTCCAGTATTATCGTATTACAATGCCAACCAAAGCTCTAATGCACGAATAGTTCGGTAACAAAAGATCCTTGGATTTTATTGAATTGTGTGGAAACGATTTCTTTAATTGTATTTGCATAAACAAGTATATTGTTAGACAAAAATGTTTGTATAAATTGAATATAAAAAAATTTACTGTGGAATATTATATTTACGGTAAAATAAGAAAAACCTCTTCTTTTAGAATCAGTGAAGCCTAAGGAAAGTTCTTTTTTCGGTTTTATCCTATTGCATGTAGATTGCGCTGGAAATCTACTATTCTAAGATAAATTTCTCCATTTATCCCATGTACACTCTTTCACACTCCTCTTTCTGCTTTACATTTTATTCATTTCCTCGCGCTTCCTCTTGTCGTACTAAACTCACCATTTACTGTATTGCAATCCACTTGCGCCTTTTCAAAAATTGGAAATGTGATACTACATATCCCGCCGGATTAACTTGATGTTTCCATCTGTTCTCTGTCCTCGCTGCCCTTATTTTCAGCCATGCAATGCGGCTAGTGTTAGAGAGAGAGCGAGAGAGAGAGAGAGAGAGAGGCAGGCGATGTAGTTGAAGAGGTCTTACGGACTTATTTAGCGTCATGGTTACAACATAATTCGCGATGCGAAAGGCGCCTCCATGGGTGGGTATAAAATTTAAACTGGGTCGTGTCGAGGGCTTTTACCGTTCGTCTGGAAGTGGGTTGGTTTTCAATTTCTCTTCATACGCTCAAAACCTCGTTTCGTTGGAATTCTTTTTTTGGTTTGTCTTTCTACTCCGCGTTATAGATATTTTAGACCTTGTTATCATTTTCGATTTCAACCAAAGTAAATCCTCGTGAATCATTTTTGTCTCGAAATATATTTTCGGTAACTTCGTGGAGATAGTTTTCTTTAATGCGTGATCGCTTCAAAGATTTCCTAGGTCTTTTTTATGAAGCCGACCCAATCAATTAAGCCTTTCTATAAATAAACTTTCTCTCAACATTATCTCAAATTGACACTTGATAATGTTTAGACTGAAGGGTAATCTTTTGTTCTGTTCCGCCTGGCTATTCAAGTCAGGTCGTTCCTCTTTCGATTAGGGGTTACGAGTCCTCATACGAGTGATAAAACCGTACGAAATATTTTCCGAAGTGGTCGAAGTTGTGAGGTCAGCAGAGGCAATCATTAAATTTCGGAGATTCAGGACTAATGTTATTCGGGGGCCATCAACATAAACTAAGTTTAAACATAAAAGGCAGACATTTTATTGAAAAGTTTGTACCTTGCATAGTAAATATTTTTTATTTATGTTTTTATGTATTTACTGTTTTTGTGATTGTTAACATTATTTTGTGAAAAGGGGCCCATTGGTTGCAGTCCTATTAGTACATTGGTTGCAGTCCTATTAGTACATTGGTTGCAGTCCTATTAGTACATTGGTTGCAGTCCTATTAGTACATTGGTTGCAGGGCCGGATTAAGTGGTACGCAAAACACGCAAGTGCGTGGGAACCAGAGGACAAGAGGGCACTGCGGGCCGAACGTGTCTCGTCTCGCCCCTTCAAAGTGCTGCCGCACAGATCACAAACCTTACAAAACTGTTACTTGTTACAAATTTACGATTTGGGTGGAACCTTCCATGTGTTGTGCGTGGGTCTCTTAATCGTGGGTAGAATTATTAAATTACGCTCCCAAACCATAATTTTTCCTGTTCATCGAGCTGCTCTTTCTTCTATTTTCCTCAAATTATTGAAATACTGCAAAGCATCAGCTTCTTCGACATATTATATTAAATGAGTGTGCAACCTTTTTATTTACACATTTTAAAAAATCTGGTTCCCGGTGGGCCGAATAACGGTTTTCAACGGAGCTTATCACCAAATTTTTTATTGTTTAAACGTCACCAGAAAGGTTTGATAACCATAACTTTTATTTAAATAGATATAAAAAAATAGTATTATATAGGTCGATTTTAAAATAGAAAATATATACGCTTTTTGGATCCAGTTCGACAAAATGCACTCGAAGAATGAAAATTGGAAAAATAGCATTCGTTCCGACAGAATCCGCAAAACATGACAACGGCACCCGGTGTTCCCAGGCGGTCACCCATCCAAGTACTATCCGGGCCCTATGATGCTTAACTTCGGTGATCGGACGAGAACCGGTGTTTTCATCGTGGTATGGCCGTTGTCGATGTAGGCGGCCCTGAGATTTGGATTTATTCTAGCTTACATATTTACAGGGCCGATATGCAAAGCACGCGAGGACAAGGGGCTGACCCTACCCCGTCTTGCCGAAACCCTTTCCAAGTGTTGCCGCTCAGATCACAAATCTTGCATAATGTTACTTTTAAAAAAAATTACGATTCCGGTGGAGCCTTAAACGCGCTGTGCGTGGGGCCCATGGGTCTCTTAATCCGGCCCTGATTGGTTGATCCAAAAATTAAAACTTGAGATCGCTAACAATAAGTTTTAATTAATAAGAGAAATCCTTACCCTGACGATGGCTGCTTGACAATCAGAGTCATATAGTTGTCTTTTATCGCCCTTAGATACCTCAGTAATATCGTTTTCGATTTTTATTCCATTAAAAACCATAAAAATCGGTTACATTTCAATACATAGTTAACTCCGGTAAATAGTTTTCGGTAATCTCTAGTCGAATATTCTGCCCTCGGGTCATTCCTTTCGCTTCCGAGTTTCGCTTACCTGCGGCAAGCTTCCGCGTGCCTTTCGCGCGGTATTTAATTTTTTGACACGCGCAAACCAAGCGAAAGCGTTTTTTTCTTTTCTCTCTGGGACACTTGTATCCAGCGTGGTGTTGACACGGTTTAGCGTCGTTCGGTTACCTCAGCGTCACAGCGATGTATTTTTTTCCCTTTCCTGATCCGCCAACCGCGACCTCTTTCAGCACCTCACTTAACCATTTGAGGGCGTATATAGATGACTATGTACTTCCCTCACATAACAAACCCGAACAACCCATTCTAGCTTGCGCCGTTCCCTGTGTATATACTAAAGTATTCAGTGTGTATAGAGGGAGATGGGTAAAGGATCGTCCTCGGCCCATTTTTCCCTCTCTCTCTCTCGGCCTACCGAGTCAAACAGTCCCTCTCGACGAACCCGTAAGCGTGCAAATGGCGAAGTTAATAAAAAAAAAGCCGGTAGAAATAGAGATGGATAGACGGAGGGGAGATTATAATAGAAAACTGGGTTAATTGGGAGGAAGTAGGATTTGAAAAAATAATAATAATACGCCGTGCGCGTCGTGGGAGTATAGATGTGTGAACGCGCGCGGTTGTTTGAAAAAAATGCGCGAAGATCAACTCGGCGGAGTTTTGTGGCGGTGTGTTTATGCGTGGAATGTGTGGCACGTCCCATTTTAAAACCCTCTTTTTCACGCTCCTATCCATTCTAAGGTCCGTAAACTTCTCCCTTCGACTGTCATCCCCGCTCCATCACCTCGTTATGAGTTGGTGCAATGCTCCGAAGCCTGTGCGCCGCGACGAGGTACTTGGTGTGTCGCGGTAGAGATCTGCATATCTCCAATTTATCCGACCCGACCCGCGGATATCCGCACGATAAGTTGCGGTTCGGGTCGGATTATGCCTAACTTTTTGCGGATGCGGTCGGATTAGGATATATAGCCTGCGGGTGAGGATACGAAAATCAGTATCCCTGCTAAACTCAAATAATAACATTGGTTGCACCCTTCTTCCATCCCATCCAAGCCGATAACCCTAAAGGCTTTGGGTCTCTTTTTACCCTTTCGAGGGACGCGACTTTCTTTGGGAGTTATTGGTGGGATCTTCCGAAGCGTTCTTATATATTACGAGAGAGTCATTGATATGTTCTGCTAAGAGTCATTTTCTTTTGAATTTTTGGGTTTCGATACGTAGTTGTTACTCCCGATAATTTTTGCCTGCGGATACGACTTATGCTTGCGGGTCGGGTTGGGTCGGACAATTTATTCCTGCGGGTCGGGTAATTTATAAATTTTTGCGGGTACGGTTCGGATACGGATATGCAGCCTACGGGTACGGGTCGGGTGCGGATATGGAAATCTGTATCCGTGCAGATCTCTATGTCGGGATACATTTGGAATTATACGAAGTGGAAGAAATATAACCGCGTTTTATTATACTCAAGCTACGAACACAAATAATTAATTTCTCACAGAGAGAGAAACTTTGTATTGGAATTTCTTTCGGCTATTAGAGTCTCGTACAAAATTAATTTTAAGTGGAGAATTAACAATTTTTCAAAATGAATTATTTCGCAGTCTGTCTTAAATATTTTAGCTTCTGGTTTTTAGCCATAATTCGTTCCATCTTTGAGGTAAATGTAATTGTTTTCTGGCACTTTTTTTTTTACTACTACTGAGTGATAAAATAGTTCCACACAATCTCATGGGATTTAGTTAGGCGTGCCGTGGGAATCCAGAGGACACGAAAGTGTGCCATTCCGCAGCACTGAGTGAACGAGAGAGAGAGGGAGAGTTCTTATATTTTTCGAACTTTTGATATATGAAATTCCACGCCCTAAAAAGGCTCATTCACCTTTTTGTTTTCTTTTGCTTTCGCAAATTTTTTTATTTCCGTCGGATCGCTTTCTTTTTTATTTATTTTTACTCCCCTCTCCTCTCTCGAGAAAGAGGGGTGGTGGATAGGACCCTCATATGTGGGACAATTCGACCTCGAAACGCGCGTCACCACCGCGCTTTCGATGGAGGGTGTGGTGGCGACATGTCGACCCGCCAGTTCCTTCTCTTCCCCTGCCACCTCTCTGTCTGTCTGTCGCCTCCATCCTCACCATCTCATCTCATTCCTCGTCTCTCTCACCGAATCTGCGTTGCACCACATCTCCGTTCTCCTCGTCTCGCCCTCTTCCTCCCTAGGCCGTTCACTTCTCATCTCCCGTTCCACAGACATTCCACGTTAATTGGAATACCACGCGCACCTTTTTTCCCCCATTTAAGACTGAACTGCACGTCTTATGAAAGGATTTGTGTTTTGACGCGTCGATGTCAGTGCCAGCGATAGACCTGGCGCCAAGAATGTCCTATTCCAATGCGTACGATTCTGAAATATTTATTCAATTACTCACTGCTAGTGTAGCGGCTAACAATGGATTCTTTGCACACCTTCTGGAATTTGAGGGTAGGATCACTACTATTAGTAGTACTACTAATAGTAGTGGTCCTACCCTCAAATTCCAGAAAGTGTGCAAAGCGTCCATTATTAGCCGCTACAGTAGTAGACTCTATATTTTTATTTCTTTTAAATTTTCTTTGCTTTCTCAACGCCAAGACCATGAGCGCTGATGCGTGTGCAAGGTCGACATATATTTTTATTTCTCGAAAATTTAAGGCAAGTTAATAGTATAAGTGAAGCAAAATTGCAGTCTAAACGAGAGACCCATTTGTCAAGGAGAAATACGTCATTAGAAAATATCACGCTTTACTCAGTCATTCTCTTATGCAAAGTCTCTTATACATTCAATTCTTTCTAGGCTTATAATATCTGGCTCTCTGCTTACGTACGCTCTTATTATTCGTAAAATATTCGAAATTCTCCAATTTGGGGAAGCGTTGCGAAACTTATGGATTATTAATAAGAGAGATATTAGAGTTGACGTATATAAGGGATTCATGCATATATTTCATTGGTTGATCCAAGGGAGAGGGGAGATAGATGAGGGCGGTAATCCCCAATCGCCATTTCCTCCTCGGTAAGTAACTGAATTCTCACCTTTTGTAGTCGAACATATTCAGTAAGACGCGTTCGGCGTTTTAAAATTCGGAGAAAATTATAAGTGCATGACACGTCATGTTGCTGTTACGAATGAACATACCTGATATTCTTCTGTAGTGTGAGCCTTTTCATTTTATTTTTCTGCCAGGCACTTCTTAATTTAATTAATCAGGTGATAAACTCGGTGACCAATCGTTAATTAGGATAACTCCACTAACCATGGAACGGTTTAGTGAATTATAGTAACAGAAAATTTGTTCAATCGAAAATAATTCTGTGGTTTTTTCTTAAGCGTGCCAAGTTCTCCGCGCAATCGCTCAAATAAAATAACATCATAATTATAACTACCTCAGTGCTATTTGTTAGCAAGAGGGAAGGAATGAAAACAACGCACATTGAACCTTGAGTTTCGCAGGAAGAATTGGCAGTGTTTGAACTCAACTGATAAAAATATCCTCTTCGCGGAACTTTGCTTTCCAGATTGCTTGCGGATCGTCGATGTAGATTTCTTGTGAAACGTCGAAGATCGCCAGTCATTTTTTTTTCTGCAAAACAAATCGATACGTTCTGCGGAAGTTAAGAGAGGAGTTGTTGCCTCAATACTGTTTACATATGGATAAGTCGTAGATAGTAGATAATAGATAGTAGATAGTAGATATAAGAATGTATTTCTTACAAGGACATGTAGATAATTCGCCAGATAAGAAACTGGTGCGACGTTAAATAGTAATTCGAGCGTAAATCCTACATATTAGCCTCAAAAAGCCATTGATAAATTCTCTGTATATGAAAGTATTATTCGATGGCCTTCATTTAAACCGATATAATTAAATAGGATAACAATTTTTATATGATTAAAGGTATCATCTTTCTTTGGAAAATGACAATTTAGGCAAAGAATCTTAAACAAATTAAAGATGCAATAATAAATCCGATATCACGTTCCATTGGAGATTATATCAAATTAACGAGTTTACAATTTTGTGAAAAATTTCCTTATGATGTCTCAAATGGGAATTTCCAGACGACGCTATAGGTATTATTTTTTTCAATTGTCCTAAGATTTTCTGAGAAATCAATATACCAACTTTTCCTCCAAATCAACCTTTACATGTCCTGCGGGAAATTCCTCAAGTCCTCTCTAGTGTCAATCACCATTCTCCGGAGAAGACCTTGTTTAAATATACAACTAGCACGTTCCTTCCCCACTTTAACCTTTCTTTTTCAACACTTAAATCATCGGAAATAACACCCCATACCATCCCATATTCCATATTCACACTCCCATCGCCATAGCACCGTGGAACGAATGAAGGAAATAAAAAAAGCTCAAGAGACGTTTAAAAAATAAAGAAATAAAGTTTTTCCCGCCTATTTTTCCCTCTCCCTTTTTCCGTTACGTCACGATCGAGCCACTCGATTGGCCGAGGTGGAAGAAAGAGGAAGAAGAGGAAGAAGCGAACCGTTTCGCGAGAGTTAGACGCGCACCGACCTTAGTTAAGAGTCTGGGAGTGAAGGCGTTCCTCGCAAGGTAGTGAACGCCAGCTCTACCGCGTCGTTTTAACAGGTCGACACCGCAACACCGCCTTGGAATCGTCCTTTTGTGCCTATGGTTGACCGTTAAAAAAAAAGATAGGGACGCTTTATAAAGCGTACGCACGAAAAGATCGTTTATTTTTTTCTCGACGACGCCGTCGTCGGAGGAGGCGTGGTCTTCTTTGGCGGAGAGGAAGAGGCGCCTTCGCTTTCGAAAAATTATTTCTCCGAGTGTTTCCAACCTTTGTGAATAGAAAATGAGGTGGAAAAGGAACGGGTAAATACATATATAACATTCTTCGCCGGTGTTTTATTTTTTCAACGTCCTTGTCCCGGACCGTGGCCTTGCGGTACTCGCGTCTTTTTGTGCGCGTCTCTCGTCTGAGCCGGGAGTTTTTGACGAAAAGTTGGAAAAGAGCGGACGGATTTAAGGAAGATAAGCCGGTGTGATTGTGTTTTGGTAGGATATTCTCGTCATATTATTTCCAAGTGGAGTTTCTGTTTGTGTCGACCGTGTTTTTACTTAATACCTGTTTTTCAACATTTCTTCGTTTCAATCCTTTTGAAATTTCCACCATTTAATGTCCCGGCCTCTCCAGTGTTAAGTTTTAAAAGTGTTTTTATTTTGATCATCATATTCCGGAGTGTCATCTGCATACCCGCATCAGTGGCGACGACAACAGGAAAAGTCACGTATAACCGGAAAAAAAGTCCGCCGTTCATTGGTGAGAACAATTAATTTTCCGAGTGAGAAAAATAAGTTTTCCAAGTGAGAAAAGTTGCTCAAGATTAAAACAGCACTCCGGTGTGATAATTAGTTTAGCTGCTAAATGCATACGAACGTGTCTAATCGGTGTTAATTATTCATTGGAGTGAAGGATAAAGTTCGTCACAGCTTCCTCACGCACTCGCGTCACAATCGAGTGAATTTTTTTCGGAATTTTTTGTTGACTCGTCGGAGATGCCTGACGGATGACTTTGCTTTGCCAAAACAAACCTCCGAAAGACGTCATCGCGAATATTTTTTCATTCATGATACGGAGTAAATCCCCGCGTGGTCTTCGCGGAGAGTTTCGAAAGGGTTAACGATATGTAGAGAAGACTACGTTATTTTTATAAAAAAATCCCCGGAATTTTATCCTTTGTTTGTTTTTGACCTGTCGCGCCGTCCGCGATATCGCTTCTCCTCCCGTTGTCGCATTTTCTTCTTCGTCGTACCATGTTTATGTACTGTGCACGTCGGATTCTTCGCTGGAATTCCTTACATTTCTATCGCCCTTCCTCGTTCCATTTTGCACCCTGCCTCTTAAGAGACAATTGTTTTCCGCTTAAAGAAGCACCATCACGTTACATAATTACCGCTTCCTCGGTCTTTTTTTGGTGTACTTTATATGTGCTAAATAAAGACTCCTGTTAGCCTCTAGGGATTTGTACGCCGTGGTGCTTTTTAGGGATTCTTTGTTTTTTATTAAATCTGCCGTTATCTACAGATAATGTGTAAATTCGACTTTAGAACGTTTGGAGCATAAAACTATGATAGCAATTATGGTTTCACCGAGTCCCCGATAGTTAAAATTTTACTGCTCTCATTTTATTTCAGCGATTGTTAAAAAATTGTGTCTTCAGGTTCCACCGAACAGTATACTGCAATATATATAGTCTTCCATGATTGCAACGGCCAATTAATCGCATTGTTTTCATGATAAATAGTTTCTGGAGGAGCTAATTATTTCTAGTGAAGTTGCATAGCTGAACTTTGATTAATCTTATAAATTCGTAGTTTAAAATTGTTTAGCACAAGTTTTTTTACTATTTTTAACGTACGTTAACGAAAGAACGAATATCAGCCGATTTTTCAACAAAAAATACATTTCATCCCGTAAAGTAAGTTTCCAGTTACAAGTTTTAACTTAAAACAAAAATTCGGCTGATGTCAAATCGTCCCTCATTTTCGGATCTTCGTTGTTTGTGTGTGTTTTTTATGATTACAATTAAAAAATATATAGATAGAGGTATTTATTGTGTAAACTTCGTGTAACACGACATAATTTCGTAACACATTAATTCAATGTGTGAGATAATAAGGAAAATAATTTCCATCTGCTCGCGACCCTTTCTAATTTAAGACGACGCCGTCACCTATCATTACCTCGTTCCCGGTATTTGCTCAATACCGCCGAGGCGATTCTATACACGGAATTCTCTCTCTCTTTCTCTCTTCCCTGTCGCTCCTTCCTCGAGTGACAAAGGGTATTGTGACGGAGATCTATTCCCGGTAATTTGGTGCTTTGGGTTGTTTGCTTTCTCAATTAACTCCGCTGCATTTACACGCGACTACGTCATTATGGAGAAAGAGAGATAGAGAGAGGTATATGCAGATGTTGGGGGGGGGGGGGGGGGGGTGGATTAGGGATATATAGGGCGTGGAACGTAGGAGAGGAAGCATTGGGAGTCCTAATGGAATGCTACATTCGGGAAGAGATGTCGCGGAGCCGCTTCAGAATTTGGGTCAATCTCTTTTCTCTCTCTCTCTCTCTTTCAGATGGAAGTGCTCCAGACAAAAGCCCTTCTCTTCTCATCCTTCTGGTTTACCGAACGTCCCTTGTTCACCTCGCCCTCTTCTCCCCCCGACCTTCCTATAGATCCCTCTTCCGATTCTATAACCGGCGAGTGGGAGATAGCGACAGACAGACAGCATTCGACTTGCAGATGTGCGCCACATCTCCGTAAATCAATTATCGCTCTAGGTCACTGGTATAACCACCTGTGGATCCATTACGTCGCGGAGTGAACCCTCTGTCGTGTTCTTGCACATCTCATCTTCTCCCTCACGTAATGCTGTATTTTTCTTCCTTTCTCGTTTAATATCTAATCTCTTCCCGCACCTTTATTTCCCCGCCTTATTCTTTCCGTTCGCTTCCATTCCACTCTTTTGTCGTATTCTTTTTTATATCTCTTCTTGGTACTTTCCCCTTTCGATTTTTATCTCTAATTATTATGCAAAGGAAGCTACATCTTTTTTTTTATTTATTGATACCCATGGTAGTACTTATTTTTAATAAAGTTTGAGTCATAAAACAAAAAATAACAGTGCTGAATTACTCTTGTTTAGTGTTCTTATTTATTCAGATTCATCATAGGTAAACTCTATATACATTCTTAAGTTTTCATCAGTTGATCATCGAATCTATGCATTGTTTAGTTATTAATTTCCTAACCTGTATAATTTACTCGTTTATTTTTTTATTTTCTTTCGAAAATCCCTTTACGACCAGTTATAATGAGCTTATCAGTATTTATAAAGATTCATTCAGACGGCTGGTTTGTATTATGAGTCAGACATCCTCCTATGCATACATGAATACATACATGAATACATTAATTAGTGATCTTTTTAAACGTGTTTGTCTAAAGTTTAATATTCCTTGGCTGCAATACCTCACACAATTCAAAGTTTGCGTAGTATCATGTGCGTATTCCTTGCACTTGCTCTCATTTAGCTCATTATCAGTACGGTTTACTAGTTCATTCACCCCGTCTCTCGTAGGATGTTCTTCCGTCTTTGGGTCTTATTGAGATATCAGCACTTTTTGTCGTCCTTAGAATCAACTCTCTTCATCCCAAAGAATGGCGACGCATATTGTTATTAAGTCATTTTATGTAAATATTTTTGGCAGTAAGTCCCATCAAAATCTTATCCTCGTCAAGACAGACTGGGAAAGGAAATCGGAAGTGCATATTTCGCAGACATCATTCTTTTTATTTTCCTCCTCTCACCCCTCCCATTTCTTTGTATTTAATTCTCTCATTATCTTTCCATTTTTCTCTGCTTCGCCAAACCCCAACGCCAACGCTTGTCAAACTTTGTGGGGATTTAGGACACAGACGCTTTGTTCGGGGTGCAATACCGTTGTGGACGTTCATAAATGGTCACAGTCGAAAAACCTTAAACTTGGAGCGTGTTCGAGATGGATCAATTAATAATTTATTGCTAATGGTTGTGGAAAAATATCGCTTTGTTTTTTATTCTTTTCACGTATATAAACTAATTAAATATGAAATATTGCTTTTATAAAATTGGAATTTCGGTTCCAGTTTTACATTCCCGCCATAAATTTTTAATTGTTTCTTCCCTTTCCTCTCTCCCTTGCTTCGCGGAAACTGAAGCAACTGTTAGGAAATAAAAAAACCACCTCTCATTACATCTCTCACCGACTTCCGCCATCCATATTCATTCATTCCCCCAGACGTGTCTTTTCGACGGCGTGGTTATTGGAGTGCAATCTGGTGTGAACTAAGTCCCTTATGGAAGTCAAGGGAATCGCTCCTCTTCTTCGCCGTCGGAGGGTTTATTTTTATTATTTTCCTTGCGTTCGTTCCTGAAATCGTCGATATATTTTTTTTTCATCTAATTTCGATTTTACGTGTGGTTGATCGGGAAACGGCGGACTTAACGTTTCTCTCGTCACATCGATCTAATATTTCAATTTTTTTATTATTACGTGTGCAATAAAATGGCAGAATTTTAAAATTATAATCGCAAGCTTCTTGTTAATATAATCTTCGCCAATGCAACGATAGCTGGCAATTATTCGGTCACGTGAATCTGTGTCAACGCGTATTATTTCTTTCGTACAATCTTGTTGGAGTACAATACCAAGTTTGCTTCATGTCGAATTTACTTAAACTTCATTATTATACATTGTGAAACGTAGAAAAAACCATTTCAATTAATATTTTTTTACTGAATGTACTACTAAGGCCAGTAATTGGGAATTGGTGGTTTATAATTTCCAAGACCACAAAACTAATTTGAATTAATTATTTTCACGTGCGCTTGTCATAATTCTTGCTTATCGGCATTCTTTTCTTTTTTACTGCAGTGAAATTATAATAATTTTCTCTAATATCCCATTTTCTTATCTTGCAGGTGAGTAACTGATTCTTGACGTTTGATTTGGCTTGGCGCCTTTTGAGCATTTTTAGAGAGTTCGGTGAGTACTAAGTTATATTCATTATTTGTATTGTAACGTTTTTTATGTGAATATGGCTAAGTAAGTTAATTTAGTGATTATACTGGCCGTTATTTCATCAAATTCATTGTTGAATAAATTTCAAATAGAACAAATACGTAGAAGGCGTATTCAGAATCCTCCTCCCTTCCACTTTGGAAAGATGCATCACTCTTTAATAAGGTAACGTTATTTTTTCTCTACCTATGTGGTTAATAAGTAACTCGTTTGTGATGAAAACATGCAAGTGCTCCATATCTTTGTAAAAAAAAAGCGGCCTTATCATCATGCTTCGTTATTAGAGAGTACAGTTTTTTTTTTTCGAGATATATACGGTGCCTTCAAAACGCTATGCGGATTACTTCGTGGGAGGATGGATATTACTCTCCTCCACCGCGTCCATTCATCCCTTTAACACACCCACACACACACATAGAGAGCTTACTCCTCTACCGAACCTGTAATATACACCTTTAATGAGTGTTTATGAGTGCCCGCCAACTCGCTCGTCATGATCCGCGACTGCAGCGCCCTCTTGGCCGAGGGAGAGGAGGAGTGCATCGTGGAACGTATTGTGAAGGGTGTCTCGTGCGCGCGTGTCAATGAGAGGGGGAGGGGGGGGGGGGGAATCTACGTCATCCCACGCCCACTGGCGGGCGAATGTGATGGAATTGATGCTGTCGTGGGTGGTCCACTTGGTGGGTTGAGGAGGGGAAAAGGGGGGAGAAAGGGGGGAAAGGGTGTGTGCTGATGGAGAAGTGGTGGGAAGGGGATGAAAGAGATTTATCCAGCACGGCTGTTATGTTACGAGAGCGGCACGCGGAAGAGAATTAGAAACAGCCAGAGTGAGAGACAGACAGACAAACGACTTCATTGAGGGCGAGAGAAAGAGGAAGACGGATGGAATAAAGGAAGAGGTAGGAAAGTTACAATTTAAAGAAAAGGCAGGAATAAGTGAGATGATTAGGGGAAAAGGTAAAAGGATTAGGAGAAAAACAAAATCATATTACGAATATTAACTTCGCGAATTTTTACGCTACGTGTTATAAAAAAGACCACTCATTTATCGCCAATCGTGGATATTCGTCGTATTTCTGTTCCTATTCGGGATAACGATTTGATTTTATTTTCGTTTATTTTTTTCTTTGTTGATAAGTTGTTTTAAAAAATATTCTATGTATGATCTATTACGTAAGTCTTAATAAACCAATGGCGTGTTTTATTCTGTATTTCAACTGAAAGTACGGATGTTGTTAGGGAATCAAGTAATGCACCCATGTGCTGAAAATGAGAGTTGGGTGGGAATGTAGCCCGGAATATAAAACGAAGGAGATGTGTCTAAATAATTAATTTTTAATCTATTTATCGTAGGAATGCAAGTGCAATTAAGATAGATGTATCTTTACAGGAAACATGAGAGATCATTCACGACTCGGAAGTGTGAAAGGTTTCATTGGGCTCGAATTGAAAGTGAAGGTTAATCTTTTCGAAAAGACTCCTTAAATCGTTATTTCAACAGTTGAGTAATTTTCCAAGCTGACTTAATACCTATCTTTAAAAGGTTATGGTTAAAAAATGATGGTAGATGATATTTTACAAATAATTTACGAAATGTAAACCATAACTGTCGCATTGAAAATAATACGAAGCTGGATATGCGAACCAATGGCGACCCGTCTTTGTTACTGATATAAATACTACACAGCTTCGAAAGTGATGAAGTCCAATGTTAACGCCAATACTCCATCTGCACATCCAGGGTGATAAATTTTCCCCGACACTTTATGGAGTATTTCATCAACGTCTTGTAAGCGCATAAATCACTTTATATGTCACTTCATTTCAATTTAGGGCATTGTAAGAGCGACGCGTAGTTTGAAAAGGAGCAGAGGAGGTCGTTATATACGCTGTACGCTATACGCGTGCCCGTTTATTGCTCGTAAACACATTACACCCGTTTTTTAAACCAAATAAAGGGGGACGAGGAGACGCAATTGTGCATCGTTTCGGACCGTCTCTTTTTATAACGATATCGCTAATCGATGCGGGACACGCGCCGCTTTGTACATCTCGATGGGCGAAGGATAGGGAGAGAATGGAGGGCTTTAGAAGGGGAGTGGAAGTGGTGGAGGAAGAGAATGGAGAGAAAGAGAAGGAAGAGTAAATTGGAGAGAGAGAGAGAATATGGAGGAAGAGGAAGAAAGGAGTGAACTTAAAGGTGGGAAGGGAAGTAGAGTAGTGGTGCAAAAATAAGGGTGGCCAAATTCCTGAACGGGGTCTCGAATTTTTTCGAATAAAGAAAATATTGAGATATTTTTAAAGCGAGTTCTCTTTTTTGCCCTAATTTCTGAATAAATTCACAGTTAATCATTATTTTTGGGTAGAGTGATTTAAAAAAAAAGCCTAACCTTTTCAGCATATTCCTGACAATTGATAAATTATTGCTGCTTGGCAGGTTTTACACCAGATTTCATTTTTAGCTGAATAAATGCATTTTTTTGGGAGGGGAACTCGATAAAAATGTTTACGCGTGTCCTCCCGCTCCTAGTCACGCCACTGAATTATAGAGAAATATCTTGGATAGGTAGGAAGATAGAGAGAGCTAGAGAGATTTAGAGAAAAATATGGAGTGAAGTAGTTGGAGGGAGTAGAGGCGTAACTTCAGTTTTGAGGCCCAAGGCAAATAATTAAAATGGGACCCCCATAACAGAATTAAATATTTATACATATAGTTAAAAATTTTATTACACATTTTAGTAATTAAAAAAATATAACATTTTCGATTTACTTCATATTAAAATAATATTACAATATTTTTTTTTGCCTTCTTGAGGCCTTGCCACAGTTACGCCTCAGGGAGGGAGTGAAAGGATATTCGTCTTTATTCGTGTGGAACTGAGACTAGACTCTCTCTTCTCTCTAAAGTGTCTTGTAGGTAATGGAGTTTTGCATAGATTGATGATTATGAAAAAGAAGAATCATAGTGGAGTGGTAGCTTACCTGGTATCCGCCCTGCAAGTGGAAGGACCGGTTTCGATTCCCGGTCAAGTTCAGAATTTTTCCCATTTCCTACCTTGGAATTTTGGTCTTTTCTTCCATCTGACCACAGAGAGAGAGAGAGAGAGGAGGAAGGAGAAATGAATATGAAAAGACAAAGGAGTAGTAAGACGAGGAAAAAGGATGTAGAATGCAAGTGGAAGAGGTAAAAAGAGAGAGTTAGATGAACATCGAAAACGGTGCAAGGTGTGTTTACGGGTTTTCCTTTCGGTCAAGGGCGATCGCCGTCCCAGGAAAAAACGAAATGGAAAGAATCCTTGACACGTGGCTGAACTCAACAAAGATACATAATAATTTCACCCGAAAGCTCTTTTCGATGAGGTCTGACGCGGAGTTATTTCCAGATGTTAAGCATAAAGATAAATGATGCGAAATGTATCATATTGTACCCGTGTACGGGAAACAAAGAAACATTCGAACGGAGAGAGGGAGACTTCGGAAAAAAGTGAGAGAGTAGGAAGCAGAAAGCAATGATGTATGAAAGAAATTAGAAATGAGAGAAGGTCAAGGGGCAGGAGAGAGAGAGGGTAGATAAGAGATTGATAAAAAATAGTGCGATTAAGCGTTTTGCGGGTTCTTAACACGCTTCCTCGTTCGTGTACTTCCTCATTCTCTTCCGTTCGAAAGTTAGTCGCGGTGTAGGGCCTTTTATGATTCCCTTCTCAAATTCTACGCTAACCAGAAATGCAAATGGAGGACCACAAAAGCGGTATTTTCGATCTTGTATGTGGGGTAATAGGGGTTGGTGAATGACGCGCACACGAGTGAAAGCTTGAAATTTGTCGCAGTGGCAACTCGAATCCAGCCGTGGCCCAGAATTATTCATGAGTGGCTTAGTCGAGCATTTCAAAATCACGGCGCGTTTGGAGCGAGGAAAACCTTTTCATCGAATTCCATATTTTCAGCGTGGGGGAAAAACGAAATATGTTATCGTTCGATTTTCGGAGGCGTGCAACAAACACTTTCTCGCATGAGTTACTTTGTAGCAGCATCGAACATGTTGAAACATTCGTTAAAGACGGATTTTTCGTAGTTTTCTGTTTTTGTTTTAAGGACAAACTAGTCAAGTATATTTCTCCGGTAATGCATTGACATAGTTTTTATATAGTTATTAATTTAATTTTGAATTGATTTATATCTTAAGATTTTATGGAACAATTTTAAATAAGAAATCGTCACCAAGTGACGTCACCTGCGGTGGTTAGTAGAATTTTGTGTCAGTATCCTGCGAACGAGACAGTCGTAGAGTAAATGATTCCAAATAGAGCATGGTCGATGACAGAAGTGTTCGTTTTATCCATGACATCATATTTAATTTTTTGTCTTAGGCTGTCGAACACGTGTTATATAAAAAATGCCTTGTCTTGCCGCTCTATGTCACTTAATTTTAGATTATAAACTACGATTTCACGCGCGTTAATACTTGTCGGCTTGATTTTGAGGGCGGAGATAGTGCGAGGTACGTCGAACCTACTTTTTTCCTTACCCATTTAAACTTGGCCTTCGTTCACGGACGAAACAGTTAATATAAAGACCTGTTTTTCCCTCGTATGGGATGATTAGATGGGCAGGGGTGATACGGTCGGCTACTTTCTCGAACGCCGCAATAATTTATGGAAGTCGTCGTGATCACTCGACTGGATTCATTTTAAGATATGCGATTCCAATCATCGTCCCCGTCATACAATTTTCAACATGTAATCTATTTCCTACTTCGCAGAAATCGCGTAAGATGGAATCAGTTCGTGGTATAAAGTAGACTGCGCATGAATTTCTCGATTTAACCACGAAGTAATATCAATATAAACCGATAATTTGCCTCTCTCTGTGGTTTGATACTAATGAATCAGTTACGTAACTTCTGCGGAAATTAAACGGTTAAGATGTTCCTTTCGACTAGAAATTTGTCATATTCTTTGACAGTGTGTCAGGGTTGACCTAGCTTTTTCTGCTGAAGTCTACGTAATCACTTTGTCGCTACAAGAGTTACGTGAGTGATTAATTCCAACTATTCATCTTAACCCATTGGCGTACGAGACTACACCGGTGTAAAAATGTTCAGCCTGTAACTAATCGTCTGCTAGACGGGTTTACAAGAAGGTTTGTTGTTGTCGAAAGAACAGTGTTTTTAGTCAATGGTAGTATCCTGACATTCCTTCTTATCGGTTACCGTTATGTTACTGTTAGAATTTTTGACCTTTGTAAAAAAACTTGCATTGCATAAAATAGTACGCGAATGGGATTGTGCATATTTCTGCACATTTTCGGAAGGTTTTCGCTCCTGGGTAGTTCTATTCGATTAATAAACTTTGGTGCCTTTACGTGGTGGCATTTAAATAACACATTTTAAGTCATGCAGGAAGAATGAAGTGGAGGAGTATATAAAATTTAGAAATACTGCACCGCCATCATGTACTTATTTCTCCGTCAGCATCATATGTCATCTTCATCGTTCATCATCCTTCACGTTTTACATAACGCCACTGAGTCACGGAAGTCGTAACCCGAAAATACCGCGAAAAGAGAAGAGCTTGATTTAGAGAGAAATTTCATGATATCATCATCTGGAATGGCGATAGAGTGAGTGAATCACTTCTTTCAGGAATTTGTCCGGTGAAAAGAAAAAAAAGAAGACGAACGATTCCTCGTGTTAGCGCGTTGGTAGTTTGGCTGTTAACACATTTTAGGGCGCGCGGAAGATTTTCGCGTCCGGTTGTTTTTTTTTCAACTCCTGACGTCACGAGTTTGCAATCTCTTTTTATACGCTCTCGTGTCGCGAGTGATACCGTTTTGAGAGGATTTCCCGTTTCATAAAGACTGTCTAAAGACGCCGCATCGTTCGCTCCCAAGGAGATATTGGCGCCAATTGGTAAAATATACGCTGATCGCTCGCAGTATTGGATCCCTTCCTGGACTTCGGTTTTGGAGAGCGGACTGCGATAAACGGGATTCACAATCATTTCACCCTTAGGATTTTTTTTCTCGTGGAGGTGTTAAGGGCCATTTCAGTCGTTTATCACTGAAAACTTTCCTGATTAGGACAACTTAACAGTTGCTGTTTTAAAATTCGGCTGGATTCGAATTTTTGGATCGGTGGTAATTTGATTCTAAATGTCATCGCAAGGGAAACATTGTTAATGCCTAGTTGGACAAACATTCCAAACGCACGTTATGCAATAATCCAGCGCGGACTTTGGTGCTTGGAAATTGCGCATTCAGTGAACTGTATGTCGGTACATTTTTGAATCAGCACTCACAAAAGGCTTATAAAATTACTCCAGTACGAACCATAAAGGTAAATCTCGATTGTGGTTTTAATTCGAACGCATAATTTATACGCATCAATAATCGATTGTTATCACTGTTTATTTGACCCTATGTAGGAATGACATAGGTCGGGCTTTCGTTTAAACTTTGATGCATCTGTACATACATCGTTTGAATATAGCGCAGTTTGACCATGCATAGTATAGCAATCATACATCACATTAAAAAGAGGTAATTTATCTAAGGATCTAAACCAGAGCTCTTCAATAGTTTTTTGCTGACGTGGTCCTTTCGGCATTCTGTAAAATAAATACGTATCTTCATGTACATTTGCAAATGACAATAAAATGAACAACACTTGTTTTAAAATATAAAAATCGTATTTATATATAAAAACAATTAAAAATAATACGATTACTTTGTTTTTATAATGCATACTTACCAAAAAGGCCAAAACGACGTGAGCGGTTTATTTCATGAAAATATGGCCTGTAAATAATTGATTTACCGTTAATAAGGCTTCTTTGAAGAGTTAAACGAAAATGTGGAAATAGTGCTTATCCCAATCTCCAAATAATTATCGAGCTTGTACTATGGGCGAAAAATTGAACAATAATCGTTTAAAATTAAAAAATGTTAATGTACTAACCTCAGGTATCTCTAATAACTACAACAAGAATATGAAAAACCATATGCGTGTTTCGGCTACATTTCAACCGTCTTCAGAGGTAATTCACCGCAAGTATGTAAAAAATAACAGTTCTTTTGAAGAACAAAATATCCATAAAAAAGTAGTTTTTTTAGAATCTACTTTCCGCGAATCACTACTAAATACGGCTGCATCTGGTTTTTCATAACCTTGTTGTGGCTATTGAATATATCTGAGATAAGTACGTTTTTACATTTTTAAATGTATAAGTGTTTTTTCTTGAATTTCTTATCTCAATATGTCAGTAAAACCTTGCCTACAGAGTTTTATTATAACGTCGTAATTCACAGTTGGTGACGTATTTTTGTGTTTTATATCGCTATTCGTAGTAGTGCATAAAAGATGAAGTTTAATTATATAACCGTTAAATACTTTTCGCGTACTTCTTTTAAAACTCGGGACGTACCCCTGGTTGAAAACCTCTTGTCTAAACCAAGAAGTAAATGTAAACGTGTTTTATTTTAACTGACTTATTAACATCCATTAACGGTCTCTTACAATGAGCGTAATAACAAAGGCGGTCACATACATCCATACTCTCTGTAGGACTTGAACCCGGGTCACATACTCTCTGTAGGATTTGAACCCGGGACCCTAGCGATGGAAGGTAGTAAGGCTAACCACCACTCTATTGGTTGCTATCACTAATAGTACATTCTTCGGCAGAGGAAATGTGTGGCCGTGTAAAAATGAAGTACATAGTTACATATAAGACCTTCATTAATCAGCATCCTACATCCAATAACTATTAAAAAACGGCATTTATGAATACGATACCGACCGAGTCTCAATTTCGGCCATTAATTCCTAATTTCATTCCTGCTTCCAGTCACGCTTAATGTTGCGGGGATTATTTCCTCTTCAGTGCAGAGCATCGATTAAATCAGACTGCGGATGGAACGACCTCTTAATACTTTCGTCAGATTTTTTTATGGCCTGGATATAATGAACCGACTTTCGCCGCGTTACAACAGCTACCGAGGTGGCATGGGAGCAAATGAAAGGTTGAAACCGTTCTAAATAATCGGCGGAAATCGCGAACACAGACCGTGACCTTGCATTGCAGGAGAGACAGATGAGAAGAGAGAGGGGGGGGGGGGAGAAAAGAGGGAGGAGATTGAGAGTGAGAGATAGAGAGGGAGAATGAGGAGAAGAGCTGGGTGCGGAGGAATGTTATGCGAAGGAATTCTGGCGTGAGGATGATTTCCGTGCAGTGGTTCACTCTTGGAGTGACTCAAGGTCTCATTCTCTCCCCCCTCCCGGGAATATGCAAGAGACGGGATGAGAATAACCAAACGCGCGCACCCAAGACGCGTCTTGCGATTTCGACCGAATTCGCGGAAATTTTCCGCGCGGGCTTTCATCTCCGCGCATTCCGCTTTTTATTTTTTAGGAAGGAATACAGTTCCGTATTTTATCCGGGTGAATCCATATACTAATTTCGTAAAGAGGCCCTCGGAGAAGGGAATTTTGTTTCTTTTTTCGGGCAAAATTTCTTCAATTAATTCAGCCGTGCTTCGTTACCTTTTTTCGACTGTCGTCGACCTCTCATTGTTCTGGCTACAGGAGTGGATCCGCGACCGACGCTCATTTGAATTTCAGAGTGGGTCCAGATTAAAAACACCTTCGTTTCTGCGAAATTTTGAAATTTAGAATAGAAAATGTTTAATGAGATTGTTTATTTTTCAAGTATACCTCCCCTTAGCGCTTTGTCTTTGTCGTCTTCTTGGTTTTGAAAAAATGTTTGACGATAAATAAATGTTTTAAAACGTACGCGGAAGTATCTTTTAATTATCTTTCGTCCAGCGATTTTTGTCCCGCGGCATTTGTTTCTTGCCAAACTAAAAGGAAAAAAATCCGTAAGCGTTGCAATCAATGTGACGCGGCTACGAAAATATCCGGAAAAACGCGATCAGAACCGTTGCCGGCGTGTTCCATTGGAGGGTCGGTAGAATGAAATTGGCGATACCAAACACGAGCATGTCTCGTACGAATAAATGCATGCACGCGTGCACTTGGGATTATAAATTGCCGAAGCAATTTATTCTAGTAATTTATTTGAGCCCAAAAAATATTTCGTTTTAGTAGTTACCCACAAACAAGAAATATTCAGTGCTCCGATATAGTTTACCGTTCGGTTTGGGCAATTTCGTCAGCATGCATGACAGCCGTATTTCCAAACATTTTAATTGAAATATTTTTACGAATAATAATAAACTGTAGAAAATAAAATTAGGTAATACTTTATTTTAATGTATTTTCAAGGAATTCAACGATTATTTTTGACGTTGTTGAGTCCATCTATATTTCCAGCTAATTTTATCTTTTGCTATTTTATATGTTCACCGCTTAAAATCTTTATTGTCCAAAGGCATTAATATGAAAATTTTTATTGTTGAACAGACGATAATTATTGCGTTTAAATTGAAAAATGAATAGTGAGTATTTAATAACAATAATTCAGCAAATTTAAAGCAGACTGAATAATTTCCCGCTAATCCGTCGACGGAACAATAATATGAAATATGTACAATACGTGTATATCTCTCGGGAAAGGAAATTACATGATGTGGTTACAGGTCCATTCTGTACCATTCGGTAATTAATAATTCACGTTCATTAAAAACGGCAAACTCTTCGCACATCACTGGTGTTTTGAATTAATCGGGTTAATCACAATGTGATACGTATTCCAGCGAAATAAAATCTCCTTTGACAAAATCACGTGATGTATGCATATATATCGGAATGGGACACGACGCTTCCCTGTTTCTCACGCCCACAAGGCCACGGAAGTTTTACAAGCTTTTTTTCTGTAAAAATCTTGTCGAGGTTGCAGCCACTGTTTAGGTGACGAAAAAACATGCCGGCACCATCTGCATCGTGATTTTTTTTTAAATCATCTCTTTTGTCGTCGACCATTTAAATACGAATACTTCCTCGCTGTACTACAATTCGCCGGTTATGATTTATCAGAGAAATTTATCGAATAATTATTATAATAATTAGAGTAATATAATGATACATTATATAATAATTAGAATAACCTATTAATAATATAATTATTTACTCGCAATGGAATCTCGAGCGAAATGATTTCCATCTTCAATGCGAAAGTTGTATCTGAGTGCTTTTATTCAATGCTTTTTAAAGGCTATGGTTATGTTATTAATACATTATATAATAATTAGAATAATGTATTAATAATATAATTATTTCCTCACAATGGAATCTCGAGCGAAATTATTTCCATCTTCAATTCGAAAGTTGTATCTGAGTGCATTTATTCAATGCTTTTTAAAGGATATGCTCATGTTATTTTTGCCTTCATGTTTGAAGTATCATGCGTGATTAAAGACGTTATAGAAGGAACACTGGAAGGAAAAAGCCAAAGAAGCAGGAAAAGTTTTCAGACGGTAGAGGACTTGAAAAGGAAAGAGGGCTGCCAAGATTGGAAGAAGATTACGTAAAGCAGGTGTGTGTAGAACGAGGGATAATTACTGACGTTTCTACCGACCCATAATAATTTGAAGTGTACCTTATTCACGAAACATATCTTACGCACTTAAAGGGTAATTAAAATTTGGGCGTTCTGCAGTCATTTCTCCTTTGCAAGAAAATTCACCGCATACAACATCGTCTTAATTTGTCGACGTATTTTTTTTTTTTTTTTGATCTCTTTGTCTGGAACGAAGGAATTTTCCTCGGGAGCGTTTCAGGGTGACGTAAGGGTGCGGCCTAAAAGTTTTTCGTGCGGTCTTTTTTTCTCAACCGCACGTACGGGCGTGTTAGTGAAACCAACGAACGGAGATAACCCACGCCGGAAACGTGGTCTTGACAGTCAACTGCTGCTGCTGTTGCCTCGTGACGTCACCGCGAGAGCTCGCGGCTCTTCCGTTGCCAGCGGACATTAAACGCCGCCTGCGAAGGCGCGTTTATCGAAGGTTTTGTTCTTGTACAGAAGTGTCTCTCTCTCCGTTGCCTCAGCGGGAAAAAAATGCCTCCGCGAAACGCTGAGGCGTCTTTCGAATCGTTCAAATGAGTGTTTTATCGTTTTCGTTTAGGACGAGATTTGTGGTGTTTCCGTGCGTCGCCGTCGAAAAAAAAAGAATCCTCTCAATTCACGACTGGAATTGATAATGGAAAATCCGAGGATTTGGATAATCACGAGGTTGGTCATTCCTATCGCTTTGCCCCACGCAACAAAAAATGAATAATTCCATACTGTGTGTGGTCTTTCGCTTGGTTTTGCCTGGTTTCGTCTCCCTCGCGTGCTTCTTGTGTTTTTCTTTCTTCGTCGCAACTTGTGTGCTTTCCTAGCTTGTGATTGCCGGAGCCGTAGTTGTGAGATGTGGCGCATATGGCAAGATCATTAGGAAACGCTTAAGTTATGTAGACTATTATGTTAATGAAGAATGATAACGTTTTTTTTTTGCTGTTAAAAATGACCTTAACATTTGAGTATTGAATCAATACTTACTTAAGGGGAAAATAAACATTGAGCATGTTTTGTGGGAATGCGTGGCGCCTTTTGCAAGCGGCGCCTATGGTAAATATCCGCCATACCATACCTACGGAACTGGTGATTGCTTCATTCGACCCATGATTTATTAGCCGGAACGATTAGAGTTGAGATAATTTATATTATAGTTGTCCATGTTTCTGTTGGATAAGGATTTACACCTCCGAACTTATAATTATACGTTCGTTGAAAGTAGCAAACGCTTTCTCTTATGACTTAACTGAAGTCTTTCCGAAAATGCTTTCCTACTCTCTAAAATTCTGCCCATTTTGCAATATATTTACATAAAGCTGCATCGACAGTGGTTTTTTAAGCCAAAAAAGATATTGTAATTAATTAAAATTGGTCGTGGTTCGCGTACCTTATGTATAGCAGGAAAGAAATTGCTTGTTATTTTTTCAAATTCTATTTCATCTATTGGTGATATCCCGTTTCCACAAAATCACAGATTAACTCTAATTAAAATTTTAAGCATCGAGCGTTAATTTACTGGCAGTTCAATTTGATAACGTCGTTTACTCGACTTTTTTAAGGGTACATAAAAATATTAACTCGATTCAACCTATAAGGCGAATTCGATAATTCATTTTGAATTTTCTAATTGATTAGAAACGACAATAGAAGTTTTAAATCTTTTTAGATCCTTTCGATGTATGTAATAATTTTCTCTTTTCAAATTTAACTGCCTATAAAGTATCTTTTTTGTTGTTAATAATGTGAGTCCGTAGTAACAAGTAATTTCCAATTGCCCCTTATTATACATCGTTCTTTTTACTCAATGGGAAAGAGGTCCTCACTCGGTCTGCCATGGCGGAGCTTTATCTTTTACGGATGTTCCGGCCGCTCGGAATGACCTCGCTGAGGATAGCTTGGAAATATCAGTATCCTAGTTTCCGGAGTCGGGCGTCCTTATATAAGTATATAAAAAAAAGTCTTCGCATATTACGCACTTGAATATTTCTACGTTGTACTAGGATTGGAGTTCTGAAATTGTCTCTTTTTTTATGCAGCTTTATTTCTTCTTTATTTTGAAGGGTTTTGATCACGACGATGTTTTTCATTTTGTGGAAACTATTCACCCCTGTGGTTTCTAAGAGACAAATTGATTTTTACACTTCGGGTTGAATAGTAAAATATTCTGAATATTTCACGCTATTTCGGTATTGCTTTTTAGCGGGCCGTTGATAATTTTCTCGAACAACGAAAAGAATATAGAATTAATAATGAAAGAAGAGCTTCAACTGTGCGTAATCTTACGTCCTACGGCAAAGTACTGTATAAGATCGATTCGATATTTTTTCTTTAAAAATTATCGGAATAATAATTGATCACAGGTAAACTTTTGGATTTTTACGTTCAGTTTCCGTCTTAAGTTTGTTTCATTTCGGGAGGGAGATAAGGTGCCAGAATCATCCGCACGTCACTATGGGTTTGCGGAACAAGGATTATGCTCGATCGTATTCAAAGATTTTCAGAAGCTAAGGGTATAACGTACCGTCATATTTTCGCTCATTTCCTCCCCTGGTTTCTCAAGTAAATTTTAATTTATTTAACGATTATATTTCATTTATAAATTAGCGACTGGTATCTCTGATTTTGAAAACGTGTAGATGGAAACATCCTCAACCCGAAAAATAATTTTTTATTTCCTACCATCTTTTGCATGTCTCCTCTTTCACTACAGTTAGGGAGTTATGTCTCCAACAGTCGCTATGCGCTTAGTAAGGATACTATTTCTTTTTCCATGTGTCTTGCTAAGAATCCCCTCTCTCTCTCTCTCTCTCTACTCTGTGTGTGACACATGCGCTTACCTAACAATGTCACATACAAAGTTTCATTTATTCTCTACCCTCAATCTCCCACCTGCCTCCTCCATTTTTTCATTCAACCCTTACCCTCCACTCGTTCGTGTTCGCCTGTAAACAAGCACGACAGGCACTCATTCCTTTTTCCGATTCCCGAGAGAAATCTTTTTTCTCGACGGACGCTACGGATAAATTGCCATCCGTAGAGGAAGAACGGGCAGAAAGAAATGTATATTTTTTTTATCCTTTCGGAAAGACGGACCTTTCTCGTTTTTTCCCAACGCTTCTTCTTTTCAAATCGCTCTCGTCCGGCACGCAACGTCCTCACAGCGCGCGCCAACTCTTTCATTTCTGTCCTCTCACGTCTTTCGCGTTTCCGTGTATTTTCCGTCCATCTGTACCAACGCTACCTGTTGAGTGCTCGAGCAAACACGTCCATTTGTCCGACGAATGAAATAAGAAATCGCCATCTTGATGGTTTTCTCAGCGACACGAAAGCCGTGCAAATGTCTAGGAAAATATATAGGATATATTATGTCTGGTTGTTTCGTAGGAAGGGAAAGTCTTAAAAGAGAGTCTCGAGGGGAGGTTTTTCCATTAGCTTTCGTCAGCGTCGCGTTGCGAGCACCTGCCGGAAATTCAGTCTTTAAAATTGTTAACCTTCGGCGTAGTTGCTGGTTTTCCAGCTCTCTTGTTTTCTCCCGTTCATTCTTCTTCTCTTATTCGGTCGCGTGATCAATTGAATCCGTTGGAGCTGTCATTTTTGAGGGATATTCTGGGAATTTTGTTGCTTCTTAAAAATCCTCTCGTGTTCTGAAATACCGCCTTAAAATTCGATAATATGGCGGTCGTTGTTGAAATATTGTAAAATAGAAGACTATGCCTTATGCCTAGATTCCGTGTGGCACAAATTTATAGTTGAAAATTATAAGGAGAAAAAATATCTATTCGATAAATCGAAAATTAGATTTATCGGTTTTATAGTGATATTTTCCTCCTAGCAGGGGCGGCCCGAGGAATTTTGTCGCCCCGGGCGAGATAACACCCCAGCGCCCCCCTCCGTAAATGCTTGTTGAGATATTTACAGAATATAGGTTAATTTGTTCAACGCTCTGTAAAACTTATTGATAATGATTAAATAATAGGACTTTCATCATGATTCTAGCCTGTAATGCATAGATAGATGATCGGGATAGCGCCCCCAACAATTAGGCGCCCCGGGCAGCAGCCCGGCTCGCCCGTACCTCGGGCCGGCCCTGCCTCCTAGCGTTGAAGCAATAGGTAATACAGTGAATGCTTAGTTTTTGGGTGTTGAAAATTATTCCATCGATCGTGCTTCAAAAAGCAGCACTTCTTAATTATTGTATTCGTTGCTTTTGTGAAATTTTCATAGTATCCCGTTCATAATGCCACCGGGGAGAAATCATTACTTAACAGCTAAAAGATGCATTCATACCGCTAAAGTTGAAATATATTTGTAACGGCAAAATTTATTATTATTATTATTATTTTTGTTCGCTCATAGAAAAGCAATACTCCAAATTTCCGGAATTATATTTCTTATGCAGAAGCAGTGGTTTAAAATTTAATATTTTAATTTAAGTTTCAAAATATTTTTCGGTCACATTCGTTTGGATACATTATAAAAAGTTAAATATCAATAATTTTACTCTTCTCGTTTGCTAAAAATCAGTGAACCATTTGTCCAGGGTTAAATCGGAAAATATTCGAATTCCGTCACCGTTAAAAAGTAGTATACTTCTTTCTTTTTTCATTGCATACGCGCAAGTGCCTCATTTGTAAGTCATTACTAAAAATATTAAAAAATGCGATTGAAATATCCTTAACTCTTTCCCATTTCGATAAGATGAAAAAATAAGTTTTCCTAGAGTCTGTAGGACGTTATTGGCATATTCGCTTTCGCGTAAATTCCCATCCTAGAGCGTTATGGGCCAACCAACAAACAAAGCCTTACTTTATTATTATATTTTAATCCTGAACTCGACTTCTTCGGGACAGGTAAATGAGCGTCCGTTCCCACGGAAACGCTTCCGCGCCCTTTCCACTCTTTATAACCGTTAGCGCCTTACTCGAAAACGCTTTCCTCCTTTGTTAAACAAATCTTCTCTCCCTCAGAGTCTTCCTTCCACTTTCAAGTTCCTTATTACTCAATCACTTTCTCTCAACCTTATTTTCCCCCATATAAACGCTCTATGGCTCTCTCTCTCTCCTGCCCCACCATTTAATTTTCTCTGCATCTCTCTCTCTATCTCTGCATCACTTTCCCTCTCTATTGCCCACTTTCTTAGGTCCTCTACGTGCTGCGAGCAGACGCGTAACTAGGGGGGTTGCAGGACCACGCAATGCGTGGGTGCCCCAAGATTTTTGGGGCCACTCAAAAATACTTAGAATCTTCCCCGTCATCTGCCGTAGTAATATCCTTATGGGAACGAAAGATTTCATCGCTCGAAACGAAGAAAATACCCTTCTCTAGTGTTTGGATTTGTTTGGTCCCATCCTTATATAATGTTAGAGTTATAGAAGTTCCACTGTATTTTTGGAATTGAAACGTATAAAAAATCGATACAAATCAGAACGATATAATAATTTCGTATTTAAAAAAATATATAAATGGGAGCCAGAAAATCTTGACTTGCGTGGGGGCCCCAAAACCGTTGTTACGCCCCTGACTGCGAGATGGGTTCCCGAAACGGCCGTTCCATGGTCTCATCGGAGGGAATTCTCCCTTCCTCCGTCTCACGGAACCTCTTTTTGGGGAATGGCATTCGGCCCATGTCCGGTTAGGGCGGCGTTTTCGGAGGGATCCGAAATGTTTGGCGCTCACCGGCGTTCACCTGGGAGGGAGACGGCATAACCGCTTTTCCCCTAAAGGCCGCCCTTGCTTTTGTGCGCCCCTTTTCAAGGTCCCTCCTGCTAAGGGGAAACGTTCGCTTCTTCCACCACCCTCTCTTAACCTCCTCCCGCTTCCCTTTCTCTCTCGCCTACAGCCGCCGCCGCGGTTAAACCGGCGCGTCGTCGGTTTAGCGTCCGTCGCCTCGGAGACCACGGTTTATATCGAGGGAACAACTGTGTTCTTTGTTCCGTAATTGATCCCTATTGTTCCCGATAAAAATCCTTTGTCTGCATTGCGACACCGTGTTTGTTAATTACTGCGTCGATTTGTCGGTAAAGGTTTTTATATTGCGCTTCTGAGAATGGATTGTTTTTTTTTTCTTAGAAAAGCGTGTCGGGATTCTTATCAGTTTCGATTAGAATATACGAGCTTTGAAAATGCCCGTTAAAATAAAAAAATAGTTTGATTCTTGTGAATTAGGGCAATGTATTATCCTAATCTAAGTGGGTTATCATCAGAATTACGATAAATATGACGGTGGTATGAAGGATAGGTAATGTATCTTAATTCTGTTTTAATGTGACGGCCAAATTACGAAAGTAGTCGATTCCCTTGAAAATCACATTTCGTCAGTTGCTCTAAAAAATTTCCGGAAGGCTTAAATTTGTATGTGTCAAAGTTAATATCGTCGATATTAGCCGGGTAAATCAGGGTAATTTTGTTTAAATATATATATATATATATACCGTCTGTGTTAAATATACGATTCCTACTTCTCAGTATTTCCAGAAAATTTCAAGAGTTGGTTTTGTAAGTTTCGTTTGCAGTTAAGGCGCTTCCTTCAAACTTTCAATAAATTGAAAACTATTAACCAAATCAATCTGGCTAATGTTGGCAATAGCTTGGGGCAGCTGGATCGAGTCTTCTGCCGGTTTAGGATATTATACATAACATATATGTACGTGAAATTTTTATCGAAAGTAAAAATTTACCAGAAAAAAATCAAAAAACAATCCCAATCTAGTTAACATTGTACGTATTTGTTATCGTATTTTACGTAAAATATATAAAACCTCGTTTTCAGTTTGTGCTATATTTTGCCATGTTATTATGATTTGCCTAGTTTTATCGCGTCTTTCATTTGAAATTTTTATTCTCCATTGAAAACTACTCATTAACACCTTAACCTTCCATGCTAGCAATTTTTAGACGCCGAAAAGATATCGTAGCGTTGTTCTATGATTGGATATCATGACGTGAAATTGCACAAAGTTTTCAATATTATTTCGGTCAAAGTTAAAATTTGTCGGACAGGGAAAAATAATTAAAAAGTAAATGTAAATGTAATAAAAATACGTTGAAAATTAAATATAAGGGAGTAGGACTAATCGACAAACTATGCCTCTCCAATAGTCGTAAAAATGGTTCAGGAAATACGGATGCGCATTTAGGCTACAAATCAAACGCCAACAGTGGAGGTTCACTTGTGGAAGATCATAAAAATCCTGGTTTTACAAACCATTCTCATAGCCTTCGGAGAGAGACACACACACACATATATATATATATGTATGTATGTATGTATGTATATATATATATATATATATGTATGTATGTATATCGTTCGAGTTTATGGCCACCTTGAAACTTAAACGCCTACCTCTCGTAGATATTTAGCTACTATTTCTATCCGGCGTTCGCAGGTGCAGCGGAGAAACACGCAGGCGGCGCATGTCCCGGGTTCTTCGACCATTAGAGAGAAACCATCCGTCCGACTCCCGTGGGTCGTGGGAAGGGCGAAGGAAACGGTCGCGTCGTGTCTCTCCCTCTGGTAACCTTGCCAACATAATATTTCAGGAGACGCGGGCGGCCGCAGGCTCGAGCCGTCTTTGTCCCTTGTCTCATCTCTCTCTCTCTCTTTCCCCGCCACGCCGCCACTCTCTTCCTCCATCTTTCACTCTCCCTTACTCGATCTTTCACTCTCCCTTACTCGATCTTTCTCCATCCTTCTCGTTTCTTCTCCACGGTCGGAACGAAAAAGAGCAAGACGCCCTCGCGGTCTGCGCGATTACTCTCAATTGCACTTCTCTTTTTTTTTATTGCCGTCGGCATCGCTCTCTGCGATTGCATGTCACCACTTATAACGAGCGACATGAGTGGCGCAATTAAAAATCCAGAACCAGATATGAGGAAGGAGGGACATTCTTCTACTTATTCTCTTTGAGGTAGAGGAATACATTCACCTTTTTATTCGGAATAATTTCGAAACTGATGCGGAAATCGTTAGTTCATAAATTTTTCTCGAAAATCTCTCTCGTCTAATGGCTCCCCAAAAAGTTTTACATTTTAACTCGTTCGACCGTATCACATGGGTTATGCCGTTAAGGACGACAGATTCGGAAATTAAAGGATAATTGAATCGAAAAATCTTTTAACGTACGTTAAAGAAAACTGTAAATTTTGCATTGGTGCATTACACGATGTACGATGGTGCCTCTTAGTATTATCTCTCGAAATGGGATAACTTTATCGGTGGAACGCGAGAATAAGAAAGGTCTCAACAAGGTCAACGGAGAGCAGATTTGCCTTGGATGTATTTCTTCTGGAAAATTTGTCGTGGTTGTCCCTTTGTAATAAATCCTTCTCTAAATACTAACATATCAGCTTAGAAACTGCTTTCTGTTGAGATAAAGTTAACCTGCATCTCTTTTTTAGGTAAATTTACTTAATATCTGTAGCTTCGTTCTTCCAATATGGAGAACCGGCGCTAACTATGACATCATACACGACGGATGGAATTTTATCAGCTTTTATTGTTTGAACAAGATTAATTGATAGTTAGTTTTACATGGGGATTTGCTCGAATAAAAATGGAATAGCATTGTATTCTGTTTTTACCAGTTAGAGATATTTAATTGAATAATAACAATTTCCAGTTGAAAGCGCATTGCTATTTAATTATTTAAATTAAATTAATTTTACTGTCAGTGTAGTTCATAGAAAGGTTGAAACTCAGGACACGACGTAGATTTATAGAACGAACGTCCCTTTTTTTGAAATTTCCGCCGTAACTTGCCCGCCGACGGAGTCCGCACCAGATAGTTACATAAATCAGCCAGAAGAGGCGTACTCAATGGCTCGAAACTCGAGTCACCTATTCAACAAAGCTAAGAACTACATGAAGATGAAATATTTTCCCGGCAAAATTTCTGAGAAAAGGGTAGAAAATGTGATCGTTGATGTTTGTAGGCGAGAATGATCTAAAATACTATCTTAGGAAATGATTTGCCATTTTCAAAGTAGGTTTTTATTTTAATGTGTATAAGTGTAACAAATTCATGATGGAAAAAAGGAATTGCGGTGCTTTTAACAACTTGTATCTTAACTTACCGCGAAATTTACCTATGTACATATGTTGGTAGGTAGGTATTTAGGTCAGTTTTAAGACGCCACTAATAATGTCTAATAACTTTTGAACGGCTTCATGTATTTTAGCCATTCTTTCAATTTTAAAGAGTGCCACACATAAAGACTTATGTGTACTCATCGTGCAAAATAACGATCCGAGTTCGATTCCAGGGCCCCTTATTCCCCCATTTGGATAACATGGGCGGGACCTTCTCGATTTTTTATATTCTAAACCAGTGGTGCCCAAACTACGGCCCGCGGGCCACATCCGGCCCGCCGAGTGCCTTCATCCGGCCCTTTAACAATTAAAGGACAAAATGTAACATAAAAGGAGAATGGAAAATTATAAAGAGGAATATATTTTTTGTTTACCCCTCTCTCTCTCTGTACTCCTATATTAAGTAAATACATTTAAAACAAATCAAATAATTTCGACTAACAACTAAGTCCCTAATTTTCTTAAGTTATTCTTAAACTCTATTTTCGACTGGGTGTGGCCCGCGAAGAGGGCGGAACTGAGTTATGTGGCCCTTGGGCCGAAAAGTTTGGGCACCACTGTTCTAAACTATAGGTCGTAATTATATGCTCTCGCGTACGTTTTTGTTGTAAATGTTCTCTATCCGACTAAATTTATTAATCGATCATATAAGGCCAAGGAAGAGTAAAACATGAATTTCTCATTTTTGGCTTGACGGAAATGGGGTCTCTTGATTGTGGCGCCGCAAATGGCAACGGCCACATAGTACGTACGTCCGACGCTTGAAGAATGTATGCGAACGTTTGGAGATTTAGAAAAGACCATACAATTTTTAATTGACAGTAAAATCATGGAATCAAACCGTTGGGTTGGGATGGTGTTTCATCTTTACTCTCTACACTTCCTAAAAGTTGTTTATATTAAAAAAGTTACATACATACTTGTTTCTGTATATTTTGGCGTTATGTAATAATATGTACCTATTCGTTTTTACTTGTTAAAAATTCTCTAGATCAAATCAAATGTCGGATAGTGTTGAATCATTTTTTTATTAAAGGTACTTAACAAACGGGGAAGTATTCACCAATTATGTCATCGCTGACGTATTAAAGTAGCAATGGCAAAATATTCTTCATAACAAGTAAGCTAACTGCACTTTTTTTGCTGGGATACCAAAAATTATTTTTGCAGTTCATTTTAAGTGCGCGGTTTAATACATGAGGGCAGGCCCGCGCCGGGTATATTTGCCGCCCGGGTGCAAGCAGTTTATACCGCCCCTTACGGACTTATAAAAGCACACAGATTTTTTTCGATTTTTAGATTAAAAGTTGTATTTAATTTAAGAAATAAATTGTGCAAAATACATTGCGCGAACTTTCTCGTATACGAATCGTCTCGATATATTACGTAAAAGTACTTTATTTTATAAGGCGGTCTATCACATGAGTTTACAAACACAGCGGAATGTAAGGGACGTTTGTATGCTTGTAAAAACACAAAATTAAGATAGATTCTTGCCTCCGCTCGTGAATTGCCGCCCCTAATATGTTGCCGCCCGGGTGCGATGCACCCTTTGCACCCATAGGGCATGAGGGCCATTATTGACAACATAATACAACCATGTACCTCGATCGAGCTTTTCTATTTTAAAACCATCTCATTCTGTTATTTTATATTGGCCGACTGGAACTCTTTTGGCCGCCGCGTCTCAAGTTTTTGTGAATGCACTTTACGGGGACCCTTCTTAAAAAAGATCAATCCGTGATGATTTCTCGAGAGTTAAAACGATGGTGTCCCCCGAGGTCATCACGTCCGCCGGAGGATTTAATTGGAAGTTCGTGATGGATGATCGAATATCGAAATTGATCAATTTAAAGCGGGGTCGGAGGTTCCATTGTTCTCGCGCGCCGATATATATTTAAGCGCTCTTTTTATTCGTCCGACGAATCACATAAGCGGGCGGAAGATGTGGGAGAGGGTCGGCGGTAGCGAGGAGTTGGCGCGTTGTCGATGAAAATGCAGACGAGTGATTCGAAAAAAAAAAAAGAAAATACAATTGGAGAGAGGGGGGGGAGAGTTTTGAGAGGGGGCTTGGATTCTAGTGCACGTGTTCCATGTCTTCAAGTGTGCTTCGGATGAGAATCATTTTGTTTTATCGATCTAGATGCGTGTTTTCCGAAGCGTCAAGAGGGATTTCGTGTCGATTTAGATTGATGGGCCAGAATGAACGTGCCATGACCGGTTGGGATTATACTTGTGGTGTCCTGGGCATGGTTCCCTCTTAAGCTGCGCGGCCGCGAAGCAGTTTTTGAAGTGCCGCGCACTAAATTTTTTAAGCGCGCACGACTGTGTTTATATTAGGATATATCCGGACAGTGCCGCGCCAACTCCGTCGCGCATCCGCATGTAGGCACGCATAGCGATATTCATTCCGCCCATGGATGAAACGAATTAAGAGGGAGCAATGGCCCCCGAGTGTTCTCTGTCTCTCTCTAATTCACTCTCTTTTCCTTCGAATCGAATTTTACGCCTGTAAAAATGCAGTTCGTCGTCTTACACGATTAAATTTTCGAAGAAATTACAGAAACAAAGGACAGTTATCGTCGAATATAGAAAATGAATTTTTACTTATTGTGTTGGTACGCTTTAGTATTGAAAATAATTTATTTCCATTTTTAGGTTGTGATAAAAATTAAGTAAATTATTCTATTTACTATATTTACTAATTATCAGTATCAGGTCACGTAAATTTCAACAGATATCTATTAATGTTATGTTAATCATAGTTAACTTAAATTTATTTTATAAGTTAGTAGTTGAAAATGAATTAGGAAATTAAATAAATATTTCTGAACTCATGTCGTTGGGTGTAACGAGTTTGGAAATATTTGGTTTCTTGGAAAAGTCGAATGAATTTAAAGATGCAAGTTATGATAATGAGGAAAATGTCTATATTTTCGAATATCTGTATTTTTGCACTAGTCGCAGTTCGTATAAGTTGCTCCATTTTTGGAGAAATTTGTGGTTGTGATGGCAGAAATCACAATAGGCCTTTGTAGTGACATTTTGTTAAAATTTTTGTAAATTCAATAGTTCGTGAATCTATGCACTAAAAATCAAATGAAAGAGAGCCTCAATTACGTCACGAATACCCATAACAATTTCGATTATAAATTACACGAATTAAACACCTACTCCTCTTTACCAGAATATAACCCGCAAGGTTATATTTTCCGTTTAATGTTCTCGATATTTTAAAACGAAAAGGATCGTCACCGCAGATTGCAAGGGAACTGGTGAGAGAAATACGATTGCAGTCAAACTTTTTTTCTCGACATAATGTATTTGGCGGAATAAATTTACGTCTTATTACGCTTTCGATGTTTATATTCACTTGAATTCCAAAACTGCCCATGTATATTCGCCCAAATGGTGGTATCTTGGCGCCAGCAGCAGCCAGTGGCGTACCCCTGCGGGATTCCGGTGAAGATTTTCCTCCGTCCGTTCTCCATGTCGTTTCTCCGAACACCGCTTTGGCACCTCCGTAGCCTCCTTGGCTGGAACGAGCGAGTCCGTTGCACAGTGCGAATATCGCAGCACTTTTCTCTGTCGTACTGTCTCCATAAAAAAAAAAACAGGGAAACCTGTATAACGCTCTCCTACTAGACATGACGCACGCGAGACAGCAGCTCGTTCTCTTTCATTTATCTTTTGGATAAAAATTTTTCGTTAGAACCAAGAATAGTCCTTCTTAAACTTTTTCGTATTTTACCATTCGTGTCGTATTCGGCTCGTTAAATCAGTTTTGTTTGATGTTGCACTCGCTCTGTTTATGACAGAGTGTTGAAATTTGAAACCCTTAAGTTTGGTATAAAATAAATAAAATCGATCTTTAATCAGTTGAGTCGATTATAATATATTCGGTTTATTTCGTGTCGATTATCTTTTAAAGGTCATGTTTTTTGTGCGATAGATTATGTATACACACTCGCAAATATATATTATTTACTTCATCTGTCCCATTGAGGATTCTTTGTCTTATTTTAGTTTCCAGAATTTTTTCCCGACGTGGTTCGTTTGTGTAATAAGGATACGAAGTTATTTTTTATCGGAATTTAAAAATTATTGCACTCGACAGCCTGGTGTTTTCATCATAGGTTATTCGTAATATTATTTCAATATCTCAAATGTCGAAATAGTTCCGAATTTTAGAGCTTATATATGTTTCGTTGTTTTAATGGATAGCTACTTCTCAAAACCTTCTATAGGTTCAATTTTATTTGAAAAATTCAAACTTCGAAAAAAACCAGTAAATTTAAGCGTGCAACAGATTGCGAAAGAAAAATAAAAAATCTCGGAGAGATGTTATATATACGTTATCCGCTCTACGGCCCCAATCAGCTAATGGTTCTCGCTCAACAGCTCATCCTATTACTCGCGACATAAAAAAAATTATATTAAAAATGCCGCCTCTATAATCTGCATCCCGAAAGGGAATGTTTGAAACCACTTTACGCCACATTTTTTAAAGAAAAAAAATCCCTTTCCGCTCGACATTCTCTCTCTCTTTCCGCGACTGCCACGCTAATCCTTCGTGGCTGTTTGCCAATCCTAACGACCAAGGAAAAACAGCCCTTTTCTCTTGACAACCTCGGCGATTGTTTTCCTTTTTGCACCTCTTAAACGTCTTATCCGGATATAACCGAACGCCACTCGAAATAAAAAAATAGAAGCGGTTTAATTAAACTTTCGCTGACGCCGCAACGAGGGAATTCGTTTCTCGAGTGGGAATATTACTATCCGTTTGGGTAAAAACAAAACCCGCGAGAATTAACATGTTCGGAATGTTGCATAAGGAGAAGCTACATCTGACAAAACACGTGTATGATGTATGTCGAATGTTTACACGTGAAATTATCGTAATGACCGACTATTTGGGCAAATAAGGAGAATTCTCGGATCGTGTATAATTCGTTTCATTTCATTCATTCCCACGTCGACAAACGTGTCGTGTTTGAGTTGCCATAACAACGTTCTCGACGTAAACAAAGCGAAATGATTGTGTGCATTAAACATGCAAAATGCACGGTCGTCGCCTTGCTTACATTCACGGGTCTTTAAATCGGTCAACGTTTAAATATAAAAGTCGTGCCGAAGGAAACGCGAGATAAATTATTTTTCTTTACGTTTTCACGGCAGAGGAAAAAAAACCACGGTAAACCTAAGGTTTAAACGTTTTAACCCTAGACTTTCGCGAGGAAAATCAAGAGATTCCTTTTCCTCCTCTCGTCTACCTCATCTCGCTTCGATCCGACCTAAGCCAGTTCGCGTTCAATAGTATGTATGCGAGTTGAATTACGTCCGTTCGATGAGTTTATCCGATGTCCTCAAACGCACTTGTGGATGAAACTGTATGTATATATCCGCGACGCTAGGAACGTTGGAGACCCTGGAGCTCCAAAATAAAATCAATCCGAGGCGACCTTCTGTTTAGTCCTTCCCACCCACACGTGCAGTTCCCAAAATTCCCTCCCTCTTCTCTCTCTCTCTCTCTCTTTCCCTATCTCTCTGTTGAGCTACCAACAACGCCCTGCTCTCTATCTCCTACTTTGATGATCATTTAATTTCTCTCTCTCTCTTTCACCGTATCCATTTTCATACCTCTGACCTTCCATTATAAGCCTTATCAGTATTTCATTGTCCCGAGTCTCTTTGTGTTATCCCACTCTTCTGTAACAGGTCTATCCATTGACAAACTTTGTCTTTCGTCGCCATTATAAGGATGGGAAAAAACAGATGCGCATTTCTGCCGCAGAATCCGAAAGCTGATGGAATTATGGCGGCTGCTTTGAACCCCGAAATGCGCGTCTGGTTTTCCAAACCTTTTGATGACTGTTGGAGGGAGAGTTTGATTTTTAGCCCTAAGGTGAACTCGATGATACTCTTTTGAGTTCTATCCATGTTTTTCGGTTATTGAAGAGGGTAAGAGCCGGTGTTAACGCCATAGAAATTACTCCTTTACCGTATGTTGTAATGGCTCTTTCCCATTCATCCACTCTTTCTTTTATATGCAATTTTTATCTAACATTTTCAATAATTTTTCTTGCTTAAACCTTCCTCCCCCCTCTCCCCCCCCTCTTCCCCCCCTCTTCCCCCCCCCCCCTCTTCCCCCCCCTCCCTCTATCTCTGTCCCAGCCTCTCCGACAGTATCTCTTTATCTTTTCCTCTCTCTTTCTCTCTCTCTTCCACTCCCTTTTTCCCTATTCCCTGAGAAGGGGTTATATATGTAGTGGTATAAATTTCACCCCAAATAAGGTTCGTTTTGTTCTTTCTTTCTCTCTCATTCCCTTCGTCCTTCGTCAGCGTCGATTTCTTTTTTTTTTTGGTTCGATATCCCACTCGCGAATAAGATGATCTGAAAGAGATGCAGAAATAATAGAATTAAAAGGCCAGGGAAATATTTGTTTTTTGTAGAAAGGAAAATTTCCTGTTGTCATGAGAATGGTAACTTTATATGTACTGAAATTGTTTTCGATTAACAGGTGTGAACCGCTATTTATTGTAAATAAATAATCTCATGAAAAATTTTACGTTAATTCTAACAAGCTCCAAAAAGCTACGTTCGAAACTTAAAAGACTATATGGTGTGTGTATAAAGTTTATGAATATGTGCCGGAAATCACTTGTAGTGATTTTTAAATATGTGCAATAATTGTTTCTTTCGTTACCTTTAAAGTTTTTGTAAATTTCCATTTCCAAAGTAAGTTAACGTGTCGCAACAAATTTTTATGCGTAAGACAGAGAGATGTAATGCTATAATTTAAATACTCGAATATAGTACAGGCATTAATTACACTTCAAAGTTTTAGCATATTTTCTTAAATCTTTTATTGAAAAGTATGTTTTCAAATTAACATGAGATATCCATTTCATTTAATTAACAACATACGCCAAGAAATCAAACATTCTTTACCCTCATTTGCTCGGTTTAATGATTTTTTATTTATTAAATGTCGTATAATATACGTTTGTAGGTATAATATATTTATTTATTTGATGATGCCAAGTAAATACATGTACATTTACCTTTTCGGTTTACACCTTCTTCCTTACCAGATACTACTTGTAATATCTTCATCTTTAATGAATATCTAAAGATTCCTCAAAGCTAATTCTTCAGAATCCAGTGAATAAAAAAAGCACCATTATAATGATAAAACAATCAGGTTCAAGCACGCGACAGAGTTACGAATAAATCCCCTAAGAGTTTAAAAAACAACAAACGAATGACTTGATCAGATCTATCTCCGAACTATGAAAAACCAAGAACGTATAATCCCTATTTCTCTCTTTGTTTACGCTCACATTACTTTTGTTTGGTTACGTTTATCCGTCGCGAAAAACTATATAAAACGGCGATTGCGCTGCGCATGAGCAAACCCGTCCTTTTTCGAGTTTATCGAGCGCTTAATGCCAACTTCGAAAAATTTCGACAATGGCGCCACAACACGCTGAGCGGTTGGCTTTGTCGTTAAACGGCTTTTACAAAATCGGTGTAACTAGAAACGATTAAGAGATTTTTTTTTTTTAATGTCAAAATAATCTCTTCGTCTGACGTTGGAGTGAAAATGATGCTTTCCCTTTAGCTATCGATTACTAAGAAACGGATGCAACATGCATTTATTGGTTTAATCATGCTTTAGGATAGGAATAAGGAAGATGTATGTGCATACGTTTATGTATATGTATTTATGTGTGTATATTATGTACTATTTTGAGAGTATCTAGCTGAGAAAAGACCTTAAAAATGCTATTTTGGAGTGCTGTCGAGAAACTTTTTCATCTTATTAAGCTAACCTTTTTGGCCGTATGCGTACCTTGTTTATACGCTAAAAGGATGAGTAAACAGATATGCCTCTCGTATCTACGAGTAAGCCTTATTCAGCGGTAATTCGTCTTTGGTTGTTTTTTTTTATAGGAAAGCTGGTACATATCGGAATTGAATGTAGACTGTAATTTTTCCATTTCAGGAAACAAAGGTATCCCGAACAAAACATTTCCGTTTATCGCAATGCAAAATTTGACCAATTTTTAAGGAACTCATGTAGGTTACTTTTTCCATTGACTTCGATAAACGCCTCACTGCACCCGTTTATTTTTTCAATTTGGTTTCAATAGTTTGCTCTCTATAACGAATAAAGTTGGTTCTTACGATCTCATCTAGTTTCGTAACATTTAACGACATTTATAGGCAGTTATAAACGATTTCTTAATAAAAATATCCTTTCCATTGCAGCCGTTCTATCTTATATTCTTATAATATAAAGTTATTAATAACTCTTCGTTTTTTTTTAACGGACAGATTTTCCGCATTTTATCGATCCCTCGCATTCGATAATCGAACGCCGGAATAAAATGAAAAATTTTGTTTAACCTCGCTCCGGATGCGTGTTTTTAAGAGATTTAGAGATTTCAGCGTTATTGAGCCACGCGCGGTTCAATGGCCTCTCCGGATCTCGAGCCGAGAGCGTTGGCATACGAATCTCGTAATGGCTTCCATTTCCCGCAGAGCATGACTCCTTGGGAGGATATTCCCTCCCTCCCTCTTCTCCCTCCCCTCTTCTTTTCTCCCTTTTTTTCTCTCCCTCCTCTAGTTTCCACCGCCATTCTTCCCTCTCTTTCTTAATTCAACACTTCTCTGGGTGGTGAGTGACACCTTCATTCCCGACATTTTGGCCGACTTTACCGAACCCCTGTTAAAAGCATCCATAGTGGATTATTTGTTTTTCGCTCACAGTTATGTAGTATGGACAAATTATCTTGATCGTGTAAAATGTAGTTCTCTAGATGATTATTGGAGGATGTACTTATAGGGAGTATCGGAGACCGTAATACTGGTTTTTAAAATGCTGCCTTGGTTCGAGTTTTTATGCACATGAGGTCTAATAGTAGTGTATGTATTTACATTTGAATATTTACTTCTTAAGGCGGATATTATGTGAATATGCAGGCAATGACTTCAAAATTGAGTGTAGTTTTGGATAGGGATGACCAAACTACGGCCCGCGCAGTGATTTCATTCGGCTCTGCTTGCCTCATATGCCACACGACGTGCATACTCGTATACTTGGCATAAAGATGTGTCGTTACAGGTAATTCATGGAATATAAAGGATATTTTTCGAGTATATAGACGCAATATATTTTCACATACGCACATTACGTTTTCAAAAGATTTCTCAGAACTACGTCTTTGCAATTTACACAGTTTGAAAGGTTGTAAGTAAATCGCACGATGGTATGTAAAACATCATGCAGCCCTTCTAGAAAAAAGTTTGGATATCCTCTTGGAGATTACTCGAATAAATTTCGTTAAATTTTATGAGATCCCAAACTGTACCACCTGGTGTAAACATTCTAAAAATTACCGCCATTATAGTAGGACCATCACTTTTTTTTCACATCACCCGTGATTATGTTTTAATCCGAAATGACTCAGCGTGCAGGTATGGGAAACCTCCTCGGTATCTCATTTTGAAAGTAGGCTGTATTAAGGTAATAAACAATTGATTTAAAATAATAGACAATTGAAGTCGCGCAAGATACATTATATTTAGACATTGGAATGTTCAGGCGTATACTTTTCGGACAGATTCTTTCGCAGGAGACGTTCCGCCGGCGGCGTACTTTTCCAGAGATTTTTTGTAAGGGAACCGGATGATATCTCAATTACGAGATCTCGTTTCTCCGTTCATAACTCCTACACGGACCACGGGTCCATTCCCGTCTTGATGGTCCAGAAATAGAAAAAGAAGGAACGACTCTATCTCGATCTTTAATGGCTTTCGAACGCAGTATGCCATTACGCGGCGTGGTCGACGACCTACTAATCCCTTGATTGCGGGTTTGCCCCTCTATCTCGATGCGATCGGAAATATTTCCCCGAAAAATAATCCGCTTTCCAGGAGAGTTTACCTTTTTTTTTGTTACAAAACAATCACGCCCAGTTTTCCGGTTGTGTGTTTAAATTTAGTTGATTGCCTATTACCCCGCCTCAAAGGCGAAGAAAAAATCGAGCTTGTATCTTTTTCATCATAGCGTAGAAATGATAAGAAAATAACGATCTTCTTCGAGCCGTCGAATATTCGAGTTTGAAGATTTGAATGTAGCTGTAAAATATGTTCCAATCCAAGAGTGAAATTCGAGTTTTCAGCTAGTACCCTGAAAATATTTTTCATCTCGCTAGCAACCATATTAGCCGACTTTTTATTTTATAACTGGAATTATTCCACATAATGAGTGTCAGAAGGATGGTTTCAGTCTCCCTATGCAAGGGCTGTAGGCTCGAATCATGCCGGGGGCATGTGTCTTCTTTCTTATCATTAACATAATCATTGTAAATTACGACTAAGCGCCGTTTATGAGCTAGTTAAAAATAATTATGCGAAATAAATTTTAAAATTAAGGAGCTCAACTTAAGGCTACAATCAAATAGAGAAACTATGTATTTCTAATAACCATTAAAAGATTTGGAAAACAATGTGCGTGTTTCGGTTGCTAGGCAGCCGCCATCGGTGGCGATTCTCTTACTGCAGGTCATAAAAATATAGTTTTCACAACATTTTTACGTCTGTTGGAGAGAGACAGTTTGTCAACTCCTAGGCGGTGTTGTGGTCTACGGCACGCTTGTTTATGCGGATGAATTGTCTCTTTTTCATCACGACGAAGAATTACCATTTTCATTCGCGACCCGATCTTTGAGACCTAATGCGTGCTTCCACCACGGATGAAACTGCGTTTCGCTAAATTCGCGACAACAGTCGGGCGGCGTTCGTTTAGAATCGTTATCTCTGCAAAGACGCGAACAGATTGCGCAAGCTAAATGCAAACGCCCGAAAAGTTTGTGATACTTTGCTGCCTAATACCTTAGCATGTAGTTTTATGACTGAGCAGGTTCGTAATTCTGGGGGATTTTCGCCACCGTAAGCGACGTGAAGAATGTACTTCAAGACGGTGAGTGATGAGGAGATCTAATTACCTTTGGCTGCTGAAACTAGGCCGACATAATGTAGCGGAACAAAAGCTATTACTGTTTATAAAATGTTAGAAGTTGCCAAAACTGCGCGGATATCAAGAAGCCTTAATGCGTGCTAGCACGGGTGACATTACGCGAACCCGGCCGTGTGAAACTGCTGACTCCCTCTTCATCTCCTTCTCTCTTTCCTACTCTCCCTCCCTCTCTTTCCTTTCTCCGTCTCCGTTTTTTGCTTTCTCCGTCTCCGTTTTTTGCTTTCTCATATACGACGTATATTGAGAAAGTATTGTTATCGCGAAAAAATTCGACCTCGAGATTTTGACGGAAATATACGTTTTAGGTGTACCTGAGTCCGAAAAAGTGGTTTTCGCAATGCCGTCTGTCTGTCTGTTCGCTGCTATAGAGCCTAAACGGTAGAGCTAAAATGAATGAAATCTCGTACTTTTGCACTTTATCATACAGAGTAGAAGCCATGAAGAAATGGTTGTCATTGCTCAATAATTAAGGGAAGTTTATTCTACGCATTTTTAAGAACAATTTGATTTTCTCAAAAACGGCTCTAATGATTTTGATCAAATTTCGTGCAGTTACTTGAGTTTACGTCCGAAATAATACTACATACAGTAATAACCCGCTATACGTCGGAGATGCGTTCCTGAAAAATGCAACTTATAACGAAACAACGTATAGCGAAACAAAGATTCCCATAAGAACTATGATAACAGTAGGGGTTACGTTCCTGGCGGATATTTTGTGACACATTTGTGTCCCAAATAATACATACTATCAATACAGTACATTAGACATACTATGTTACCACTCATTGCTACTAGGGTTTAATATACATTTAATCGTAACAGCGAGTAACCAATTGCAATAATAAATTCAGAAATCACCGAAAATAATTGTCTGTAGTGTGATGGAGCACAAAAAATGTTTCTTTTCTTACACGTACACTGATACGCACTTTAAGAGTACTTTTCATGCAGATGTCGCAATCCAAAGTATATCCAATATCTCATGAGATATCAACGCAAACGTAAACCGGGATGAAAGGACACAAAATGTTAGACAAAACTGTTCACAGAGCTTTCATATAGCTGACTGTCGCTCAGAAATAGTCATTAAAATTGGGATAGTCCCTTTTATCCCGTGTGACTTGTGACCCACCTAACCCATCGTGATCTCCTATTGTTAGACATGGCTAGCAAATGTTTATTCTGAGTATGATTTTACACGAATTGATAAACACGAAATTAAATTAATTCATATAAATAATAATAAACATGAAATTGAAAGCCGAATAGAGGGGTTTTATTGTTATAGTAATAATTTATGCACCGAAATAGGAATTTCTGAAATTTTGCTTTTAGCATTTCACAAACGACGTATATGCGAAGCGACACAACTTATAACGAAACATGTTCCTTAATTGATTAGCGACGTATATATGCGAAACAACGTATAGCGGGGTTTTACTGCAGTTCGTTTTTCTCAAAGAATGAATATAAGGCTAGTTTATTCTTGTGCTATTTGAATAACAATTGGATTTTCGTAAAAACGGCTCATAATTTTCATCAAATTTCGTTTACTTAGTTATGTTGATGTTTATAACGATTCTACATAGTTCATATTTTTCAAAAGATAACTGAACGACGCATTAGTATATGAGAAAGTTAGTACAATGTATGTTATACCCATGTTTCATCTATGCCCCTCTTTCTCTACCTCTCTCCCACCCCCTCTTTCCACCTCTCTTTCTACACCTTCCAAACCCTTCTCACCTTTCCCTCCGTCACTCCCTTCTCTCTCCCTATTCCTCCTTTCTCTCCTCACTTGTCCATCTTTCTTCCGTCTCTCTCCTTCCGTTTCATCCACTCTCTCTCTCTCCCCCTCTCCCTCCCTCTCCCTCCCTCATCACCTCTATCTTCCCCTTTCCATATCATTCCCCTCCCCTTTTTCTCCCCTTCCTCTTTTCCCCTACATAATGAAGGTGTATAATGGTTCTCAGCAATTGACTTTTGCTAATCATCGTTGCATCATAAGGTTTGATTCGCTGATTTGACCTCCCTCTCTCTCTCTCTGTCGTTAGTGCATCGCTGGTTGGAAAGGGTTGAATTAAGCAAACTTCTTTGTGTCTGTGCAACGTCTCTCAGGCCTTATTAAATTTTATTTTGTTCTACGCGCGTTGTTATGATCAAAGTAGCGGGAAATGACCTGTTTTATTGGCAAAAAAATTCGAAGGTTATTCTGCTGCTCACGATTTTCGCGTGTTATGGTCTGAATATGCTTTTTAAATAGCTATTCAGTCGTATTAGGTTGCTTAAGATGAAGGATTACAATACGATTCCAATACTTGACGAATCGGCCACATGCATCTGGCGATTAAATTTTCTTCATCAATAATATTTTTCTTTCAATTTCGAAACAATATTCGAAATTTTCTTTTTTTGGTACGTGGAAATCTAACATTAATTGACTCCCTTGCAGTTGGAGGTATGAACAGTGGAAAAATATTTCGTTTGGGCCAACATTTCGGAATTTATATGGTTTACTGTGTATAGTATTGGTTTTGACTGATGTCGGTTTACAACCTCAAACGAATTTTCGAAAGATTGTGCTTCCATGTACGTATGCGTCATGTGGCGAATATTACCTTATAGCCACAAGTTTCGCGATACTCGAAATCCTATCGGAATCCTCTGCTTTAATTGATAAAGGTAACCCGCGTTGAGTGAACCAGATTAGCATTTCAACCGAGAAATAACCGCGTTCTCTGTGATCTATGATCCTCATAGGATCTTGTTATGATAAACGGTCGATGAATTTACCATCGAGCACGTTTTTAATCTTTACCTGAAATACGCGTCTGGTTATATGGCTGTATGATGTATCGGACACGAGTCGTCGTGCTAGTTCGATAATCGATACCTTTCTTTAATTTGCTCGTTTTTTCGAATTCACCGTCATATGCAGTCACCTCCGTCCTAGAAAGGGTCGGAAAATGGCGTCTACCTCTTCCTCATTAACTCGGCGCAATATCGGGAACAGAGATTCTTTACCAATATTTCTCTCGTGTCCATGTTTTATTTACTCTTTTTATTCAGTCGCGCTCGGAACTAGGACCACGTATCATCATATAACCTTACGAAAAGCTCGGTCGAGTAAAAAAGATTTCTTATTTTCATCCACGATCCTTTGAAATTGGGTTCTCTTTCACCCAAAGCTCTGCCTTAAGGAAAAGCTGGCATGTTTACTTTTTCCACCGTCTCAGAGCAAAGCTCTGTTTCAGAGAGTAGCACTTGGCAAAAATAAAGCGTAAAAATATATTGGACGCCTTTCGAGAGCGTATTGTTTCCTCCTGCGAGCGGCCCTATGGCGACGATGAATCGTTCTTTCGCTTCTGTGCCTTATTTTACCGAGTGATGGAGACATTCGTGATGGCGGAGGCACAAAATATTGCGGCAGTATTGTGTAAATATTCTTAGGGGACATTGAGGCTATGGATTACTCTGTAAGCGGCACGAAAAATAAAAGTTTATCATGACTCGAGAGCTGGAAATTTTTGTGCAATAGATTCGTTCGCGTTTTATTTTTTAACGAGAAGACCGAAGACAAAGTTTCATACGTTATACTAAATTGTCCTGTGTTCTTAATTCCAGTTTGGTGTAAAAAAAAATGTAGCTGTTGGCGGGTTTGAGGAAATGGTTGGTGAATATAAATTACCGATGGAACCAAAGAATGGGATTTTATTTAGATTACATATTTCTTAGTCAGCAACGTAGCGTCAGCATGTTTCTTCCTTGTTCAAATTTTATGCGCGTTCTCCGCACTTAACGATCTCAATTAGTTCCGCGAAAATCGAGCGCTAACTGAAACAGCGCTATTCGAAACTTATATTCCCATTGAAACTAATGTAATAAGCATTAATTAGTTTTGAGATCCTAAAAATCTATTAGGAAACATGTACTAATATATAAATAATAAATGAGAATACACAAAATAACATTTATTAACAATATTCAGCAATGTATAATACTTAATTCATTACGACTAGTATATTTAAATGCAATATTACTCTTAAAATTAGAAAGTATTTTGAACTGTAAATTGAATTAAAATTTTGAGTGAGTCGAATACAAATGAAAATGGAGCAAAGTGAATTGTAATATTTACATGATATGAAAAATTAAAGAGCGTAGCATCTTGCATGTTAAATGAATTGACTGCATCTAGAATGGACTGTTTGCTGAGTCACTGGCAAGGTTGCCACCTCAAAGTCCTCACCAACCCGGACATTTTCAATTCTGACCCGGAGATTTGTCTCGTCTCACCCGGAGATTTCCTAGTTTGACCCGGAGATTTTTAAAGGCCAACTTTTTTACTGTTTTTGCCCTTCCAGAATGAAAATAGGATTATGGTTTCTTTGTTGTAACTATCAATGATTCTGTCTTCGTTTGCCGCTACCCACTATCAAATTTTGAACCGTTGCACCAACTTTCAGGACAATTGGTTAGAAACTTTCTACAGAGGTCAAGATCATGGGGATAAGTTTTATGACGAAAATTGAAGTTCCGGGATCGATTCCATGAATTATCCTTTCCTTTTGATTTAAATGGGAAATCTGTAACCCATCGTGCAGGGTTATTTCCCTACCCACACTAAAATACACAAGAAAAATTATATCAGCGCGGGATTTTCGCTATTCTCTGCGGAATGAAATGGAAATTTTAATTTTTTCATAGAATTTTCTTATCGATCGTATTTCTTTGAATTTTGCGTTAATAATTGCAATTTTTCAATTTGTATTCCCTCATAACGAGATTATTGTCATGGAGACGATTATTTCTCAACTGCCTTGGGGTATAATGCCTCATTTTTTCTCCCGAAATCGCGTAATCAACTGAATTTTTTATGCAAATGTAAGTATAATACCTGATGATGTTACATAAAGTATGTAATGTGAGAAAACAAAGAGCAGCTCATCGGCTGCGAATTTAAAGTTTTAAAAGCCAGTATAACCAATGGCTATGCAATCCAGGTAATTAACAATATAATGACAATATAAGTAATTAATTCGGTGCCTACATTAGGAATGTAGGCATCTTAAGTTCTGTTCGTTCATCTTGTTAATACCCAGGAGCTATGTAATTTTTATAAAAATGAGCAAAGGTATTTAATTCCAAAATTACAATAATAATGTAAGATTGAACAATACTTAGGGAAGAACAAATTTAATATATTGAAAATACATACTCTCTTTAAAGCTTAATTGTCAGTTTTACAATAAATGGTATAATTTTAACATTAAAATAAACAGCCACAGGAAATATATGAATACATTCCACTTAAATTACAACTTTCACATAAATTTTATAGGAAATGGCGAATAGGATTATTACATGATTGTACACACCTTTTATCTTTTCTTAAAAGTATATTTTATGTTGTTTGTGGAACATTTTAACAGTTCAGTATGCTCAGGTTGTTTTAGAAAATTCAGGTCATGTTAAAATTCAATTTAGCAAAAATTTCCGCTTTTACTAATTCTACTTTCATCCTATTTCTTTAATCCCTCCATACATTTTTCATAAGAGAAAAAACATTTTCCACAAAGGAATTGCTAACGGAATACATAAAATTTTTGACAATTGCTTAGACAATTCAGTGAAATTATTTCCATCTTTAAATATTATTACCCATTGCTTGTCCACTGGTAAGTCGCGAATTTTATTATTTATAGTTGGAAGAACTTTGTTCAGGTTGTTTACTTCATCGTATAGATTATCTTCATTAAGATTTAGTTTCGCACATTTCTCTGCTTTGATAACATCAGTGTGAGTTAATCTCTTTTTTAAATTTAATATAGCAAATGACTTAAAAGGGTTACAGTCAAAACTATACCACTTTTTCAAGTATTGAATGTTTCTAACGTAAACTCGAAGCGTCTCATCAATAAACTGTTGTTTTTCGCTTTGAATATAATGACTATTTTGAAGAGAATAAGTAATTTTGCATCCAAAGAATTTGTCGTTAATTCTATTCTGAATTTCTTCTATTAAGGTGGACATTATATCATGCCCCTCCGTACACGAGATTGCGTCTCTTTGAAGTGACAAAAGAGATCCTGTCATCATACTCATGTAATGACGGATAAAATTAATGTAATGCTCTGGAATACTCAATTCTTCCAGTTTTTCATCTTGAAGCTTGTCTTGATAACTTTGACAAACTCCCGTACTATTTTGTTGCAGTCGGATTCCCCCTGACTAAAGAAATAAGATAATAATAATATTTTATTTAATACATACAGGAAAACCCCAATTACATGTATTTTAATAAAGACAAACACAACATCCATCCCCGAAGCGGGATTCGAACCCGCGACCTTTGGGTTAGAAGGCAGGCGCACTGCCTACCAGTCTTACAGTTTTATTGCTGACCAATGGCACAATATACGTTCAACTGCTTTGAACAAAGATAACCATCTCGTAGGAATATGTCTCTAGACCTTTTCATATTCCATGTTAAGGAACTCAAAACATTGCATAAGTTCATTAGTTTTTTCGCACTATTTGATAATTCTGCAAATACTTTCATTGCTAGATTTTCTACATCATACGAAAGTACTTTACAAGCGGTCCTAGCAGCATTGTGTAGGTATAACATGACAGAGGCAATTACTTTTAAAAATATCCTCATTGATCAATAAAAGTTTCTGAAAAACAGAATTGTTTTTTCCGTAGTTCACAGAAGCGTTATCAGCCGTATAAGATACAAGATTTTCGATGTAAAGATGGCATTTTTCTAGGCAGCTTTGTATTTTTTCTGTTATTGAAGACGATGATTCATAATAATCTTCATAAAAATTCACCTCCTACACAAGAAAAAGATACAAAAATGACGAAAAATATAATTTTTAATAAAAATTTATTACTTCCTAAAATTTAAAATAATCATAATGTTAAAACAACAGTATAGTAAACACAAAAAACGAGGTATACTAACTATAATTATTTCCATCAATGTTTGTTGATTTATTTAATAAAATTTACGGCAGATTCTTTGATAAATAACTGGCATCTCTAAATTTTGGGGGCAATAAACGCATGTTTATTCGGGGGTCCGGATACCTCGCATCCGCTGCACCCCCCCCCCCCCCCCCCCCCTTGACGGACCCTGTGTACCTTCTACCAGGTTAATTGCATGGCAGAGCCATTCTAGAATGAAATATTTATTCTCTTAGAGAAGTTAAAAATAAATCGAAATCTTTAATGCCAATTTCGAAAATATTCATGTTGACCCGGAGATTTTTTTCTCTCGCACGGAGGCAAGTCCGAAAACCCGGAGACTTCTGGTCAAACCCGGAGAGGTGTGAATACTGCATTGTCTGTTCTCAATGTATTGTCTTTACTGCTTGCCGATCGGGTGGCAGGGTTGGTGTTCGTAGAATTTTTTTGAAAAAATCTCTAAAGAAATTTTTTTTGCTTTATTCTTCTCCCAAAACAGCTCCCCGTAGCAATGCATATTGCGTAGGCCTCTGGAGATTTTAGAACAGCGCTCCCTTTCAGGATCACTCTCTACCATTAAAACACACGCACTATCGATATGTTGGGTTAGGTGTTCAATCGAAACCAGGGACGGATTCAAAGGTGGAGTCCCCCGCCCCCTTGGTAGTCACAATTTTCCTCCATTTGATGAATTTTTAAACCCATTCCGCGCCATATCCCTCGATGCTACTCCGCAGTGTAGGTCCATAGGCCACTGGAAAGAAATATTCTGAAAGAATTTGGGATTTTCAGAATAGTCGTTGGCGGTGACAGATTCAAGAGAGGGGAGGGGCGATTGGGAACTCTCTGAATGCAAATGGTTAAAAGTATTTCCATCATTGCTGTAGACCTGTTCTTGGTAACAGCAGCTAAGGAAGTTGCTCTTAAATTTTATCGGTTTTCCAAGACTGTCCTTAACCATAGAACCAGCCAGAGATAAAAAATTCCATGAATATTTCGTGGGAACCTTCCAACAATACACGTTAACGTATTCATTAGCTGTGATTTTACTGATGCTGAAAATATTTATATTAAGATAACCCAATAATAAACATCATACTACAAATTTTTAATAAGCTAGGATCGATCAAATTAATACATGCAAGTAATAATAAGAGCAACAAGATAATTAAATAACATTGACGAATAAGAATGTTATGTTTTTCTGTATATATATATATATATATATATATATATATATATATATATATATATGTAATGGCTAAACCCACCCAGTGGCGTATCCAGGAGGGGGTTTTGGGGAGTCATAACCCCCCACTTTCGATTCAAAAATTTCCTTCACGCTCGCGAATCACAAAAAAAAGTATCATGGGGTTTAGCTTCACCCCCCACCCCCCATCTCGAGTTCGTGTTCAAACCGTCCACCCCCCTGACAAATTCCTGGATACGCCACTGACCCCACCAATAGTTAAGCGACTAGTAATCGTCCGCTTAGGGATATCGCATGGCAACGGCGTGGGAAGCGAACCAAATTTACCATTATTCTCGCCATAAACCGCAAAACGGTTTGGCAATTCGGGGGTTCGCCGCCTGTTTACGGCACTTGATCGAGGAACCGTTATATCCTTGTGTATATGACTTGGATTCTCTTCAAGACTTCACGTGTGTGTGTGTGTGTGCTGTGCCTCTTGGGAAGGGATTGTATAGTTGCGTGTTTGGACGACGGGTTAAAGGAAGCGATCCCTTTCGCCTCTCTCTATATGACTAGGCGGCGTCTCGACCCTCGAAAAAAAAAATAACTCGAAAACGTTACCGAAATCTCGGGTTTTCTACTGCGGAGGAGAGACAGAATGGTGGAGAGAGCGAAAGGATGAAAATCGATGGAAAGGGAGGGAGAGACTCCGGGGAGGGTGTAGTAGAGGTCGAAGGGCATTTGAGTGAGAGTCTGTGAGAAAGGGAAGTAGGAAAGAGAAAGAGGGGAAAATGTGAAGAAAAAAGCGGAAGAAAAGCGAATGAAAGTGGAGAAGGGGGAAAAAGAAAGTGAGACGGGAAACGAGAGAAAAGGAAAGAATGGAAGAGCGAGAGAAAGGGAGAAATGAAGGGAAGTGGGGAAAAAAGTGAAACTGGAAGAAAGCAGATGCGTATCGAGACGGGAGAAATGCAGATTGACGGAATGATTAATGGTTTAATATGAGCGAAGTTGAGGCTGGAGAGCCTCCTCTTACTCCTAAACCCCGCGTATAGGGATGTAAGCGACATTGAGGTAGGGGGAGGATAGAAAGGGTTAGAGAGAAAAATTGAGAGAGAGGAAGAGGGAGGTAGGAATAGAGAGAGGGAGGAGGGCAGGGGTGGGACAAAATTGAGATAGAGTGAGTGATAGGGAAAGAGCGGTAAGGATCCAAAGGAAGGAATGAAATTGTGTCTTCATTTTCTTTCGGCCCATCTGACTTCGCCACCTTCTTTACAGATCCGACCATAGAGTAAGAATATAGATAGGGGATAAACTGTCTACTGCGCATGTGTTCCAACATTGAGAGGTCACGTGACTTAAGGCATCAGGCTTCAGCGTGGCGGCGTATTGAGGAGTTTGGGTGTTGCGGCGAATACTGTGAATACAGCGTTGAAAACTTACTATTTTAGTTTTTTTAATGAATTTTATAATTATAAATACGTGTGTGTGTATATATATATATATATATATATATATATATATAAAATTAGGTAAGAAAAGAGCATTTTCTTGGAAAAATTGCGGCACGTTTCACTTTCAAAATTCGCTCCCCCTTTGCCTCAAGTCACGTGATTCCATATGTTAGGACAACTTTCTCCTCACTGCGCAGCCAGGAAGCGTACTCTACACACACACACACACATATATATATATCATCATCATCATCATAGGTAGTCTGTCCATTGACAGGTCCGTGATTATTCTAGGTTAAACTTGGTTCTCCATATAGGTACTCCTATTTTCCGCAGTTTTCTTCATGACTTGATAGCTCTCTTTCCCTTTCAAGTCGTCTACTAGCTGAAACCTTTTCCTACCTCTTTCTCTTTTTCCATCCAGTTTTCCTTCTAGCACTTCTTTAATCATGCACTCTCTCCTCAGGTAATGCCCAATCCAGTTCGCCTTCCTCTTTCTGATAGTCTATATAATCGTTCGCTTCTCTCCTATTCTTCGTAGTACTTCCTCAGTTTTCACCCTATCTGTTCATTTTATCTTCAGCATTCTTCTCCATGTCCACATTTCGAAGCTTTCCAAGTATTTAATATCATTTTTCCTTAGCGTCCATGTTTCTGCTCCGTACAAAGCTATACTCCATACATAGCATTTTATCAACCTCTTGCGGATTTCCTGCTTTATATTTCCCGTTAGCAGGAGTTTCTTTCTTCTGAAAGCGGCTTTTGCTTTTGTTATTCTAGTCCTGATTTCATCTGTACATTTTGCTTCTCTTGTTATGATGCTTCCAAGGTATTTATAATCTGAAACTTGTTCTAATGGCTTTCCTCCAATTTTTATCTTCAAATTTTCTTCTTCTTTACTTGATATTCGCATGACCTTGGATTTTTCTGTATTAATTTCCATACCGTATTTTCTACCTGTTATCACTAGTCTATTTATCATTTTCTGGAGTTCCTTTTCCTTTCTTGCTAGAAGTACTTGATCATCCGCGTATTTCACTGTTCTTATAATCCTTCCTCCGATTTTGAAATCTCCCGTGCCTTCTAACGCTTCCTGCACTCCATATATATTGAATAGAATCGGCGATAGACAGCAGCCCTGTCTTACTCCTCTACCGATATCTACTCCGCTGGTGTCCGTATTCTCCAACCTGACCTTTACAACTTGATTCAGATATAGGTTCCTGATCAGTCTTCTGTCTTTCCAGTCTACACCTATATCCTTTAATATCCTCATCAGCAGTACCCAATTTACTCTATCAAAGGCCTTCTGCCAGTCGACGAAACATACGCAGCAATCTTGACTGTACTCTATTGGCCTTTCTGATATGATTCTCACTACACCGATAGCATCTCTAGTTCCTCGTCCTTTTCTGAAGCCGAATTGATCTTCCACTAGCATTTCTTCGGCCTTTTTCTCTAGTCTTTTATTAAGAATCCTCGTGATGATCGTCGAAGTGTGTGTGTGTATATATATATATTATTACTCTATGGATACGACCTTCCCACGGGAACCCCCGTCTTCCTTCTTTTACTTATTTTCCTCTTTCCCATTTTCCCGGAGAGGTCTCGGTATACGTCGATCCTCCTCCTCCCACCTCTTTTATTCCGCCCTCTACCCTTACTTCTCTCCTCCTAAAATCCCTCCCAACTCCTCATCCCTTCCTCACCTCACGTTTACCTCCCTCCTACGGAATGAGTTCTTCTTCCAACAAACGGTTGTCCTCGATCCTCCTCGTCCATTTCCCTGACCGGGTGTTGGGACCAATTGGTTGTTTTTGGGTCCGGAGAAAGATAAATCGCCCATCTAACTCCATCGCTCATTTTTTTGTCTTTATCTCTCCCTTACGTGACCGTCCGTCTCTTCCTCTTCTCCTTGTCCTTGCCTAATTCCCTCTTATGCTCGATTACACTGTCTCCATTTCCTTCTCTTTCTCTCCGTCTTTTTCTCCTTCCCTGTGAGTGGTGTCGCAGCTAAACACTGTGGTGTATCTGCATGTACTTAAAAAAAAAGAAAATGTTTCGTCGGCTGTTCTACGAGTTGATGGCGTTTTAATTCCGGTCGTAAAATAAGCTTATGTTCACCGCCTATGTGTGTGAACTTCCTCTCTCTTTCTCTCTCTCTCGACCGGATAAAGCTGTCGTTTATTTTCTATCCCGCCGTTAAAATATTTCTGGAAAAAGTAGCTATTTGTTCCCTATTCGCATGGCAAATGTTTCCACGGTAATTGAGTTACGGCTGTTTTTTTGGAATTTCGAAGAATTTCGTGGTGTTCCATCCGTTGCAGATGCATTTTTTGTCAATTTTATGCGTCACTATTACTGATATGTCCCTACGCGGTTCCAGCTTTCAAAATCGAATGGTGCGAACATCTCCGTTAACAATATACGATCACCCCACAAGTTTAATTGATGTCAGATTTATTGTTTGAGCTCGTGATTGGAGTTGCTTTCGTAAAAACGGATGTGTCAGAGACCTTGATTGTAAAATATTAATGGGTGCCACATTAATCTGCCCGTATTTCTGGCTTTAAAGCGACTTTTATGATGTGATATGAAAAGGATTACTTCTGTTATACATGTTTCTACGGCAACTCGTCGCAGTCAATTCGTCGCGCGACAATTCATCGCTGGACAAACTCATTGCGCATTGCCCCATCAGAAAAGACCGTAAATCGATGTAGGAGTTTATAAGTTTGCTTTTTAAAATTATTTCCCGTCAAGTTTCGAACTCGTGATTTAAATTATCGTAAAGATTTAGCGTAAATTATTAGTTATCATCGAAAAAAATTGAATCAAAGCCAGTGGTCAGGTTAAATCAAAGCCAGTGGTCAAGTTGAATCAAAGCCAGTGTTCAATCATGGACAACGTTGCCTTTTCACGGGTTTCCTGCTTACTAAACATAAAAGTAAACATTTCTGAAAGGCATAATTACACAAGAAATGAATCTGGATTTGGCGAAAGTGATACGATAGGAAATCAAATTATCGTTTTATTTTAATGCAATACACATGGAAGCGAACTGTTTACAAACAAATTTGGTTAATTGTTAATAAAATCCAGCTAAAAAAGTATTCTTTATAGGTTGTTTTCAGTTTTTCGTAGAATAAAATGTTTTTGTTTATTCTGCATACGCCCTAGAATTGGCAGCGAAAGTGGATTCACAAAATCCGTTGAAATTCAACGGGCACTTACACTTCTTTAAAAGTGAAACGTCATATTTCGGCTTATATTACTCCAATAGGGACAATTATTTTATTGTGCCTCTTGAAAGATTGATTATAACAACTGGAGAAATCAAAAACACATTATCTATCAAACGCCTATGAAAAATTAATAACATTACTCTTGAAACGTTCCGCTATCTACGTTTTTATTTCTCTTTAAACATAAAACGTCATATCTCGGCTTCTATTGATCCAGTAGGGACAAATTTATTTGTTGTCTCTTGAAGGATTGCTTATAATAACTGTAGAAGTCAAAAACATGTATTATTAATCAAACGCCTCTGAAAAATGATTAACTTTTGTCATTCACCTAAATGTTTGCCTGGGACATGAAAAAGTCGGTCTACGGAAAACTTTTTCCTTATTTGTTTTCGAGGGATACATTAAACGAAATTTACTTTTGAAAAAGACACCAATCCAATGCCATATGTAGTTCTCATGATATGGGTGTATAAACAAACGCGCCGGCCGAGAAATAGACCGAAGCGATATTTTCACGTTGTGCCTCCCTAACTTTTTTTAAAGGGAGGCTGCCTAAAACCATTCACCAAATTTTTTGGTGCCCGCTTTATTATGCAACTAATAAAAGCTGAACCTTATTAATTTTAATATTTTCACCAGAAAATAATGCCAAGTTATAACAATAAATTAGTATCCCCAAGTTGATGTAGAGTTTTGATAATATTATAATGGCATTATTATTAAACTATAACCGATGGAAAAATCCGAAATTATTACAGTTATAGTTTTGGGGGGTTGTTTTTACCCCATTTCACAGAATAGGCTGAAATACTTGTAGAATGCAAGCACCGCCCACTAGTATTCCATATTAATACTTCTTAATAAAGTACAAAGAATATTTCTTTTTATTATGCAATATATTATACTAGCAGAGAAACTAATAACGTTGTAATTAGCCCTTACGCTAAGATGTTACGCGAATTCATATTTTATAAAGTAAATAATCTAGCAAGCTGGATGCAGTTACAAAGAAATTCAAAAGTACGGTGATCATCCAATATACTGGGGTCACTATACATACTTACAATAAGTATTTACACCTTTCAGTTACAGTCGTAGCAGCTTAATCTTAACTATTTATCCATGAAAGGACGGAGTCAAATCTGGCAAATATGATAGATGGTCCAGTTTTGTGATCGATTTTTTGGCCAAAAACTCCCGGATAGCTAACGCGTAATGAGCAGGGGCGTTGCCATGATGCAAGATCCAAGCATCAGGCCAAAGTTCAGGTCTTCTCCGACGAACAGACTCACGTAACCTTGTCAATATTTCCAAATAACATCATTCGCACCCTCAATCGTTTGTCTGAATGAATCAATTTCCATATTTACATCTGTCCGGTGAATTTTCGGACGTCCAGTTCTTTCATCGTCTTTTACATCCTCCCGACCCTCTTTAAATCTTTTATGCCACTCATAGACACTCGACTTTTTCATCAGCACCATAAACCATTCTTAACATCTGCAGAATTTCACTCGCGATTTTGCCTAACTTCGCACAAAACTTGATGTTAATTCTCCAACAACCGATCACTCATTTTTCCGCCGGGACCAAAACACACGCTTCTGTAAACACTGCTACTGCTTCCTTACTACTGCCTTACTTCTTTTAGCGCCACACCAGACGCAAACAGAGAACTGGCTGGCTATTTCTTGTTCGTTACTCGACGAGACATTTGTGCGGACATTCCGGGAACTTTATTGTCACACCTCGTACATGTCGTTTCCATGGAGAGCTGTTTAGTGTGTTTGTGGGCATATTCGTATGTGGTCGTCTTTTTTTTGTCCTGGAAATGATCATTCTAAAAAACCGCGAAGCCTAAATACAAAACCAAACGAGTAAATATACGAATAAATGTTGTTAAATAAATAAACAACCAAATAAAAAATAAATGTAATTTCTCGTAGCATTACCTTTTCCATCAGGCTTAAAGCTCTTTCCCTTTTTCTTCATCTATGAAAGTCCTTTTTATCTGTTTCGGACTTCTTCTCAGGCTATGCGCCCCCCCCCCCCTCTCTCTCTCTCTCCGGCACACGTCAGGATCCTTTCTCCGCTCACGTGACAGCTGCTCCTCCCATGTTTCTTAATTAATCTTGCACGCCGAGCAATTTTGTTAATTGCCTGCTGGATGGCCTGCGTAATGCTATAAAATGACGATGTTAAAACTTATAATTTTGAAATAGTGCCGCGTAAAACCTGAGCATGGTGCACTTCATATTATAGTACGTATTAATACTCATAGCAAGAAATGACGACGAAGTCAGAGTAATAAAGAACCGAATGCGTTAAAATCTTTGAAGTTTTAGCTATTTTCCCCTTCGGTTGATCAACAAAAACGTCATCCCGATTAATTAAAGCTTCTGACGAATATGCAGCCTATTGCTCCTTAAAAATAATTCGGAATATATGCATTGACCTGCTTGCATTATCCACGATAATGTTTCTAGTTGCTAGGCAGAATATCTGAATAATAACTGAAAGGTTGGTTGGTCTTAAAAATGTGTTTTAAAACTTTATCCTACCAAATTACATTAAAATTCAGCGATATAGTTGCTTGTTTTGATATTTTGAATGCCTCATATGAGTTTTTTTTAAAACTTTATACAAAAGCACTCCAGACGCGCAAATTTAATTATTTTTGCCTCTTTTTCATGCGCGAGAAATATCAACCTTCTTTCAATTTTATATTTGATGCAGTACCGCAATTGCTCACGATTTTAAGGTATGATTCCGCATTTAAGTCTTCCTTTCCACTTTTTTTTGGTGTAGTTCTTGATAAAAGTTTTAATTTGCCGTCATTTGAATACCGGCGGAGTCTCTTATCAACCGTATCAAATGCTGATTGGTGCTTCTATAACGAGACATGGCCTTTTTCTTCAAAGGGAGGATTCGGGTTGCATTTCCTCCTATCATACCTCCTTCACTCCTTTGACTAGACGTTCAATTTTTCAGTACTAGGGTTAAAAAGGTAATCCTTTGTGTGTGTGTTTCGGCGCGTGAAAATGGCGACCCTTTTATCCGACGACATAAATCGACGCGAACGAACTTCTCTGAAAGAGTATAATCGGGATGTCGTTTCCAGGGAACCAGAAAGCTACTTTTATTATCTTCTTATGGCCGCCTAACTTTAATGCGCTGTCCTTGGAAGTTGCAGTAAAGGAAGTATCGTCATTTTTCCTAGTCGATCTCTTTGATGCGCTGTCGTCTTTGGGCTGAATTTAGACCCTTGAGGGATTTGAAAGGGAGGATTTTCATCGCAACTCAGCAAAGTTGCACGACTTCATCGGAAATTCCCTGGATTTTTATTTTAAGGTCCCAAGTTTCTTCCTTGCCGGAGTATTACAATATACGATTCAGGTAAATTTTGTAGCGACAAATGATCGAATGAAAACGAAAATTTCAGCTACAAAGTGGCTGCCTTTAGCGATGGTTTATTCACCGTAAATTCCAAAGAGATTTATGTCGGTGACTATATTATAATTATCAAGCAAAGATGAGATCCATAATTATGTACGCTATTTCAAAATTTAAAAAAAGTAAATGAACCGTGATATGAGTGTGAAACAACAACCAATTAATAAAGGGATCTTTCAAATTTATTTCAGTACAGATTTTCAAAATGTCTCCCATCATTTTGAGCACACATGCGAATGGGTGCAGTACAGTTGATGATTACAGCACGCTGGATCACACGCTTAATAATACTAGTTATAGCCAGGAGCGGCCCGAGAATTTTTGGCGCCCCGGGCGAGATGACACTCCAGCGCCCCCTCACTAAATGTTTGTTAAGATATTAACAAAGTACACGTTAATTTAGTCATCGCTCTCTAAAAGTTGTTGATAATGAAATAAAATAAAAGGAATGCCATCATTATTCCAGTCTGTTTCACGTTATAAATTGGTGTCCAATATTAAATATGTATTCGACTGCAAGTAGTGCACGCATAGATGCTCGGGATAGCACCTCCAATACTTTGGTGCCCCGGGCAGCCGCCCTGCTCGCCCGTATCTCATGCCGGATCTGGTTATAGCTGTTGTTGTAAAATTATCTGAGGCATTTTCAACCTACGACAAAAAGGGTTATTTAGTAAAAAAATTGACTTTTTCGTGATTAATGCACTTTATCATTCAATCCTGTCTAGAAGATTATCCTGTAATTTCATTTTGAAATGGGGTGCGTTTTTTTGGCCCACCCTGTATATAGTTGTATATAAAAGCTTCATTTTTTAACGAACAATTTCTTAATATTTCCACATTTTTATGTCTGTTCATATTTTCCCATGCAGCTTTTCATTATTCGTTTATACTCGGCACATGTTCCTCCTAAGTGCACCCTTTGCGTGTCGCCATCTTTCAACTGACTCGCTGCCGTTATTCTTCTGTCTTCTGTGATGCACTGGCTGCGAATCACGACGACCGACCTATGCTCTTCCGCGCTCTTCTTTTGTAAAGTCACGACGCCTCCCTTGCCTCTAAACGTTGTTTATCACGAAAGGGAGGCCATATTGTGAATATAATGCGCGCCTTTGACGCCTCCATCTTAACTTATAGCCGTGAGCTCTTAAGGTGGCTTTGCGCCTCCTATTCGGTACGGCTGTATTCACAGACATTTATCTTTTATGCGTATATCTTTCTCCTCATTCCCTTCTTTATATGCAGTGTCTGTTCATATATAGTATTTCCATTTTAATATTTTTTCGTCCTTTCTTATCGTTTCCCCTTTTCCATGAAGTTCTCTCCTTTTCTATTTTTTCCACGATTTGTACCCATTATTTTTCGTCTGATTCTCTCATTTTTACTTTCACCATATACGTAGTATAGAGAAAGTATTGTTTTCATGAAAAAAATTGATTTCGAGATTTCAACGTAAGTGCACGTTTTAAGGTGCCTAGAACACGTTTTGACTATTTTCTCGATGATGTCTGTGTGTGTTTGTGTGATAAGAATTTTGTGGGTGCTCTAACTCAAAAACTTAGGATCAGATCAGCACAAAACGTTATATTTAAGATTTTTATTAGCAAATGAAGATTATAAAAGGTTTTGGCTGAAACTGGTCCACCGGAAGTGGGTGTTTAGTCTAGTCGTTTTTTCCTTTTTTTTCAAATATCTCCTTTAAAACTCCGTTTTTGCAAATGATTATTAGGTATTATAAAAATTATAGATAATGTAATTATCTACAAGTTTTGTTTTAAGCAATATCTCATAAAACCGATAGTTTAAGAGATATCTTGATTTTTATTTTAAATTTATGTTAAATACGTCGCTAAGTGATACCATTGTTTAAGCAGCTATGATACAATTTTCTAATTTCTGATAGCGTTGCGTACGCTGCCAAGAGTCATTTTAATTGCGTATCGAAATTTTGTTATCCATAGAAAAAGTTAACAATTTTCTTTACTTGTTTTTTTTAAATAAAGACCATTGAAAATATTTTAAAATTATTCTCGAGTGTAATCACTGATAAATATTTCTGAGAACGCTCATGCCGGGAGCAATCATATTCATTGCTATGTATGGAGAAAGTTATGTGTTGACCACATCAGCTTTATATTATTTTATTCTTTTTATATCGTTCTCCATCTCTATTTGTTTTTTCTCATAATTTTAACCCTCTTCCTTCTCTCTGACCGTCTCCTATTCCCCTCTTCTTTCTCCCCCTGTTGTTTTCTACACATTCCTGTGTTTACCTCTCTTTCTTTGTGTCTCTATCTTTGTGTCTCTATCTTTCACTCTATTTCTCACTCTCTCTGCTCTCTTTCTTGCAAGTTATTAGGAAACTTCCCTCTGCCCTCGCCGACCTTTTTTTAACTGCAGCCGAGGGAATTTATCGATTATTTTTTCCAAACTGCGTGCGTGCGTGCTTAGCCTACAAACCAACGAATGATCGCCGTTACGTGCTTAATCTCGAATTTCGCTCGCGGGTTTCTTCGTAATTGCCGAAAAAAAGCATTCCGCGCATTAAACTTCTTTTATATCTTTATCTGAGCGCACAAGTTTTTCCCTCCGTTTTGGTTTACGACCCTCATTCTGATGCTGTTTTGAAAAATAGCAGTGGTTGAAATTTTTTTTTGCGTTGTTCGCTCAAAACAAATTGGATCTCCGTATCCGTAACCCAGATCCGTTCAAACGGACGACTGTTCGTAGTTTCTAACGATATCATCCGCGTCGCCTGTTAACTCTTTCTTCACGACGCTATTTTCATTGCGAATTTGTTAATAGACGATAAATTCAGGCCATTTAGGTAGCTATTATTTTCCTTTTTCCTGGTTAAGTTGCGCAATTCTTCGATATTAATATACTGTGGGATCAGATCACTTAATTAAATGTTCTTTTACAAAAGGAAAGAGGGAGATGATTTCAAACTTCGTAATATAAATAAAAATATCAGTATGTATTGTTTCTTTGATTTCTGTATCTTACTCTACTATCTCTTGGAAAAACATAGTAACAAAATCGATGCGACATACATTGCACAAACTTTCCCATATTCGCACTCTTCTAGTACATACATCAGTGTCGCCAGTTTTATTATTGTATGGGCATATTGTCGATAGCTGAGCCTAAAACTCTATATAATTTAATGCCACTGGATATTATATACTTATTTTTAGGTGTGTAAATATCGGATATATTTAGATTCGTTTTAGCCGTTTGGCCCTTAGAGTCAAAAACTGACCACAGTCTACAGACAGACGGAATTGTAAAAACTAATTTTCCGAACATTTTTTGCATGTATCCTTTGCAAAATTTCATCAACTAATTGGCAACACCACATTTTTTCTTAAAACCGAAATTTCCCTGAAAAATGGCATCAACATCATCGCGGGGAAGTGTAAAAATGTACCTTACTCTGTACAGTTTAAATGCAATTAAATGAAAGTGAAAGGCGAAGCAGATGATGGGTTGTGAAATATGAGGTAACTAAGATGTATAGTATGTACATACTAAGATTTTGGTGGTGTCACTTTCAGGTCCTTCTGCTACGAATTTTGAGTATTGATACCACACATTGAATACCACTGTTCTGAAAAAGGTGCACTCCCTTCCGTATAATATTTTCCCGATCACGATATTTTCTCTATATAACTCGTTTCTGAAAACCTGAAATTTATTTCATCGTGCTCTACCCTCTAGCTCAGCGTTTCCCAAAGTGTGCTACGCCTACCACCAGCGGTACGCGAAACGATTCCAAGGGGTACGCGGAAGAAAATCAATTTGCACAACAAAAAGTGAAATAATGTCATCTCCAATAATGCTCCAATAATAACAAATGATAGTATTAAACCATCCAACCTAAGGCGCCATTTTGGTAGCAAACAAAGAATTCCATGGAAAACCAGTAGAATTCTTCTAAAATAGGCGTAAGGACATTCAAAAGTTCCAGAAAAAAATGCGCAGTGTTACAGGAGATGAAAATGTCAAAGCATTGGAAGCCTCATATAGTGTGTCGTACTTAATAGCAATGTCCGGAGCTGCTGAAGTAATTGGCGAGACATTAGTAAAACCTGCGGCCAAAGTAATGGCGAAAGTGATGGTTGGAGATGAAGCTTGGAGATGAAGCAAGCAAAGCGATTGATAGGGTTCATCTCTGAAATAACACTGTTCATCGTAGAATCACAGATTTGGCCGAAAACGTAAATCAGCAATTATTGTTACGAGTACGACAGAATCGCTACTAAGCACTGCAAGTCGATGAATCCACCGATATTGTGAATTCATCTAATCTATTGCTGTTTGTCAGATATGAGCTGAATGGGGAAGCCCATGATGGCTTTTTGTCCTGCCAACCTTTGCCTACACGTACAACCGGGGAAGACATTTTTAAAATTATTGATGACTTCATCAAAGACAGTCACTTGGATTGGAGTCGATGTGTTGTGATAAGCACGGATGGCGCCAGAGCCATGATCGGTTCAAAGAAAGGAGTTGTTGCACGCATTGAAGCCGTTGCACCGGAAGCAAAGTCGACCCATTGTTGTATACACAGGGAAGCACTCGCCACCCAGGACATGCATGCAGATCTAAAGCAAGTACTTGATGAAGCTGTTAAAATTATCAATTTTTCAAGAGCTGGCCACTGAATACCCGACTTTTTTTCTCAGCTTTGCGAAGAGATGTGCAGTGACTACAGACAGCTCCTATTTCACACTGAAGTACGTTGGCTTTCGTGTGGAAAAGTCCTCACTTGCCTGTTGGAGCTGCGAGAAGAACTTCAAGTTTTTTTGGATGAAACCTTGAGCTTGCGAGGCAGTATGCGTTACTGGAAATGGCTGTGTACATTAGCATACCTTGCAGATATCTATGCTCATTTGAACAGCCTCAATCTATCCTTTTAAGGTAATCTCATATCCACATTTCACGTTCAAGACAAAGTGATGATGATCGCAAAACTGCCGTTGTGGAGTGAACGCCTTAACCTTGGCAAATTCGATTCGTTTCCATCCCTTAATGACCTAATGATCAACTCAGCTAAAGAACTCGACGCTGATGCATTGCAAACTATGTAGGAGCACTTGGCCAACACATGACTTTCTCCATATTTGGGGTATAGATATTTAAATTATTATGAATAGCATTATGAGGCAAAATTATTGTTTCGTATCGTAAAAGAATACAGTCGTCATTATTGCCATAAATAACGTATATTTCGAATATGTTTACAGAATTCACCGCTACGTGGTGCTGGCGCTGTATAGTGGTATTAAGAAAAAACAAAATATCTCCGAAATGGATGGTTCTACGAAAATTTGTTTCAAACAAAACTTGGAAGAAATATTATTCTCTACAACTTTGGACCTTACGAAGATTACCAATAACGATGTTTTAAAGGAGAAATTTGACGGAAACCGAAAAACCGGTTCTTTATAAATAATTCCTAAACAATAACCTATGGAAAATTGTTTCAAATGAAAGTTGTAGGAAATTACATTCTCTATAACCTTTGTATAGAATTGTATATACAATATTGATGTTTTAACGGAGTAATATCGCAAAAACCGAATCGGGTTTCGAATAAACCTCGACTTCCGGTTAACCGTTATTGTCCAAAAACTAATCTGTTCTTTGTGCTCATGCTAAAGTGTTATATATGAAGTTTGGTAAGGATATGGCAAGTACTGTTTGAGTTAGAGCGCCCACAATCACATACACACATACGCGCACACACAGACATCATTCCGAAAATAGTCTAAACCTGTTCTAGGGAACTCAAAACGTGTATTTCCGTTGAAATCTCGAAGTCGATTTTTTTCGTGATCACAATACTTTCCCATTACTTCGTATGGAGAAAGTAAAAACGAAATCGTCTCACTGACGTGGAGCCGCATCTTCGTCTTAATCTCACCAACATCGAGCCGGATATCCCTGTCCTAGTGTCGGGTCACAAACAGTTCCACTATTAGCATTGAACTTACATGTTTCCAGATACATACGTAATTTTGAATTTAATGATTTAACTGGCATTATTAATAAAACTCATAAGCTTCTGTGCACTTTTTTATTTATTTTTGTTGAATATGTGTATTTTTGAAATAGCCATTGAATTGAAAAAAATATTACATATGGTTATACTGCGTTTCCAGAGATCGTACGGGTGAGGCGTGGCTACGGTTAGACTTGTAGGGTGAGGGAGAGAAAGTGTCAGCCAATAAGAGGTCTTAAATTTCCCACGCCTTTCAAAAATTCTTGACGAGCGCTGTTGACACGATTGCTCTCAGAACTTCACTCGTCCACAGCTGCTGTTGAAATGGGCGAAATTCGAAATGTGGCAACATTGGGTCGTAGCCTAAGCGAAATAACCCGAATGCGGACGGAATACTGCGAATCTGACCCGTACGACTTCGGAAAACGCACTTTAGCAATAATTTCAATACCGAGAGGTGGTACGCCGATAAGGCTGAAGTCCCGAAGGTGGTACGCGAACGTTGTAAGTTTGGGAAACTCTGCTCTAGCTGACAGCCTCGCAAGTTACCCTTACCTGGTTGTCTAATATATCAGTTCGCATGACTGGCCACTTTCTTTACTTTCCTCTGGATCTTTTTCAAATGCCAGATTTACGATCTTTTGAACATTGAGTAACAGTTTTATTTGAATATAAGAGCTTGCTCCGTGAGCGTGCGTTTGGCCCGTGTGTGACCCTTCTCTTCCTTCTGCGCTGCGATTGCGTCAAGAGTATGCGCGTGATCATAAACGAGAGTGCGATAAGTCTGAAAGTGGGTTTTTCACCCGATGAATCCGTGGCGTAGATTGCGGGTCACGGAGTGTCGCTCGTATGTGCGTAGAGGTCGCACGTCACGCGCTTGTTTCCTCATGACGAAAGAAATTCCATCCCGTTCTCCATTCATCGTTTGCCGAGGGAGCGTCATCACCTATTCCGAGAGTCGCGAAATGCTCCGATCAAACTTCAAATACCGAAGGAGTTGAGATTTGCGATGTGCAGACTCTGCCACACCATTCCCTGCCCTAATTTCTCTTGTTTTCCGAAGAAAAACTCTTTAAGTTCGGAAATAGAATTATATAAAAAGCTTTCATGCCAAAAGAATAACTCATCGCGTGCTATTACGACAGTGGTCTTTAACCTTTTTTGAGTCACCGCCCACTTTTACCATATGTTGTCCTTTGAAATAAGTTCACCGCCCACCCTGTGGCGTAGTGAGGGTTTCTGGCGCCCGGGGCAAAGAATAATTTTGCGCCCGCAGTAGCAAAGCGATTTACGGAGGTATGGTAACCCTTATACTAGTGGGATTGTCGTTAGATGAGATTATCGAATACGGTAATAACAGTGTTTAAAAATTTATGATTTTATATATTTGATGAAATTAAACTTAAACGCTTCGCTGCTTCTGCGAGAGACTCCGACCACCCTCATGGGCCTTTCTATTTGCCGCAGCATGGATACATTGTCGCTAGTATAGTATGATATGATACTATAGTTAACTACAAACGAACTGTAATAGTTGTGTGTGCATATCATTAAGCTTTTTTATTGAATTTTATTTTTCAGTGTAAAAATTAGAATAGCATTTGGTGAGTTCTTTAACGCCCACCAAAAATCCAAAAATGCCCACTGGTGGGCGATATCGCCCACCTTGAAGACCACTGTATTACGATATATATTTATATAGGTCTTTCAGATAGCGCGTATACATACCCCTCGCCTTGTAAGATGTGTGAGTTCCTGGAAAATACCGTGTAAAGCGAATCCTGGGAAAGTTTTCTCATATAAATGCACGAAGCTGTTTGAGTTCAACTTGCTACAATTTAGTTAAACCATAATAGAAAAAAAGCATACTTTAACCTTTCTTTTAATCTATTAGTCGAACTGGAACGTCCTGTTTTTAATGGTTGGAGACTTTCAAACCTGTGCTAAAGGAAAATTGATAGTTGCGCAATTTCAGTCAATCCTTTTTAAAAGAAAATTCTGCCAAGCCGAATACGTGTAAAGCGAAACCGTGCAATTCGAGGAATGGGTGTATTTAAAGACGGGATAGGACAGATAACTTAGCAGGAACTAGCAATTTCGAGCGCCTCGGTGGGCTTCTATGCAGTTAACATTGGAAGCTATTCGTCAATTTTTTAAATCTTTAAACATCAATCAGATAATACACGCTTTTTTTTTAGAGTCATACCTTCAGCAGTAAACCTTTTCCGGAAATGATTTTGAGTAGCAATTATGGAATGATATGTATTAAATTTCACGTTACGTTTTTACGATGGCTTCGCGGGCCGCAGCGACGACGGGTATTTTTAGGCGTGGAGTTTTTAAAGCAACGAAATTCTCCATCCGTGTCGACGTTAAAATCTTTCGCGGCGTCGGTTCTGACCCTCGAACCGACGCGTCTAGAAAATCTCGCACTAAAAGCTTTGGATATCCTTTCAGCCGAATTTCCGTCGGATTCAATCCATGCCGGGTATTTTGACATTCCGAAAACCCATTCACCCTCTTGTACGAGTATTTACTCCATTCGTTTTTTAACTCTTCGCACTCGGGTTTTTTTTCTTTTTACTGGAAATCCACTCGGATTTAATTGTAGTAAATGCCCTCAGTTTTAATCTCCGGTGTATAGCATCCATTCGTTATTAATTATGCTTTTCTTATTTCATATTTTTAATCTGACAAAGTAATAAGCATATCGTATTATGAATTTTAATATCTGTATTTTTTAATGTCTAACGTTTTTTTTGGAGCAATATGCCCACATGAAAAAAGCTTCTACCTACGTTCGCAAATTCTCTCTCTTCTTCATCCTGGCACTTTCCTATCGATAAATCAATTTCCAAATTTTAAATGTTTTTATTTTACCAAAAAGGCTTACCTTTCAATCAATCTTTACAGTAGTTTTACATATTTTATGCCTTTATACATAAGTCTGATCGGTAAAACTCCTGTTATCGACATAAGACCTCTTCGGGTCCTATAAGTCCATCAAAATCTTCCGTAGTCAGCCTAAATAATTATATAAAGTAAATATCTAATTAAATATATACTAAAAAATAACTGGGTTTATGTAGCAGATCCGGGGTCATGTTTCGGAAGACTCTTCAAGTTCGACCCTCATTAGTGACTCGGACTCAGTCCCCAACCCTAGTTCGGTGTAGTCCACTCTCACAGCAGGTGATGAAATTACCTATCTATCATTGCAAAATTGCAATACTTTTTGCAAATAAGACGACTGAGAGTTACGTCATTGCATTGTGGTGAAAATGCTGAGTATTGGCGTTTTTAAACGAAATTCTACGATACATATCAACGGAGTTAGAAAACGAGCGAGGTAGAGGATGGGGGAGGAAGGAAACTGAAGGGAGAGTGACAGGTACCAACATAAGCGCTTCGACTTGCCTTAAGATTTTTAGGAGAGAAATTTGAAATCGACATTGTCTTTTCGAATTACAACACGTACAGCGACTCTGTCCTTTCAGCTATCACATTCAAATAGTATACAGGGACCAGAAAATATTAAACATAAAGCAACGACGATGAAAATGTTTGTTTTCATTTTCATCATTTCATTTCATGATCTTCTCGGGATTTCAAATTTTCTTCTTTGGAAGAAATAGGAGCAGGGTCTTCTAAACGTTTTTGTTGCCCTTTTCTAAGATGTTAAAGTAGACCTTCAGGAGATGTGAAATGAAAAAAGTCTCATATGCGCAAAATATGAGAGTTTTGCACCAGACATAATTCAAGTGATTCAGTAAAGGAACAGATACATGCTGAAAATATTAATGCAGTTTTATGTGGATCACCATATCGCTTTGAAATGAGGAAATTCGAGTGCTTGTATAAGTTCACGTTTTTATAACATGCATTTTAGGAAAATGGTAGCAGTAAAGAATTATGTCATTCCAGTCTGTTCTCGCCTTCCGTTTCTCCCCCCTCCCAAGGGGAGACTTTCCGAGTAGTAATGAGCAACTGGTTTCGCTGGTCGTTGGTCATGTTTCATGATTTTTTCCGAATTTTTCACTTATAGCGAATGAGATTCCTCCATTTTAGGAATCTCTTTTAAATAAAAGAATGAGAAGGATAGCTTAGTAAAAGTTCCACTTTTACTAAGTTATCCTTCTCATTCTTTTATGATGGAGTTCCACCAAGTAAAGACTTCCTCCGTTGATTTATTTTCTCTTTTAAATAGTCCTCCAAAATTTATGTTACGCGCTAAAAATGTATTTTCTGTACAGTGCCTTATTTTTTACAGAGATGCATTTCAATTACACATACTGAAGTGCGGGAAATTACATATAATAACATGCAAGTTATTTCCTTGTTCCTCCATTCCTCATTTCATTGGCTCTCTGGCGGTACTCCCCGATGTCTAAATTCTCGGAATCAGCCGTCGTTGTACAGCAGTGCAGTAGTGCAGTGAGCGATCCCACCTCAGCTTGATCTAGACGCTGAGAGGCTGATCACTCTTTAAACAGGGAAATGGAATACCTCCAATGTATTGCAGCATTCAAGAGCCACCTTTCTTCGGCTGAACTTCTGCCGTTTCCAATATCTTTTGATACGACAGCGGATCAGAAAATTTGTGTGTGCGGCCGATGGAGAGGGATCAGCCACAATGGCGAACCAAATACTCAAGCTGTATATAGGTGCACAAGGGTAGTCTTCAGAAAAAAAGACCCATTCGCAGCGGGACTTGTTTGTGGCGACATGGAAGATTCAGTTGAGGACATCTTAAGCGTAATGGTGGCTTGGGTATTAAAATATCCCACAGCCATCATAGTTAGGGAGAGGGGTTAAGTAGATGGACCGTTGGACGTCTACTGTCGAGTTTCCGCGAGCTTCTGTTGGTGTGGCTGTTAGAAAACAGTGAAAAAATTGGAGGAGCTGGTAAAACGATGGAAATCGACAAGAGCGCGTATGGGAGGCGCAAGTATAATCGCGGCCGATTGACGAAGGCGAAGAGGGTGTTTGGAGGCGTTGACAGAGAAACATGCCGGCCATTCTTGTCTTTTGTGGACAAGAGGTACCCTGGAAAGGGTTCTACACGAGAACGTTGAAGTGGGATCCAACGTAATTACAGATATGTGGAGGAGCTAGGGACGTTTGCGGCAGTTAGACTACGCTCATTCCACCGTTAACCACTCCTCCAACTTTGTTGATCCTGAAAATCGTTCGACCCCTACTGAAAATACAGGGTGTACATTTAATCTCTCCGGTATTTTAGGAAGCTATATTTTTTTAACAATTAGAAATATCGAAAGAAGCCAAACTGCGAATTGAAGCCTATCTCAAACAGTTTTAGGTAGAGAGTTGGCAACATGGTTGTGCGCATCGTTGTCTGCGCAGCACACCACTGTCTGACCTACGTGTCATTGTGCCTGAGTGCAATGGAGACTCCACAAGTGAAAGCACAGTGCGTTCTGTGGTTTGCTGAATTTAAATCAGTGATTCGTGTGCAAAGAGAATTCAGATAGACGTACAACAGAGAGCCTCCCACGGATAAAACGATCAGGCAATGGTATCAAAAGTTTAAAGAATCGGGTAGTGTCATGCCAACAAAGCAGCCTGGCCGAAATTGATTATCAACTAGAAATCTTCCGTGCGACGAAAGGAGCATACATAGAAGTTTATTATCTTCAGGTTTTAAACTTTTTTAGTTCTACATTTTTATTGTTTTTAATTTTCTATTATATCTACATTGGTTTAAAAAATATTGCTTCTTAAAATACCGGGGAGATTAAATGGACACCCTGTACATATTGAGAGATACTGGTCCGTTATAAAAAGAGATATGCGAGGAAGAATTGGCCGCATGTCGGAAGAGCGCCTGGAAGACTAACTTTTATGTTTAATATTTTCTGGGTCCTGTATACCATTTGAATGTGATAGCTGAAAGGACAGAGTCGCTATACGTGTTGTAATTCGGAAATTGATGGAAACCACAATTTTTATGAAAATATCTCGTTGATGCCTATGTACTCGAAGAGGTTCGTGATACATGGAAATGCTATCGTGTTCTGGCCAGAGAATCTCTTTAAACTTCAGGACACATATCGTTAAGTCATGTTCGATGAGAAATAAAAACGAGAGGAGACTAGAGAAAGATATTTTAAAATCCTTTCATCCTGTTCCATTGAAAAAATGTTCCGAGCCACGATATACGATATACGAGCTCTGAAAGCTAACATACAAAATTTTTGCTACGAAGGCTTCCGCAGTGTTTCTTTACATGATTCTCCTTTTCTTTCGGGTTACAACCACGTTCGTTTTCACCCGAAAGAAAAAGAGAAGCATAAGAAATTTTGATAGACGACTAATAAACAAAACTAGATGATAAATAAAATAAGAATTAAACTTGGAGCACGTTTTAATATGTTTATGGAACTCTTAGACATGTTATCAAATTATTTATGGTCTTTGATTGAGTTTTTTTTGCAGCATTATACTTACGAGTTTGGACGTCCTGTCGTGTCGCAAGAATTTACTAGGTTCTCAGACCTCAATATTTGCGAGACGTTTTATCCAGTTTCCGCTCTGCCTGACGCAATGCCTTTTCCATTTTCAGGTCGCGTATATTCCCTAGAGAAGAAAAAGTCTTTTCGAATTCTTTTATCCTCCTTACGCAGTTGCATGCAATGATTCGTTGCCTCTCCGAGAACCATAAATTTCCTTTTGCGGGGGAGTATTGGAGCGATAAAGGGATGGTAAATTCCTCGATGACAGAAGAGGCTCACGTGCGAGGATGGAGCCACGGTTTGCAAACTTATGTTACTTCCAGTGCGTATGTCTCTTTCAAAAAGTTGGAAGAATGTCGGTATTTTTTGCGCCTTTCTTTTCTGCTGAGTAATGCTCGATAGTTTCACCGAATGTTTCCATCACCATCTGCACGTACGGATCTGTCAACACCAGTCTGGGTGAAATTAGCGTTTTATAGGCTCTTAAACAACTAATGATTGTAATATTTTTCTGGCAAAAGTTTATAAAAAATAAGATTGGTTTACGCGCATCGCTTGCAAGCCACAAACGTTAAAATAAAATGAGGTTTTCAAAAAAAGCGTAAGCAGTGACCTAAATAATATTGGCTAGTTTTTGTGCGTCCGCATCGTAGCGATAGTCATACGCAGGGTTTCCCAAACTGGGCGGTGCGGCACACTGAGGTGTCTCCGTTGAATTTTAGAGTGCTGCCAAAAAACTTTGTTTTGTAAATGAAGCAACGATTTAGTATTGGTGTTAGTTCATTATGGCAATAGTACCAACAAATGGATGCTTCGAGAGGTTATGTTCAAGTCTATAAAACCTAACCTTATTTCAAGGTTGGAAGTGCCGCGAAATCTTACTTACTTACTTAAATTACGTACGCCAACTACTTGCATCCGTAAATAGCAAACCTCGTGCTCCTTTCAGGGTGAAAGTAGCCGTCCTCAATTGATCGTTGAATCTATTGAGGAACAAGTGGTCGATCTTGATTCTTGGCATTTAATGCGCATTAAAAACACATTTTTCGCCTTCGCCTTCGAAGATTTGGATTTTCTGGAAACGCGCTCATTTAAGGCTTTCGCGTTCTTTTTTTTCATTTTCCCCGAAGGACATCACCGAATCGCATTTTCAATATAGTTTAGGGGTGGTAGTTGTAATAGTAGTAGTAATAGTAGTGGTAGTTTAATAGTTAATTCATTGCATGATTGATACGCTGGAACTTATGTCGAGGCAGGTTATAAAAGCAATTCGGAATAAAGTGACCGACCATCGTCGACCTTGTTCTGCGCATACATACTTCTCTGACACATATCAGTTAATAAATAATTCTAGTGTTACACCGCTCGACGTCAACGAGCTAAAAAAATCATGTCTCGTGTTTGTTGTACTACTTCCAGTTCGAGCGTGACGGTTGTTATGATGTCGGAGCTTTTTAAACGTGTACAGAAATATTTCCCCTGACGGAAACATTCCTCGACGAAAAAAACTTTTTTAAACATGGGATGTCGTTGTAAGAGATCCCGCTTCTTGATCTCTGCCGGTTCGACTCTTTTTTAGCTTCGTTTGGTCTTGATACGTCGTCGTTGAATTCGTCAGGGACAGCTCAGCAGTCGCCGGGACCACATCTTTTCCGAGATAATGTATACGATCCGGGAAAAAAATTGAGAAAATTCTCCGACCGCGGAGACACGATCGACCACGCCCTCCTCCAATTTATCCGACGCAGAAGGAGAATTTATACCTTTCGTAATTTCGCTCTCCGTTTAAAAAAAAGGTCGACGTTTTGTTTTCCTCTACATTTCGGAATGAATAAGCTGGTTTCTGCTCCATCGAACGTTTCGCACGAGGATTACACATCTTTCAGTCTTCGGAGTCGTTTTTTCGTTGTGTTTTCCTTTTCGTTATCTTTCTCCCTTTTTTATGGTTAGCGTTTGTTTGTTTGTTCACAATGCCTTAGGGTAGCGGGTTGGAATCGTGTCGATGGCATGGTCGTGCGGGTTCCATAAAAGAACTTTTCTTTTAGACTTTATTTTCGGTGAATTACCACTGAAGACGGCTGCTTTGTAACCGAAAAGCACATCTGGGTTTTTTTTCTAACCTCAGTTCGTCAGCTAGTTTAAAGGGAGAAATCTTCATAGCGAAATAAAGCACTGAGTATTACGAATTTCATTTTCATGGATAACATTTCTGTTTTTCTTTTTGTCTTTGTATTTCCTTTTCACCATCTTTCTTCGCTTTTTATTCGTTTTCGTCTATTTCTGCTCTCGTTCACATGCCCTCCTCTTCAGTATTCCGTAATTCTGTGGGTTCGTTTTTTTCGATGAAGCAGCCTCATGACTTGATTGGATTTCGGGAAACTTGTTACCGAGTCTCATTTGTATTTTCCTTTTTTTTGTAATTTTTATGGAAAGATTTCTCCCTATTCTCTCTCTCTCTCTCTCTTTCTCCCTCTTAACCTCCAATCCAATATCTTTGAAAGCATTTCCATTACGGCTCGTGTTATGCCATTCAGAGAGTGAATTCAATCGTTTACTCCAAACGACCTTTTAAAACTAGGATCGCTGCTCCGAAGAGGATACTCGCCTTCTCCTCCTCGCATCGCAAGCGTTTTCGCTTCTCTCTCCTTGAATTCCATCGTAAGCTCATGTGTGACCGTGACCTTTATGGCTTGACGCGCTTCTCCATCGACCCATAAAGGGATCCTTTCGTTCATTAAGGAACGTTTTCGGTCGTTTCAAAACGGCTCGCGTTACCCGGGAAACGGTAATCGCTGGCGACGTAAATGGAAGCATTTAGGGGCGACTTTCGCGCATTTCTGAAACCGTGATACCATCTATTATTAATTTTGTTGGTTGGTTTTAACCTCGCACATTTTACTCGGAACAAAAAAAAAGGGAAATGTTCTAATGTGGGCGGTATATTCGAAGATATAAGAACGATTTTCGGCTCGAAGAATCCATGGAATCTTAAAACAAAATCTCTCGCTTGATGAACGACCTTGTATAACTTTTTGGTAATTTTGATCGCTCTAATAGCCATAATCGTATCAGAAACGGATTACTAATATGATTCATAGACGTTTTTTCAGAGACAGCTTTAAAAGTATAAGTTAATTTTTCTATGGCCGGAGATTTCGCATGTTTGATTGTTTGAAAAACTTGCGCACTAATGGATTTACCAGGTATGAGTGGCAGATTACGTACGGACCAAAAATCAAAGATTTTGCATCGACAGAATTCAAATGGAATTTTTATCGACTGGTCTACCGATGACGTTTTCAACGCCACTTGTCAGTTTGTCTCAAAAACGAGAGATTTTTCTCTTATCCTTTTCATTGTTTCGGTGCGCAATTTTGTACGGCGTTCCGAGTCGAAGTGTTGACGTGCGCTTCATATGTTTCATTACAGCTGCTCACGTGCGCCTTCGTTTGTTGTTCCGTTAATCTGTTTATCGACTTGAAATAGATTGGGAATGTTATGAGAAGTGACTACCGCTATGCTGATAGTTCTCCCCTAGGCCGTTGCAGCGGCATTGGCGTCCCTTTTTAAGATTTTATTAATCGACGTTTGCTGTCAAGAGGGTGTCTGGCCTCGTTTCGATTTTCGTCGGATATATTTAAACCCTATTGCTATGTTTCGCAAGGCGTGCTCTTCTTGTCGACCTTGGAAGTTTCCCCATGCATCACAAGCTTATCAAAGACTTTTCAACATTGTATGGGGTTCTCTGTGCATTAGAGGGACGGAGATAGGATTCGAAACGCTGCGCTTGCCAGAGCACGCCCCCTATCACGTGATTACGACATTATCTTCATCGCTTGCTCGCTCGCTCGCCCATTCCTCACCACGCACGTTTTATAAACTTTCGGGATTATATCTAGGAATTGTAAGACCGTTTTAGAAGTGCGGATCATAATGGGTTTGGATAAAATTTATCGCGTGGTAACGAAATAGTTGCTATGGAATTTTTAAGGTAAACAGAAAGTTTTCTTATCGAGTTTAACGTTTTAAGAAAGAGAACTGTTAAAATAGGTTAAAAGTTGTCTGTTTGGAATATATATGATTGCATTATTAGTGATTATCATTTCTGATGAAGTTAAATAATGGACTGCTCAATAGATAATTTTCATTTTTATTCGTTCTAAATAATTTTGTACGTGCTTTTTTCGAAATTTCAGTTTCTTCATTGTCGTAAATGAAATAAAATTTCACTCTTGTTTTCAAACAATTCTGGAATAAATTTGTAGTGATATATATATATATATATATATATATATATATATATATATATATATCATCATCATCAGCCTTTTTCAGTTCACTGACGGATGAAGGCCTCCCCCAGACTCTTCCAGTTTTCCCTCTCAACTGCCTCCCTCCTCCAAGTTTGCCCCAAGTACTTAACAAGCTCTCTGTCCCACCTGTCTTTCGGTCTTCTTTTCGGTCTCTTGATGTTTCTTGGGATCCATTCGATGACACTGGACGTCCAACGCTTGCCATTTCTTCTAGAAATGTGGCCCACCCACTGCCATTTTAGCACCTTCTCTCTTCTAATCACGTCACGGACTCCCGTCTTCTTTCTTACCCATTCGATCCTCTTGCGGTCTCTACGGATGATCCCTAACATGCATCTCTCCATGCCCCTCTGTGTTGTTTGCAGGTGCTGTATCATTCTGGCATTCATGGTCCATGTTTCACAACCATATGTCAGAACAGGCAGAACAGTCTCCTTTTTAGGAAGACTGGAATATTTGATTTAAAGATGTTCGCATTCTTGCCAAAAGCACTCCATGCCATCTTCACCCTCCGGTTACTTTATCCAAGAAGCGAACCATCAGTAGTGATGAGTTGACCTAAGTAAACATAGGTGGTTACTTCTCCGAGTTCTGCTCCGTTGATATATATCTTCTCAGAATTTGTGAAGGAGTTGTACATAACCTTTGTTTTATTAAGATTCATCTTAAGTCCAGCTTCTCGGCTTGCTTACTCAAGCTCTTCAGTTCTTCTAAGGAGCTCTTCTGGTCTCGCTGCGAACAGTATGATATCATCTGCAAAGCGCAGGTGACTCAGATGTTCTCCATTTACCTTTATGCCTTTATTCTCCCAGTCTAGCGTTTTGAATACTTCCTCTGGAGCTGCTGTAAATAACTTAGGGGACATAGTATCTCCTTGTCTCACACCCTTTTCGGCCTTAAAGGTACTCGTCTCTTCATGCAGCTGGACAGATGTCGCATTTTCGTAGATATTCTTGATCAAGGTTATGTACGTTTCTTCTACTCCTTGTTTCTTTAGTGCACGTAATACCGAGGAAGTTCGGACAGAGTCGAATTCTTTCTCGTAGTCGATAAAACGCATACATAGAGGTAATTCATACTCGTTAGTCCGACTGATTACCTCTCTCACGACTTGGGTGTGGTCCATCGTGCTATACCCACTGCGAAATCCAGCTTGCTCTCTGGGCTGGGCAGAATCAAGATGGTTTTGAAGGCGCATAGTGAGTATTTTGGTGAATATTTTGTGGACTGTTGGGAGTAGGCTGATCGGTCTGTAGTTATTCAAGTCTTCTTTGGAACCTTTCTTGTGAAGAAGGATAATACATGCGTGGTTCCATGTTTCTGGTATCTTTTTCTTCCTCACTCAGACAGGAATTAAAAATCTTAGCGAGAATTGTTTCCGTATGATTACCTATTGCTTTGAATACTTCCGCTGTGATACCATCCATTCCAGATGCTTTTCCATTCTTCATACTTCTGATTGTGTCTCTCACCTCTTCCCGAAGGATATCTGGGACCTCTTCTGTGGGCATGTTTCCATCATCGTTTACTTCACCATTTCCTAGAGGATCCTCATACAGCTTGGTGTAAAATTCTTGTACCCGTTTCAGGATTAGTTTCCTACTATGGGTTATGGAGCCGTCTTCCAGCATCAAGGCCACCAGCTGTCTGTTTCCGATCGAGAGATGTTGCTTCATTTTCTTGTAACTTCTATTGTTTTCTATGGTTTTCTATATATATATATATATATATATATATATATATATATAAAGCAAATTATCGAGTTATTCTTGGAATATTTGGCTGAATTTTTATGATTTCTTAGAAATGTCGTCAGCTGGTATTTCTGTCATCGTTGCGTAGTGAGGGAATCGGTTGGTGGGTTATCCACAGAGCTTTCAGAGCGCCCGTTTCTTTGGCAAGGTATATCACTTTGCTTGAAATCTCTACACACTGATAACTTCTGAATATAGGTCACAATTGGAAATTGCATTCGCACTAACGTATGGAAGTAACGGGAGAATGCGTTGGAAGATTCTTATGGGCACATATAACTTCATCGACCTTTCTCTCATCACGAGAACAAATTTTGTTCAAATCGGTCAATAATTTTCTTTTTAAAGTCCTATTTAAGGATTTTACGTTCCGTGAAATTAGTTCAGGGAGTCTTTTCAAGGCGTTAAAAATCAACGCGAAAGGTTAAAAAAATAATTTGACCGAAGCATCGGGCACACCGGCGAAAATCGCACTGTGTTCAGCTACGAGTCGATGTTCTCTTTGTCGTCGTCACGCATCCAGAGAAAATATATCACGAGAGAGAGGGAGAGAGAGAGAGACGATGACGTCACTCGCGCGACGTCATCGCAACGCGCGCGAGAGAGAGAGCACTTATGATAAGGCAGGGCGAATCGAAACTTTTTTTTTAAGCAAAAGAGCCGCGTCAATTAGTGCTCCGTCCCAATTGGGATTACGCAAATGAGTCATCGGGGAGAGCGGCCAGAAATAAACAAAACACTTCGCTCGCCCGCCCTTTAATTGCTCGAACATTATTCACCTGCCATCACTTTTAACGTCCTTCTCTTCCAACCTCTCTTCCTCCCCTCTTCCTCCACTTTCTCTCTTCCTCCTCTCTAATTTCTCCCTTCTCCTTCTTCTCTTCCTCCTTTCCCGTCTTCTATCATTCTTATCTCCTCCCTCTATCTTTTCTCCCGGCTACTTCCTTCTACTACAGTGGTTCCCAGCCTTTTTGTAGGCGCGGCAACAGAATTTCACGGCATCCCAGCCCTGAAACAATGTTCATATGTCTTTCCATACAAATATATGGACACATCCATTAGTTCGTGCCACACCCATAATTTATTGGAGGAAAAAGTATTGCTTTTAATAACCTATAAACACGTCCAAATCATTATTTTATATGCTTAAAAAATTTTTTTCTCCACACCCCTAAAATCAGGGTGTCGCGGCACCCAGTTTGGGTACTATTGTTTTATGATATCAGTAGAAACAGAATTTTTGCCTAGTGTCGAATCGTGAATCAGAATTGCGCAAGTGTGCAACCAGCAATTTGGCTGTCAATAAAACTATTTCATTGAGAACTTACCACGTTTTGAGAAGAACTTCAAGTTTAGTTGTAACCGAGCTCGGAATTTTAAGCGTTGTGATACATATTACTCATCCGAAGCGTCATGCGAACCTCGTTACTTCTGTTGATGCCATCAGCCCCGGTAAGGGCATTGAATTGGTGTTTTTCTTTTTAATTCTGATGCGATTTGTTCTAATGATGATATTCGTTCCGGTGAAAAAGTGCTACCAAAAGTTTATGATGAAGCAAAGTTAAAAATCATTACAAATTTCCAAAGTTGTGTTGTGGTGCGAAATACCTAAGCGATTTTCTTTGAACGAGGCACGTATCCTGAAGTTATTTTGTGTTTCTGAAAGCTCCATATGCCCACCTTATGGATCGACAAAATCTCTCTCTCCAATAGCCACAAAGAAGTTGTTTTTTCTTCCCCTCGTTTATTGCTATTGCAAAGAGTTTGCCAATTTCATCTTAGCAATATGGCGAGATCCATAATTCTATTCTGAGCATACTTCATGGATAGCCAGTACCAACAAGCGGCTACTTAGCATATCCCCCAAGTGGGAGAGAGATGCGTGCCGCTCTCAGGACGGACGTGTGCCAGTTTTTGCACGCGCGCCTGAGGCTGACCATCAAGTCCTTCTCTACACTCTTCCTCCCTCTCTCTCTCCCTCTTCCGTTTTAATCCCTCTCTTGCCTTCCTCTTCAACTTTTCCCCCGACTTTATCCCTTTATCCTTACGACGTCTCCCTCCTCTCTTACCTTTCCTCCGCTCCCTCCACCCCCTTTCCAAATAGAACGCACTTAAAACATGATGATGCAGAACTTCTACCCGGCTCGCCGGAGAAAGACCATCTTTCTTTTTTCTATTTTTTTTTTTTTGGCAGGTCGAATCCATGGTGTCTTAAACTTTACGGCGATTCTCGAGTGGTTCGTACCTCTAATCCCTCGCTCTCTCAATTCTTTTTTCATCTCCCGAAGCGAGGGAATAGTGGTTTTTGGAAGGAGGAGTTTTGAAGGAGGGGATATTAGTGAGGTGGAGAGAGAGAAAGGGAGAGAGGGGAAGGAAGGAAAGAGAGCCAAGACCTATCTTTCTCCTTCGCCGTTCCCTGGATTCGTGGCAAGGCCAACCTTTAAAGATAGATCGCGTTAAGAGGGTGGCGAAAAAATGGGACGGGAAAAAGGCGAGGGAGGAAGGAGAGAGAGAGATGGAGGTAAATGAGGACGGAACGTGAGAAAAAATAGGGAAGGCTTTTTTAAGGTTAAGGATAGGAAGAGATGGAGAGAAAACAGAGATAGAGAGGGTGGGGATATTTGTTTGTTTTGTTAGCTATCTTCGTTTCCAAGCTACGCTCCGTGCCTGTTCGCGGCTTGCTTGAAGGATACGATCTCCTTGGCGCGTTTATTTGGAGGGTTCGATACGAACACTTTCCTCGCACCCTTTACTCCCACAGTCTCCTAATAGCGTAGGAAGGTTGGGTGATTTTGGGCGCCGAAAATAATGTACGCGAGAAGAAAAAGGCGGAGAAAATGTGGCGTGTCTATATGGAGAGCAAGAAAGGGTATATTCATTTCGACGTAAAACGCTCCGTTGCAGTAAAATCGCTGGATGCGTAGTGCACTACGATGGAAAAGATCGCACATTTGTGCGCTGGAGGTTCTAAAAGTGTTTTCATTTCTTTCCTTGAATAGTGTTTCGATCTTATTGATAAAATAATTTTAGCGGACCTGATGGATTCTGGATTTGGATAGGGGATCAACTTTATCCAGTTGAAACATGGGTCACCATGGTTCACAGATTTAAGTTTTTAATTCGGAGTCTTATTTTTTTCAAAATCTAGGTAAAAATGTTCAGGGGGGAAAATGAGTCAATTCTCTTACTATTACAGCGGATGATACTAATAGTTCGCTTACTGGTTTTAAAAAACCGGTACAATATACATTGCACAAACTTTCTCATATACTAATGCGTCGTTTATTTATCTTTTAAAAATATGATCTATGTAGAATCGTTATAAACACCAACTTAAATAACTATACGAAATTTGATGAAAATCGTAGGAGCCGTTTTTCGAAAATCCAATTGTTGTTAAATTTTCCCAAGAATAAACTAGCCTTATATTCATTTTTTCAGAAATATGAGGTATGCAGTATTATTGCAGACGTATATTCAAGTAACGGTACGAAATTTGATCAAAATCGTTACAACCGTTTTTGAGAAAATCAAATTATTGCTAAAGTTGCCTAGAATAAACTAGCCTTATATTCATTTTTTGAGAAATATGAACTATGCAGTATTATTGAAGACGTAAAGTCAAGTGAATTTACGAAATTTGATCAAAATCGTTAGAGCCGTTTTTGAGAAAATCAAATTGTTGTTTAAAATGCGTAGAATAAACTTCCATTACTTATTGAGCAATGTCAACCATTTCTTCGTAGGTTATGCTCTGTATGATAGAATGCCTAAGTTCGAGATTTCATTCATTTTCGTTCTACCGTTTAGGCTCCAGAGCTAGTAACAGACAGACAGACGGCATTGCGATAACCACTTTTTCGGACTCAGGTACACCTAAAACGTTATATTTCCGTAAAAATCTCGAGGTCGAATTTTTTCGCGACAGAAATACTTTCTCAATATACTTCGTATATGAGAAATTAATATAGAAGCAAGAGTTTAATCGGAACCGGAATAATGTTCACGAATTTTACGCCTCTTGCTAACGCGGTATAATAAAGTATGTTTTAAGATAGGGATCAGTACGTAACCTACGACCCGCGCGCCATTTAACGGCGATTTCATCCGTCCTTACCTCATCGTTTTGAAAGACATGCGTGTTAGTGCATTTGCCTGCAGGAAGTGTAATATACGTATAATCGATGAAATGCAAGCGATATTTTACGAGAACAAGAAAGCAATATATATATATATATATATATATATATATATATATATATATATATATATATATATATATATATAGGCATATGAAATCTTAAACCTTAAAAAAATTACTAAAACTAGCTCTTTGAAATGTATACACTGCCGGATCAGTCATTAGAAAGGTCGTGCGTGGCCCTCACAACGGTATAGAAATCTTCATATTGGCCTTTTAGTAAAAAGTTTGGTGGGTCCTGCTGTAAGGAATTGAGTAAAAAGAAAGAAAAACGAGAATGGAGGAGGAGACGGATATGAATGAAAGACCAAAGGGAAAACGAGAACTCCCGAATGCAATGCGGGAGAATAAAATACAAAAGCACCTTTAATCAAACACGAGGAAACGAAGAGGGGAAAACAACAGGGTATATGGATCGTATGGAAGCGCTCCACTTTATTTATCGAAGCGAATTGTCAAACGTTTTCATAAAAAAAATAACGTCACGTGTCGAACAATTTCAGTTCGAAAAGTGAGGCGCGCAACTGAAGGTGCGAAACGAAAACAACCAAACATCAGTGTCACTCGCTCAAAGTTGATTTTGTCGAAATGTAATGAAAACTTTCGCGCGACATCTCGTCGTCATTAAAAAAATTGACGGAATGTTATTTCAGTCGCGTTAATTAAAGGGAGCGAAATGACACGGCGAAAATCTCTTAACGAGCGTCGAAAATGATTGCGTCAATATAACTTCGCTACAGACAGGGCCAAAAATATCCTCGTTGATACGCACGGTGAGTTTGATAAATTAAATGGCGTAAAAGCTTGAGAAAAACGGAAATTCATGATGAATTTTGTTATAGGAGGAAAGGAAGAGAGAGGAGTGTATGAATTCGGCGACATCTCGGAAATACTTTCCAGCAATTCAGCCGCGCATTTGGGAGTGCAAAGTAGCCCTCCCCGGGGGAAATTCGTTGGCCGTAGATGCTTAATGAGAAACGGATCAGATGTGTTACGACAAGATTAAAAGGATATGCAAGACTGGGTTTTGGCATCGTCGTTTTGAGAAGGGTTAACGGGAAAACGGAAGGGACATCTTCCTCAATGGAGGTGTCGAGGGCTCCATTTAGGACGTGGGAAAAAGAGAAGGGGTAGATGGGAAAAATAATAGAAGGAGGTGGCTAGAAAAGAGAGGGAGAGATAAGGTTAACGAACTACGAGGTCTCTGCCAAACTTTGTAGCAGCTGCGTCGGCGTTGCTTCCTTTTCCTGGCTTCTTTGAAACTTACTTGTTGGGTCATTTTGCATTTATGGCAGGGGTCACAACTTCGAATCGATTGGGGAATAACGTCGAAATGTATGGCTGGCCGCATGTCACAATGATGAGACTATGTATGTAATCGAAACTTAAAACACACTAATAATTGTGTATGTTTCAAGGAAAGCATATTTTTCCTAAGTTTCATGTGTATGAAAGCAATTATATTACTCGTATCCTTATTTCATCTCGTCCATGCTGTACTTGCAGCAGACTCAAATTAATGAGAGGATTGCATTGTTTTGACTGGTGAGCCACATGGAAGACACCCATTCGGGATACTCTGACCAATGACCTCACGATGCAGTAGTTGAGGCTATTAGTTTAGCTTATAAATATAACTACTCACGTTTGAACTATAACCCACTCTACGGCAATGAAGAAGAGGATATGCCACTATGCTTGCGACATTGTTTGAAGGCGCGGCTTTAAGATTTTGTAGTCAACATGCTAAAATTATTCTAATCGTTAGGGTGAACTGCGTTCCTTATGCATTTAAGCGTACAATTATGGAGTTATCCTTTTATTCGAAGTTGTGATTAACTTAGTTTCGTGTTTTTGCCAGGTAAACATGTTTAGCATGTACGCTGCGCACAGATAGATTTGGTAATAAAGCGGCTGCTACTACATACATGTAGCGCAGGACCTCCTGTGAATCCAATTAGATGTTGATATTTGCGTTATTAGGAGCTTATTTATCCAGCGACAACAAAGAGTTGCGCTTGGTGTTTATCTTCCGACGAAACGAGGGTTACATTTCGCTGGAAAATTTTCAGTCTGGCTGTGAATTTTGAAATGAACGTGAGCGGTGAAAGTGTGACTGTGGGACATGGAACTGTTTGCGACACTGTAAATGCCAAAATGTGTTTTAAGTGAAAATAATTATTGAGAAGAATCTTTTCGTAATTCATATTAGAGCATAGTTTCGTTGTTCCTTGCGATTTATTTATCATATCTTTATGAAGGAAATGACTGGGACAAGAACCATTACCAACGGTGTCCCTCTGTTTGCCGCTTTCACTGCCAGAGTCGGAGACAGGAATCCTCGCATCTAGGGAAGGCGAAAAGGGTTATGTACGCTCTTCGAGAATTCACAAACAATCCGGTAATCAGGGGACGCGTTGTCTAATTCTCTTGTTAGTTCAATGATTAACTAGTCTATAAGCTTTGCATTAAACTCCTTATTGATTTTGATTAAAAGCATTTATGTATATTTTCATCTTTTCCAGTAGTTAATATTTTGAATCAGGCATTGATTTATAATCCTGTCAGCAGCTTTTACGTTTTGAAATAAAGTTAGCTAGCGAAGATAGATAAAATTAATCACCGATCACGTCAGTAGTTTGTTTTATTTGGTAACTCCTCCACACTGGGATCTCCCTAGATTTTTTATATAAGAAACGAGGAAACCTCAAAAATAGTCAATTTTCTTGAAGGTGGTTTTTAGTAAAACCGTTCTTTATTCGTCCAAATGCTTATTTAATTTGTTTAAATTCCAAAAAAAGGTCTCCCGAAAGAGAGAAAGAAAGCTGTCAAAATCAGCGAATGATTATTTTTTTAAAGGACCCTGAACATACGGCGTTGACGTTTTCCTCCACGTAATATACGAAGGTTTCCCGCAGACGGCTAAAAAAAAGTTTCTCCAATTCTTTCCTTTTACTCTTTCCCTCCTCTCACACCCTTCTCTGTAGTTAAAATCGAAAAATTCTATTTGCTTTACATTCGCCGTTTATCCGTAGGTTCCGGACATGCGTCATCTTTAATACCTGTCCGTTCCGTATCGTATGTGCTCCACGAAAACCACATCATCTACTTTTTTACTACACTTTACTTTTTATTGATTCCGAGTCAAAGTTAAAAAAAAAATTTTTTTTTTTAAAGCCGACTTCGCGATAAGTACATTTTTTTGGAATGCCATAGCGGGTTCGCAAAAGGGTGGACGCCGCAACCCGATCTTTGCTTATTATTTCATTGTGTCATTTTTCCGTTACCGTAGTCCATGGGGGTTTTTCAAGGCACGCAGTAAAACATATCCGTTACTAATAAAAGCGTTTAAAAAAAAGGTGGCGTTCGCAACGTAGTGAAAACTATAAACTCGAAAGGGACAATGGAAACGAATTTTTATTGCACGCCATGGGTTTTTTTATGGAGGCGTCTCTTTTTACAGTTTATAGCTGCAGCGAGTGACGGAAGTCGATCGCGAACTGATGTTTCTACGGAACGGGGGAGAAATACACACGTTGCTAAGTTATCTCTACGCTTTGATGCTCGCTACCATAGCTATTCTGTTGTTTTCCTCGTATATGTTTATTGTTAACGCTTCGTCCGGAACGTTATCGTTTTTCGAACCCATGTACGCCCATTTCTCAGTCAAATTTTAAATCGCAAGCTGTCATCGAATAAAAAATTTAAGGGAAAGAATTCTGCCGAACGAATATAGGCGCAGCAATAAAACGACAGAGCGAACCGAATGTGAATGCCAACTACAATTTAGCCGTCGCCGGTGATAGTTCTCATATCATAGTTTTCGATGAAGATTTCTCCACTGAACGTGGTTTAATCCGGCCGTGAGATTTACCTATGACATTTTAAATACATGCTACTCCCTTATTTAAAAAAATAAACTACCTATAGCGTTTTCCGTGTAGGGATAGGTTGACGATAGGGCGTTAAACCTGCGATCTTCCGCGGAACGGAACCGGAATAATGCGCTATAAAATTTCGTCTGTTTAACCACGCAATGCGACGACGCGTCCGTAAACAGAAAAGTCCTTTATTTATACACGCCTCTTTCCGTCCGTGAAAAGAGTGGTCCTCCTGCATCGTCGTAATTCGCGTTTCATTTGTCTCCCGCGATCGCGTTTTTTTTTTACTCTCGGCACTTTCTTTCTCCACCAGTCGCCATTCCCTACGTTTTCATCTCACGGGGGGTTCATTATTAATTTTCGGCGATTCCATCCTTGAATGGAGAGAGAGAGGGGCCTCTTATAAATCGTCTTTTAGAGCTCCTAAATGAACGTCGGACCAAGTGTGAATTTGGAAGAGAATTTTATTTCGGAGGGTGAATCCATCGTAATCCTACTCCGTACCAGTAGAATGAAAGTTCCGTTTATGTGACGTATTAGTTTGCATTTGGAAGCGTCATCGATTAGGATTATTTTTTTTAGAGATCAGAGAAGTTTTTAATTTCCTAATTTCGACGCGAATCATCATAAAAACAAAAAAGAAACTTTTCGTTCGTTCTGGAGCAAGATTCCCTCTCGCCACTGTCCGTGGGATGATCGGTAAATAGCGAAGAATGTAGATTCCGTTTTTGAGAATCAACAAACCTGATACCGGATGAAAAATCGCGACGACACCAACAGGGATCTAGAAAAACAGCCCGAAGTTTTCGGTTTTATTTTTCTACGTGCATTTTATTTAAAATTTCGGGAAAAAATTAATTCTTTTGTTTTTACTTTCTCCATACGTAGTAATGGGAAAGTATTGTGATCACGAAAAAAATCGACTTCGAGATTTCAATGGAAATACACGTTTTGAGATCTCTAGAACACGTTTAGACTGTTTTCGGAGTGATGTCTGTGTGTGGATGTATGTGATTGTGGGCGCTTTAACTCAAAAAGTACTTGCCATATCGTTACCAAACTTCATATATAACACTTTAGCATGAGCACAAATAACTAATTAGTTTCTGGACAATAACGGTTAACAGGAAGTCGAGATTTATTCGAAACCCGATTCGGTTTTTGCTATATTTCTCCGTTAAAACATCATTATTGTATATACAATTCTATACAGATGTTATAGAAAATGTAATTTCCTACAACTTTCATTTGAAACAATTTTCCATAGCAGTTATTGTTTAGGAATTATTTATAAATAATCGGTTTTTTCGGTTTCCGTCAAATATCTCCTTAAAAACGTCGTAATTGGTAATCTTCGTAAGGACCAAAGTTGTAGAGAATAATATTTCTTCCAAGTTTTGTTTGAAACAAATTTTCGTAGAAGCATCCATTCCGGTGATATTTTGCTTATTTGTAAATTTCCAGTATACAGCACCACCACCATGTAGCGGTGAATTCTGTAAACATATTCAAAATATAATTTACGGCAATAAGGACGACTGTATTCTTTTACGATACGAAATGATAATTTTGCCTCATAATGCTATTTATAATAATTTAAATATCTATACCCCAAATATGGAGAGTCATGTGTTGGCCACATCAGATTTTTTTGAGATATACACATTACTGCGCCCTGGTGATTCTTGTTTATAACGAAACGAATTTAAACCGGTATAATGAATAATAAAAATAAATAAAAGCGCGCAGTTAATATCGAGTAAAAAATTCATTAGGGATGGCGTCACAAAAATTAGTCGGTTAGAAATGAAAATGTCAGATGTACGTCGAATTGCAGTCGGGAAGGTGCTTCCAATATATGACGAAAGGTTATTACGGGGAGGCAAATTGAATTCGAACGAAGTTTTAATTATAAGTCGAAACACTCCAATTCTGTCGATTGAGGAATGCCAAATTAATCAGCGCTTTGAATTGCCGGAATTTGTGTTTACGAGTTCTTGTTGATTGAAAGTCTTCAATTCACACCTATTAGGCTGAAGGAGCAGAGCTAATGAATTGTGTCTCGTGTTCCTCGTGCCTTTCATTGCTGTGTTTTTCAAAAGGGCCTTTCTACTCGTATTGCCCTTACCTCTAATCCATATTAATTATACATTCTCAATCGTTTTTTCTCTGCCGTAGAAGAAAACATTGTTTCATCGTTTCAGGTGTTATTTAGAATCTCCTTTTGTTCTTCAGAGCGTTTTCTTTTAAATTGAAAATTGATTAATGGGTGGCAGACTTGTCATATCAAGTTAAGAGTATTAAGCAGTATTGGTAAATTAAAATATTAAACCCCCTGAAGGGGTTGTCCATGCAGGCGTACGAACTCTATTTTCTCTGTACTTAAACCTTAATTTCAGAGCCAAAGTTCCTCGAAAAATGTAATTATTTTATTTCAAACTTTCTACCAACTTGTGTGTGCTGTTCTATGATTTGAAAAGGATGTTCCACATATTTGTATGCCTTGGAAGACCACAAACAAAACAAATTTCTATACAAAATACACAAATATAATGTTATAGGCAAAAAATACTTAACCATTTCACTACGGAGGACGAGTCACACTCGTTCTTCACTATCCCTAGGTTAGTTTACCTAAAAAACCCATGCCGCCCTTTTTCTTGAACTCATTCAGTACGGAGGACTATTGTGAATCGCGTAATTATTAAAGCCCGGCCCGGACCTGTAATTAATTCCAAAAGATTGGCCCGTACCCGACCCGTGCAGGATTCTATATTGGCCACAGTCAATCGTCAAGGATGATGGCGTATTATGACAATGGAGGTGGCTGCCCCTTCGAGCATTCAGCTCGGACAATATCTAAATGCTTATCGGTCGAAAATAACCCCTTCTGTATTGGTCCGTAAGATCGAACTACAGCGTCCATGTGACCTCATCCGCTCGGTGGACGTTGTGTGTGACAAATCGCTCCCCTTATGTCGTTGAGGAGGATTTATAGGACGGATATAGTGTGAATGTGTGTGTATGCATGCGATATGTTCCAAAATGAACATACCAAAAACAAAGTTGATTAATTATTTTATCAGTTGAGATAACAACAAAAGAAACAAAAAAAATAACCCCTGAAAGGTTCACAATCTTATTCAAGTTAATCAGTAAACTTCTACGTGGTTCCCAGCATTAGCTATCATCAATCTAATTCACTCAGCCGTTTGGATGGATAAGACAGCATCATTGATATGAAAATGAATAAGAAGAAAATTAAACCTTCAACTTTTCGGAGATAATTTTTTTTATGAAATTTGTTTTTGTATAAAAGCGGTTAAAAATATCCAACTTTGTTTTTGGTACATTCATTTTGGGATACCTTGTGTGTGCTTGCGTGTATGTGTGTGTGTGTAGAGAGAGGGGGGGAGAGATGGCACCAGAAGGACATCCCTAAGAGGAGAGAGGGATGCAGGACGTCGTAGGTGGGAGACGCGTTGAACTGTCGGAGGGAGACGCAGAAGAAGATCAATGCTCCTCTCACGTTTTCATCTCCTTCGCGTCACGATGCTTCCCACACCAAATGACTATTTACGATCCCTTCCCTCCCTCCCCCTTCCATCATAACACAACCCTTTCACTTCGATCCTAGCCTTCTCCCCTTTCTCTCCATCCCCCCCTCCCCTCCCCCGTAAAGTGTAACCACTCTCCTCACCCCTCTTTCTCACTTTCGAGTTTCGACTCTCCGCCCTATCAATCCCCACACCTCGCTCGAATGAGAGAAGGAGATAGGGAGATAGGGAGAGAGAGAGAGAGAGAGAGATAGAAGGGAGAGCTGGAGGAAGGGGGGGAGGGAGGGGGAGAGGCATCGATTGGCTCATCTCGCGCGCCTCGGGGGAGGAAAAGAGGGTAGAAAAGATGGTGTCGGTCCCCTTTCCGAGCCCCGGGCTTCGATCCCCCGGATGTGAAAAGGACTTTCACAATGCCGGGAGATGAGGGAGTCTACGACTTATTCCATCCACGTTCGTTCCTCTCTTTCCCCCCCCCCCCCCCCCATCTCTCTGTACTCCCTCATCCCTCATTCGCTAAAGTAGACCGTTCCCATTACCAGCTGAAAAGAAGTGACGGAGAGTTGGGTTGTTGTTTGGGGGTGGGGAAGGAAAGGAGACGGAGCGAAAACAGCGAGATAGAAAGGGAGAGATATGGAGCGAGGTTTTCATTTTTTTTCTCCCTCTCTCTCTCTCTCACCCTCTCCGATAATATCCCTTCTCCCTTGTAGATCGTGGTGTCACGTTCGTCCGCGGTGGGTCGGCGGCGCCACCGTCGTCCCAGGTTCGGGCTGTAGGGGATGGTTTTCGCACCGCCGCTCTGGCGTGCCGGGGAAAACGTGCTCCACGGTACGTTTATGTCCCTATGTCCGTCTGTGTTGGACCGTTATTTGGTCGGAAGGGGTTTGAGGCTGTAGAGATGTAGAGGGGAGGTAGACGCATGCGGGCTTTAGTCGCAAGACAGGGTAGAAAGGGAGATAGGATGGAGCACTGCCAAGTGCACACGTGCATCTCAGGGGAAAGAAAAGGAGGATAGTTAGGAAGGCGGAGATGGAAGAGAGAGAGAGCATGAGGGCGAGATAGCAATAAAGGCACGAGAAGTTGGAGGGAAGAAGAGATAGGAACGAAAAAAAAGGAATGAGAGAGAATAGGATGACAATAGGAGGAAGAAGTGTCTAGCTACCGGCAGAGATTTACCTTAGCGATATGGCGCCTATGGCAACATTATAGGAAACACTTTGGTTATGTAGGATATCATTTTTCTGCGTTTTAATAAGGAACAATAGAGTTATTATAATATATAAATTAACGTTTGAGTATTAAAATAATACTTATTTATTGAAAAATGAACTTTTCGCACAGTTTTCGGGAACGTTTGGCGCCTTTTGGAAGCCGCGCTTATGGCAAATATCACCTTCGCCATAGCCTAGTTACGGCACTGGCTACCGCTTTCGGAGATGAAGGGAGGAGTGGCGAGGGAGCTGAAGAAGCGAAAGAAAAAAATGTAAGCGTTAACGATATAGAGAAAGAGTGAGGAGAAAGGTTTCGAGATGGAGAGAGGAAGAGACTTATCGTTCCAATGGGATTGCCAATGAGAGTTGAACTCGTTTCTGCTCTTGTCGTTGTTTCCTTGCCTTCCCTAAAGTGCCTCTCGAAATACTTTTCAAAAGTGTTACACGCGCGGCTACATTGTGATATATGTGCGTTGCGGGATAAATATAGGAAGTTTCGGACGCGGTCCAAATCCGTGTTCACTAGTCCCACCGGAAGGTGCTCACTTGCTCAACTCGCGTTCAAATCGCCGAAAGTGATCGTCCGGAGAGCTTAACCGTCGCTTTATCCTCGGGGATCAATCCTGGGAATAGAATCTTTCGGTAATGTGCAACACCTAATGGCAAAGAAAATGCTGTGGAAATTTTTTAAGGGAACGTCGCATTTGAGGGGCAGTTTGGCAATGACGACGAAAGGGCGAATTAAATTATGAATGAATCATGCGGTTGAAGCGTAGAAGGAAGATTTTTTTTTATTCCTTCCAGTCATATAGATAAGTTAGGTATAGAATGGTATGCCAAGTCCCACTGGTTGCGTAGTGGCATACTTTGTGAGTTACTTGTCGTTTGATATCTATCTTTGCGTTTTGATGGCCTGTGTTATTAGCGGAGCTGTCATTTTGTTGCAATCTTTCCATCAACATCAGCAGTCTATTCGCAGACAAGCTCGTGATTATAGGTTAAGGCGCATTCTTCACGTCGACCTTTTCCTCTTCAACCTTCCTCATTTCTTGACAAAGCTCTCCTCTTCGAGCCGTCTATCAGCTGTCTTCTGTTACTTCCACTTTCTCTTCGAGTTTCCATTCTATCATATCTTTTATCATGCAGACTCCCTATTTATTATCAGCTAAACAGTCATTCCTTCCTCTCTCGCTCTTCTGTTTTCTCATTTTTTGCCATTTTCGTCATCTTCTCCTCTTCGTATAAATGTCTTTCTATTTAACTTTTTTCCCTTACGGAGTCTCACGAAACTGCATGAATGGTATTTGACCGTTTTTTTACTTATTAAACAGCTTTTTCCCTCATTATACTGTAATAATTTCACGTGTGCTTTTTGCACCTCTTATTTTGTGTGAAACGTTTTCTTCATCGGACGGATTGTTTCAGAGATATTTCGATTAACCTTCTGAATTTATCTTCATTACATAGAATGACGCTAGGTAACATCTTTGTATCCGTTATTGTGATTAAATTTTGGAATTGCTGATAGCGACGAAAGCGGTAATCAATATTTTTCTATCCATCATAACCAATGACAATTTTGTCTACTTATCGATTTATCAATGAGAAAAGTATTTCCCATTGTGAAAATTGTTCAGAGTTTAAAAATTATTCACGAATGTAATTGCCGATAGTTATTCTTTAAGACACTGATGCTGAAGGCATCTTATAAGCACTATTGCAATAATATTATTTGATTATCAGGGTGAATGTCATATGCTGGACACGAGATTTTCTTTCATCGAGGATTTTCTGTACGGTTGGAAGTTTTTAACGCTTCCCACCAATAGTGACGTGCATTCTTGTTCACGTTTTTATTTGCTTCCGCCTTGACTTTTTTCTCGATTCCCTGGTAAAACGTACATTTTCACTGACGCTTTTTTCTTTCTCCTCAGGGAAACATTTCTGCCGGCGTTTAAATTATGTTAAGGTCTGTAGCGCTCGTTGTCCGATGTTCTCCTCTCGTGAAAATGTCATCGCCTCTTCCTGGGGGGGAGGGAAGAGATTTAGGTATGGGAGAGAAAACCGCATGAGACCTTCATTCTGAGCGGCGGAATCCCTTTTCATTTCCACTCGAACTGCGAATTAATTCGCCGCAAGTATCCTCCATTCTCTCGCCACACGAGACTGCCACACACTATCTCTCTATCTAACTCCTCTACCGCCGTCGACGGCCTCTCTCTCTCTCTTTCTCTCCACGGTGCAATGGCTCGTAATGTGCCGTATACGTAATAGGCCAACCGCCGAGCGAAGAAAACCCCCCGCTCTTCCAATCCTCCCCTTCCACCACGTATTGTCCTCGTGGTGAGCGAAATGGAGACAGCGAGTGGCAGCCGACGGTCACGAAACGCGAGGAAAAAATCCGACAAAAGAAAGATTTCTCGCAATTCTTTTCGTGGGATATTTTTTTCCGGATAGAGAGGAAAAAAGTCTTAGTTTGGGCGGGACTGAGATCTCTTCTTCCATATAACCCGTTGACATTGTCAATTACAAAATCAACGCTACATTAATACTTATACATAATTAGTATACTTGGTAATGAAAGGGGAAGGGGGTTTGTTTTCGGGGAAAACTAAGGACAATTAAATTATTAAACTTTCGAAAAAAAAAACCCACTGCAAGAAGGCATCCGCGCACGAAGGGATGTGAAAAACTTGTGAAACATACATGCAGCCAGGTCTTTAGAGAGGTGAGATGGGGCCCGGACCAGTCACAACTGTGGGGCCCCACCCCACTCCGAAAACCATACAAATATATGAATAAAAATGAAACTAAAGAAGAGGGGATTTTTGTTTAATAAGAACCCATTCATTTAAATAGGAAAGAAAATAAATCATTCGAAAATTGTCGTTATGCTTATAACTGGTGTTAACCTGAACGACAAAAAATTTTTTCACCGAAAGGACCGTAACATTTTCTCTATCTCTACATAGTCCAACCCCCCTTCCCCTTTAACTGTTGACCGGTGCTTATTTGTGCCAGAGTTATTTGTTCAATATATTAGAATAAATATATAGAACACATAACCTTTAGAATAAATTTTGGGGACCCCTCTGGGCCCGGGGCCCGGGCCAAATGGCCCTGCTGCCCCCCCCCCCCTCCTCTATCAGGCTCTGCATGCAGAAATAACTAAAATTGAGAGGGTCACAATAGAGAAGTACACACTAAGAAATACATAAATATAAATACGTGTGGAAGAGGAAAGGTAAATAAGTATATTTAGGGCAACTAGGTGTTGAAGGAAATCCAGTGAGCACTTACCGGAAGGAGAGCCGCTTGGGACGTCGGAGAGAGACACATTTGTAAACGTAGGTAGACGTAGATGAAGGGGCTTTCGGGATGATCCCATCGTCAGCACAAGAGAGACACAACTGTCTCGCGTGGAGTTTTTTATTTCACTTGGGAGAGTATTCCAAAGGGAGAGAGAAAGAGAAATATTGGCGGAAGGACGATCCAACTCGACAAGTGTTCCGCCATTGCAATCGTACTCCATAGTTTAACGAAGTTGATATTTTTCCTTCCGTGTTCTTCTCCGCCATATTCCTACCCCCTACTCGAGCGAAAACATTAAGGTAATTTTTCGTACAGGTGAATGCATACATTAGGAGGGAAGGGGAAGAGAAATTGAGAGAGGGATGTAGAGGAGATAGTGTGAATAGAGATGGATGGATGGATGGAGAGATAGAGGGGTGGAGAAAGAAAGGCAGAAAGAGAGAGAGAGAGGAAAGAGTGAAGAGGCGAGAATAGATAGACAGAATAAAGAGAGCGGGTCGAGGAGAGATCGTAAGAGGAGAGGGAAGATGGAGAATGGGAGACGGGAGAGGAGAAAAATGGAAAGGGAGAGAGAAAGTGAAGGAATGAATCCGGAGAGAATGAAATAACGAGCGAAATAAGGAAATGGCAAAGACGGAAGGCATGAAGTCAATGGTACGAGTTAGACAAAAAAATGAGAGACAGACTCGAGTGAAATTTAGATATGGAGGTGGTGAATGAAAAACAGGAAAAATACGTATAGAGACGAATGGAGGAAGAGGGGTTGAGAGAGGAAGGAGGAGGGAAAAAGAGGAATGGAGAAGGAGATAAAGAGGAAGGAATGTGGAGGAGCAGAGAATACGAGAGGAGGAATATAGATAAGAGAAGAAAAATATCGATGGAACATTCATTTTTCCCCGTGCTTCGGGCGCATCGCCCGAATGAAAACGTTTTGCCTTTCCCTGTGTCACCCAGGCTCCTTCGAGTGCACGGACGCATCCGCTTCATTCGGTTTATTTTTTACATCTACATTTCACCCCGCAATTCATCATTATTGTGGGTGGCAGGGGGTGCAATGTGCGGGCTCTCATTTCTTTTCGTATCCTTCTTACTGATCCGTTCCGCACTTTCTTAATTTGACCGCGCGGCCTAAGCCAAAGCACACGTGGCGGGGGAATTTTACGTAACAATCATGACTCATGCTCTCCGCGTGTCTCAAAGAGTCTGGGCATTCATTTCTCATACCGGACGTCTACTTCTCTCTCTCTCTTTCTCTCTCTCGCCGTCCAAATCTCCCTCGCAGTCATTTTCGCTCTCGCGATCTTCTCATTAATGTTCGCCTCCCGCGGTTTCCCTTCAGCGGACTCCGACTTTTACTGATCCTTTTCTTTGTCTCTTGCAATTATCTCGTGTCCTTTTTTTTTGCTACGTCTCCCTCCCTCTCCCTCCCTCTCCCTCTTTCTCTCTCTCTCTCTCGCTATGTTCTCGGACGATGTTGCGGTTGAATGTTTTTGCGGGCACGGTTCTTCGCCCTCATTTCGACGCGGAGTTCTTTCGCGTTTTTCAGTCGATTTGGTGGTTTGCGGAATCGTTTCGAAGACTACCGTCGCGACGAACATTTAAGCCGACGCGTCGGCTTAAATGTTCGGTCGTTTGGTTTTTTTTTGCCTCCCATAGGTCAAAAATAAGTTCGGAACGTCACTAGAAGTTTTGTACGGGTGTATGCCCTCGAAGGGGTTTAGCGTCATGAGTTTCGTCCAGTACTTCGCTCGATTCTATTGAGGGTAAAAAAAATGGCGATTGTAAAGAACGTTTTCTCTCTCCTGTGTCTGGTTATGTGCCATTTGGCTCTTTCCGGCGTTATTTCTTTCCCGCCGGAAGAAGATTTCGGAACGTGGGCATGGCACATTCGTATCTGCTTTCATCCCCAAAGAGAAAACGGTCTCATGCATATGTAGTGACACGTATCCTCTCCGTGTTTGTATAGATGTGTTGCTCTAATTCGCGCAATTCGGGGTGCCATTGTTGGATGTTTGAAATGAAATGTGATCTTTAAAAAAAATATATCACAGCTATCGTTCCGCTCCTAACCGTTCGCTTCGAGAGCGTTCAGCTGTTTACCTCGCGTCCAATCGATCATTTCGTCGCAGAGACCCAACTCGCCCCGGACTTAAAGGTCGGACGTGCTCTTAAGAAACTTCTTTCTTCCTATCGCCATCTTTATCCGTGCAGTCGCCGTAAAAGAATGTCAGTCGGAAGACCCATCCAATTTTACAAGCTCATATCTATAAAATACAGATTGTTCCAAATGTTCCTATTCTCCTAGATCTTAAGATTGACTACCAAAAAATTATGTACATCTATGTTTTGTTTATAGGAATATTTATTTTTGTATTTATGACTTATTTATTTTTCAAAATCATGTGTAATAATAATAATGAAAATCAGTATAGATGTGGTACGTTTTTTTAATCTTCGCGTTTTAAGATGGACGAGCAGGATTCATGTAAAATATTGTTTTATTTTAGCTCGTCAATCTTAGCAACTAGGGGTAAAGGGACTTTTGGGACACCCTTCACTTAAACGTCGCAAACGATACACATGTTCCTCGCACGACGCACCCGAACACCGCAGGTTTTTAGCTTCTGTAGGAAATTTATTTATTTTTTAATTAGATCACAAGCAGCGCTTTCGCGGTTAGCATATCGACATTAACAAAGGCGGTCACGCTAGAGGTCTGCAAGGGCCGAAATTTTCGGCCCAAGCCCGGCCCGGCCCATTCATAAGTGAGTCCAAGCCCGGCCCGGCCCCAAACTTCACCCCATTTTCGCACCCAGGCCTGGCCCGAGGCCCGGATTATTTTAAACTGACCAAAATTCAGCCCGACCGTGGACATTTTGTACATTCATCAGTAAGCGTATACCCATTATAAAGTATCTTTTTATTTTTAAAAATTTACAAAGCATTTCATATGTAAACGCACTTTTAAAAAAATTTCCCTCATTAAATCCATTCTGGTATTTTAGGGATTTATAAAAAGTTTTAGTAACACAAAATATATTTCAAAGCACACAAATGTACGAAGAATACAAATTATGTCAATTTCTATCAGTACGGAAGACCAATATCATCTGCTACCCAGATCGAACTGACGACCAATGGCGGATACAAAAGGGAGGGTAATGGGATAAGGTGTAGGGGTAGGGAATGAATTTTCGGGAGTAAGACTCCCAAAGATCCCGCTATCTCCTAATGCAAACAGAACCCTTTTGATGGTGATATAAGTAGTTGTGTAAGAGATGATGGGTCGGTAGGAATTCGTGGGTGCTCTAGTGGCGGCCTGGGAGATGTGTCGCTTGTAAAGGAGAGAATGGAGAACTCTCCCTAAAAGAAATAGTGTAGACGAAACTCTCTTTGCACATTGGCGCAAACATGAGGGGGGTCCATCGTGTCCTCAACTGGCCCGAAGCGGCCCGAACGGGAAAGGCGTCGAATAAATCGTCTAGGCCCAAGCCCGGCCAGAACCCTTTACTTTTCAGTCGTACCCGGCCCGTGCAGAGCTCTAGGTCTCGCACGACCGTGCCCGCCGCAGAATGCGAACCTGCGACCCATTTGAAATAATACACGTTAGCAGAACAATGTCGTAACCGGTTTGTTTCCTTCAAGAAGATATTATTATTAAGGTCGTAATGCGTAAATTTTAGTTTGTATTAACGGAAGACATAATTCTGAAATCTTCTTTCGACGTGAAATGTTGGCGTCGTTATATAAATACAACTGAATACCTACACAGTATTTTTATTCTAGGAAGCTGTTGTGTGAGTCAAATTTGACAGGCGTATCTATATCGATCGCGTGACGTGTATCCAGGGCCACCGAGAGGGTGGAGATACCGGGGCAAAATCCCAGGGACCCGGTATTAGGATCGGTCGTAAGGTTTTCCTATCGCAATACGCGGGTGCAAGGCCGGCAACCAATACCAACGGTCTGCGTTTTCTCCATTTCCCATTTCTCAGATTTGGATTTGGGTTTTCCCAGCTCAACCCACTGCTTTTCTATCACCCCTTAGCACTCTGAAACTCCTCCCCATTACTCTCATTTTTCTCCCCTTCGGGAAATTCCGTCTTTGGGCCCGAGGTCCGGACCCACAAGCACTCGGAGTGTCGTCGTACGGTCAGTTCTAAAGAACAATATGTTTACTCCTAATTTTTTAGAGATATGGTAGCCTTTCTTTCTTTATTGACCATATTTTATAATGCTGAACTTGGAATATTTAAGCACACTTAATATCCCATATAAGGCTGACACTACGATAATTTCCATGGAATTAAACTTTACCATAAGCGCATAAATGCATGACTTACTTCGTTGAATCGTACAATTACGAAATCGCGACCACTCAATAACACACTTAATGTTACGCTATTATAATATACAACCAAATTTATACGGAAATACATATTATGAAGGAAAAAATTGTGATGTTGGTAAAAAATCAGGAGGAATCTAGAAAAATGCCTAGAACGCAAACATGGAACTATTATGATGGAAAACTCTCCTTCGGAGGACGGATTATCGGTATGGCCCGTAGAAATGTAAATTTTATGAGAATTTATTAGTTAAAGTACTGTAGAGACATCTGGCTATTGGTATTCATTCATACTAATTGTAAGATCTACGCTCATGTAATTCGTACATTTGCACTCTGTTGCAGCGCAAGATACGCAGTTACTTAAAAATGTCACGGGGGACCTCACAATGCAAAGTGTAGGAAATTACGATTCAAATGTGGTCGTCTGTTATGACAAGTACCGATTTTTTACGCGTTGCTTTTTTGATACTAAAATACATTTTAGATGTTAATTTGGAAAACCAGATTTAAAAACCATGACGTAATTTTGCAAAAAATTGGTGATGGAAAACCGACCTTATCGACGGCAATTAAATTTCGTCGAATATTTGATTTTTATAAATTCGCTGTTTATCGACATTAATCGAATCATACCAAGTCTAATTATGATGTGATACATATAATATCAACATATATTTTATACGTAATTTTGATAAAAAATTTTAATTGGATGGAATTTCTGCTTATAATACTGCGAGCCAATACCGTATAGAAGGGGGGACCCTGCCATGGTATTTGCCCCAGGGCCCGCGCTGGTTCTCGGCGTCCCTGCGTGTATGGTGCGGCGCGGAGAATAATACCCATATTTTTACTGCGCCATTATAAACGCCATTTTTTTATTCACATCAAGGGCTTAACTGTCATAAAATTAACCTCGTTCGTCTACAATGCACTAATTTTCTTTTTTTCTCTTATTTCAGGTGAGTAACGCATCGCTGATTTTTCTTCTCTCTGGGAATTCAGTGAGTACCACCATGAAAAAAAACTGTCTCTCGTAAAAATAATAAATACCAGAGTTGTAATTATCCTCGCAGTCTCGACGCGAACCCCTTGCCGCGGAAATAAAAACGAGAACCACTCTTTTCCCGTAGGGTTCATCAATTACTAAGTGGCGAGATATAATGGACGAGGTATAGAGAGAGAGGAGACAAAGGGGACTTTGACCATTCGGAAATATTTTTTTGACCAAAAAGAGAGAGAGAGAGAGAGATGCTCAAGGCATTATTTTTTCTGTTAAAGGGACATTTCGGTTCGTCGTGGCTTATTCTTTTTTTCCTCCTTCCTATAGCCTTGTTTGCTCAACTTTCGCGTCGGATTAAAAAATACTTCGAAATATTAACCGTGCGGACTGTGATCGATCAACGAGATCCTTTCGATCCGCGTCCTCGTCGCGTCTGACGCTCATCGATCGGACGTATGAAACCTGCAGGGTAAAATGGGGGTTTCCGATTTTTTTGGACTATGACGCGAAGGTTCCGCCGGCGTTCTTTTTAACGAGGGGGTGAATATTTCAATCCATCCGGGTGTCGGATGTATCCGAGGGAGGCTTACGTGTTCAAGAGCCTTGTAGATGTGGGAGGTTAACGTTGCGACGCGATATCTGGAGGTTTTTGTCCGTGACAATTGTGTTGAAGTTTCGGGTGATTTTTCAGACCCGACAGATGCTGTGGTGTATTTACTTACTAGTAAAATCACTCGTCGTGTACCTCTTTATATATATATATATATATATATATATATATATATATATATATATATATATATATATATCGGCAATCTATAAAAGCCTTATTCTGTCTCTTTATCACTCCCTCTGTCGCACTCTGAAACAGAAATATACCTGCCAAGAGGGGACTAAGGTCAGCTTTTGAAGCACAATAGATACTCGCGGCGAGGTATGATTTCAGGTCAAAGAAGAATACCCCAATTTTATTTTAGAGTAATAGATCATCCCCGTCATTTTCGGCGGGCACTTATACTAGTGTGTGTGTGTGCGCGTGCGTGCGTGTGCGCGTGTGTGTGCGTGTGTGCGCGTGTGGGTGTGTGGGTGTTGTGGGTGTGTGTGGGTGTGTGTGGGTGTGTGTGTGGGTGTGTGTGGGTGTGTGGGGGTGTGGATGTGTGTGTGTGTGTGTGTGTGTATAAGAAATTAATGTAAATCATCAGAATTTTTCGCCCGTACAAGCTTACGCGTGCCGAGTAAAATCACACGCGTGCCATGAATTTTCCATCCCTGATATGTAGTGATAGTTTGTGCTAGTATGCTTTGAGATGAATATCAGGGGATTTTGGAAGAATGTAAGTAGAAAAAATACATTTCGTTTCATTCTGCTGGGACAGGGAAGGGTTAGAAATGGAGACAATTTAAAATCAGTTTTTACATTAGTGGCGCTACCATGTGGGAATCTGTACAGTAGATATAGCTCATTGTTTTAATATGTTGTTGTTTTGAATAATTTACTGAAATCAAAATATAATGACGTTTAAGGAAGATCGCTGAACATTTTTATGAGCCGCATAAACTTATCAATCAAATTCAACCCAACATAATATATTGTATTTATTTAAAGGTATTGAAAATTTTCTCAATTAAACCGGAAAAATAAATTCAACGATAATTAAGAAATGTTTCATAACAATTTTTTTTTAAACGTGACACACTGCAGATCCAAAAACGTATAGTCATCATAAATCTCTGATAATTAAAAAAGTGTTGGAGAATACGAAGAGATGGATATTTAAAAAATTAAGTACTCCTTAACCGTACAAATTAAGAATATTTAGAGACGATACAAACGGTACAATTAAACAGGGTAATGAAGGAACAACAAAGAAACAAACAAAAAAATCTTTTTTAGACTTACAGGTTTACGGGGATAACTCCTCGCTGGTGGCCTGGTGTCAAACGTTCATGCACTCATTCTTACTTTGTACGGTTAAGGAGTTCTTAATTTTTTAAATAAATCTCTGACATAAAATGGCGTCGTGGCATAAACAACAAATCCATAAAATTAGGATTATTTTTATTTTGAAAAAACATTATGATGCCTGTTTCTTCCCCCAGTTCACTCATCATTTATACATGAGTCGGTCTTAAACGGGTAAAAAAAAATCGTCTGCCGCAGTATCATTAACGACCGAAAACGCATTTCCGACCCTGGATGACCTAATTTTCCTTGTGTGCGCTGTGAGACAAGAGATGGAGTTTTGTCGCAATCAACACTATCGCTGAAATGTGAAATAATTCAATTAAAACGTAGTCAGTCAACTTCATCTCTATTATGATATGTCGTCCCACTGTATGATATTCATAGGTGTGCGACTGAGTTGTTTTTATAGAGCGCGGCGGTTATTGTATGCAGTGATTATCGATGCAAGTAATGACGTGCGGTTTTATTTTCACCGCCGAATTTGTTCCAACAATAGGACCTTTGTAACAATACATTCCAGCTGGTGCTCCGTGCATTAATCGCATTTGGTTTAACAAAAAAAACAAAAGAAATGCAACATTAAACTCACGCTCAGAGCAATGAATTTATAGTATATCACCGTGAAAAGAGAATGCATAATAAGATAAATTTGAAATGCGGTTTTAAAACTGTTTTCAAAGTTCAAGGTGGTAAGAGGCAGTCTGTATGCACGCGTTATACTTTGAATTAACCTAAACGGTGAGTGTAAGGGGGGTGGGAGCAATGAAACAAAATGTCCCTAACAATTTTCTCTACAGGTTTAACTTAATTTTTACTATAACTGATTGACCCAGGAAAAACGAGCCTCTATATCGCTTTTTTTACATTCGAACTCACGTATTTAATCATAGTGATCGTGACTTCCAATATACGTAGGTGTTTTCCGCTATTCCTACAACCCCCATAAGCAAAACCTTCCGACCTATACTTTTCCAGAAGGCCCAACCTAGCGCTGTCGGCGATCTCCTTGGAGATACCAAATTCGAATTCTTTAGTTACGAGGTAATGCTTTGATTATGGACCTGTAGTATTTCGCTCACTAATTTATATGCTTTCCATGAATCTTGTCTCAGTCTAGTGGTGGTAGTGGTAGAATTCATCCAAAAAAAATTTTTAAATGAGTTTAATTTTTGATGACACGTCGCGCTTTATTTCGTGGTACATATAATTTATAAACCTTCAGCTGTCTCACTTGATGGCTCCGCTGCGCATTTGTTTGCCAAATTCTTAAATTGGATCCATCACTACTGAGCGGCTTTCTGGAGAAATAATGATGATGAAGACATTCTCGCGTCATTTCCTTTGATCTTATGGTTATATTTTATGTCTCGTCATTTGTCAATGTTGCCGAATACTCGTGTTCCGCGTCAGGCGGCTCCACAATCGGATTCTTTAGCCTCTCGGCTAAATTTTTCCGTCCCAACAATTCTCATTAGCTTTCTATACCCTTTAAAGAACATACAATAACAGCTTCTTTTGTATTTCTTACGCACTCCATAACGCGTCATTACTCTTCTATTACGTCATTCGCAGCGCACCCACGTTTGTCTTATTCTCCTGTTCATTTTATCCCATTTGCTACTCGCCCACATCCCGAATGATTTATGTCCACTATCCTTTTATATTATTCATGTCCTCTGCTCCAGAGAGGAAGCACACTCTATATTATAATCGCTTCTCATATCTCCTTTCTATGTCCTCCTTGCCATCGGGTGTATTATCTTATTCTTCTTCTTCATCGGACGGCTCCTCGCGCTTTTCTTGTTTCTTTTTGGATAATAAATTGCCCATGTACCTTGGAATTTGCTCACGCATTCGAGACGCTCCAGTCTTGATTACGTTTTTAATAGCGCATTTTTTTTGTTTCAATGTTTCGGCGAAGCTAAAGACTAATTCTTATCGTGTGGAATTTTTCCAGTCTTTTGAAATCACTTTGTCAAGGAATTGTTTTATTAAAGCTTTTCAAGTGTAGCGGATATGAAGGTATTTTTAAATTTATTTTAATCGGTGAAAATGGCAAAATTATGCAGTGATATATCCCCACTAAGTCACGCTTTCGTCGGTGAAGTTTTTCTAATACTCTTGTATTGTTATTTGTCGTACATAATATTTAACTTGATGTCTTTATCGACTCAGGTAAATTAGGGTCGTCTTAGAATTTTTTACAATTTTATTAATTTTTTGGGTTCACCAAGTTACTTGCAGGCTTAACATCTTTCTCCTTTTACCTGCAGAAAATTAATTAACGAGGGATTTTCCTATTAGCGGAAATAAATGTATTCTTTTCCTGTTTTCCCTTCCCTTTGCTACTCTCTTTAATAATACGTCTTTCCGCCTCAATTTCCCTGAATGTTATTAGGCCACATTTTTTCACAGCATGGTTTCTAAAGAATGCATTTTATTAATTCATTATAATTTTCTTAAACATTATCAGATTGCATTGGTAGATTTCACAAAGTCCATCCGATCTTTCGTTCAGTTCGTGCGTAGAGCCTCGAGCAAACCCATTGTCGACAGTTTTCTCCTTTCATTCGTAGCACCCCACCTCCCGGGTTATTTTCCAATTCCTTATTTTCCAGCTCCCGCGTTCCGCCATTTTTTCATCAACAGCCTTTCTCCTTGACAGCGGGGCGGATGCTGGAGTTGAGACTCATTTTCCTACTCTCCTCCCTATTCTGCCATCTCCTCTTTCCCTTTTCTGACATCTCCTCTTTCCCTTTGCTCCCTCCCCATCTCTCTCTCTCTCTCTCTGTGCTTCCCTTTTTTGCTCTTGACCTTTTCCTGACCCCTAACCTCACTTCCTCCTTAACCCTTTCGAGCGATGGTGGTGGTGGATATGAAGGGCGCCAGCGGTCGCCCACTTTAGCCCACCCCCGCATTCTTCCTCCTCCTCCTCCTTCCGCTCATTGATGCTGCGTGCTGCTTCTCGTGAAATGTCGCAGTAGTTGTTTAAAAGGGCAGTCGTTAGACACGTGAAAACATGGGAAGGATGTCATGAAATTTTTCGCTGGGCAAAGACGGAGGTGTGCGTATTAAGAAATAAAAAGCGAGATTTTGTGATGGCGAAAATACCGTAATTTTTCAGAGTTTTCGGCTGCTTTCGCCATCTCATTCAGTAAATACTCTCATTGTCCTCCACTCACGTCAGAAACAGGCATCCGTCAAAAAAAAAAAACCACCCGCGGTTCAAACCCTCGAGGATAAAGTAGAAAAACACCTCTAAATACAAAGGAGTTCTTTCTTAAGAATGTGCCCTCTGTGTGCCAACACTGATGAAGGCTGTTGTGGACGACATTAATATTTTCATAGCCATTTAAGAGCATTGGAGATACACAATGTGTTATAGTGGCAATGTCACACGTTCCTTAAAAAAAGTTCCTTTTTAAGTATATAATCTCCTTTTTGGACCAAATTAACATTTTTCTAACCATTTACGAGCATTAGAGCTACACAACGTAACATTTTAGCACGCGTTCTTATTGCATACGAAAATCGGTGAGCGACTTCCCAGAACGATAACTTAAAGAGGAGAATTGCACATTTCGGTTTACTCGAACCTCGCCTACACTATCGTTCTCCTGTGCTCGTAAAATTTCCATTTTCTTAATTTAATTCTTAAATGTTTGTATTAAGGGGATTTTTTCACCGACGTGCAGTGCCCAGCGAGCTTAAAAATAAATTCGCGAAGGAAACTCGGAGGCTGCGGACAACTTTTCATCACTCTCCGTAGTGAATTCGATGAGGCGTTGGAGAAATTGACCCGCGCTCCTTATGCGCCGTCGCGTGTCGCTCGTGTAAGAGAGAGAAGAGATCCTTACGGCTTTGGCTCGCCATCTGAAAGGGGAATGAGGGGGTGGGTCTGTATTCGTGGAACTAATGTTTGACGAGCTTGGATCCTCTTTAGACACGGTTGCATCACGGATCGTTTATTTAACCCGACCTATCCTTTTCTCCATATACCTCTTATTACCTTCTGCGATTTTATTCTCATATTTCTCTCTCTCTTTCTCCTTTATTTATCTGTCCTTCTTCCTCATCGTTCCTTCGTCCGCCTCCATCCATCTCCTTATATTCTTCCTTAACCTTTAACCTTTTCATTTCGGCATCGTCAGCCCTTTCTCTCTCTATCTCCGCTTGGCCCAGTCTACTTAAGCGGGTTGACAATGACGGAGTTTTGGCAATCGCAAAGGGTTTAAAAAAAAAAAGAGTAGGTTTTTAAGGAGAAGGCGCCTTAAGAGATGCATGCGTGCGTAAGATAGTGTCTCGAGGGAGGAGATCCTTTGATGAGAGGAAGTGAGCTCAGAGGGGAGGAGGAGGAAGGAATCTTATGTCGAGTCTTAACCAACGAAAAAAGTATGTGGCCAAGAGAAAAGGAGGGGAGGAGTAGCGATGGAGGTTGGAGGGAGAGAGAGATGGGAGGGGAGTGAAGTAGGGGAAAATCTTTGCGGGGGAGGAGAGCGAGCCGAATTTAGACGGCGGCACAAAAGTTCCATCGGTAGACCCGTCCAGTTTAAAATGTATAAATAAAGGATTAGGCGACGTTGCCAAAGCAAGTATGGCTGGACGTTCGGCCGTGGTGACGAAAAACGGGTCCCCGGCATGTAAGGTCTACGTGGGAGGTTGGAGAAAGGGGTTAGAGCAGGAAGATGAATGACCGTTCTTAACTATTTCAACGCCACCGGACCGGAAAACCTATTCGCCGTGACGGTTTCTGATCTTCCGAGCGGTGTGTCACGTATTCTTTTTGGCGAGGAATTGTTTTTTTAAACTGGGTCAATGTCGCAGGGGTTTTTGAAAGTAGGTCGCGAGTTTTTTTTAAATCTGCACCCGTTAAAACGAGCAGACATTTTTCTCGTCGGAGTAATTTTTATCTTTGGAAATATGTATCCTGAAATGTTCTAGGGGATGCGTGCGTCATGGTATATTAAAAAAATATTTATAAACGAACAAATTTCTGTTTTCCTCGTATTTCTTGAAAATGGAGAGGACGAATCTTGCATAAAAATTTCTGAGTTTTAGCGTAATCGAAAACTGGGATCCCCTTCACCTTTCATATTTGCTTTAAAATGTAATTTAATTTAAAAAATATTTCCAGCCGTCCGCGACGTTACCGATGTCGCTGCAAACTATCCGAAAAGTCATAATAAGAAGAAAGACGCATTTTCCATGTCCTTTCTAGCAAATTTAGTTTGATATGTTTACCACGAGAAAGCCATAATGCGTCATATTTTCTTTCAGACGCCATTCTCAACGAAGAAATACGTCTTTCATTCCTTTCGGGAGTCAAAAAAACGCAGTTTTTTCCTATCCCAAATGCGCCCGGAGTGAGAAGAAGGGTTGGAAAGAAAACCATTCGGTGTTTCTTTCTTCTCTCCGTCCTTCCCCAAGAAACTGGGAACATTTACACACGCGGAGCGACGGCGCGTATCACTTCGCGCCTGTTTTTCCTTTTTTTCTCCCTTCGAATCGAAGTAGCGCTCTTGCTAACCGAATTTCCACGTTGGAGAGGAGAAGGTAGAGGCAGAAAGGGGTGATATAAATTATACAGCGAAATTCAGTTCTACACGCCGTATATTTTCACCCCTTCCATGTTGTGGAGGAAGTGGTTGGGGTTTTAAGGATTGATGGCAAATGGGATTATTGAGGAAGGAAGGAAATAAGATAATTCAGAGGAGAGGAAATAATCTTTGCAGAATACATTGCGCAAGCTTTCTCACACCTGTTCCACACAATACTTTCGCCGTTTATTTTGATCATTTACGCGCGCAAAATCATTTTTCGTAGTAATAGGGCTGCTTCTTAGCGGCCGCTCTATGAGGAAGAATGAACATGAGACTCGTCGTATGACGCCAGAGGAGTAGGGAGTGCTTGACGGTAACTAGGCAGAAATATGGTTATACGAATAAAAAAATACTATATAAGCACCCAGTGGTACTATAGTATTTTTTTATTCGTGTGGATTGCGTAGTGTTTTTAATGACATTAAGTTCTGTAACAGGTTAAATTTTATTTAAAATTATTAAGGACAATCGTGAATAAATTGACATTTTGACATTTGATTAAACGACCCTCCGTTATTGTGTGGTAAGGATCATTCAACAAGATCTCTTTTTCTGTTGTTGCCCTATATAAATTAGGAGGTTATTCATCTTCTGCTAAAGCTTTTAGCCATATGACATACTAAAATATTACAGACAGATTGATTGGCATAAGTCACTTCTTTTGGACTTGGGGACACATTATACGTGGATATTGATCGGAATCGTGAATTTTTAAATTCTCAAGTTCACGATATTTTCTCCGTTCACTTCATGTCTGATAAAGTAAAAAGAACATTGGGAATTTGGAACTGTATTTTTTTTGCCAAGGACCACGTTTAAAATGGGAGACAAACTATCAATGTAATCGCAAATATATTTTCAAGGAAATAAAACTTCACTTTTATATTTCACTTCCTTTACCGCGGACGACATCTCGATCATTTAGCGAACCGACTTGTGGCACCTTATCGGGTTTCAAAAAATAAATAAAGATGTAATAAAAACAAAGCGAAGCATATATGATTAGTATTTATATCCAAGTTCCTGGCTCGGAACTATATCGTAAATGTCATTGTCAGTTGTGAAACAGTGTTCATGCGATAGTAGCTCGAAAAGAGTTGTATGAAGGCGTAGGGCAGGTTGGGAATGAGGTGGGGGTGAGTTTGGAACCTTTAATGGGTTACGGAGAATGGTACGCGCATATACTTGCCCAGGCGTTCCTCAGTGCTTGCGTTTCGAGAGAAGTAGAGATGGAGAGCAGCAACGAAGCGGAGGGGAGATGAGGAGGTCGCAACCGAAGGACTTAGCTTGCAATTGGAACCTGCCCGGGGCCTCTAGGAATATCTCCGCTATTTTAGTTTCATTTCTCCCTTCCAAACTTTTCTTTCACTTCTTGTTATTTTTCTTGTTCCTATGCTAGCGGGGAATTTCCACCCGACACACACACACACACCTCTTCCCGTTCTTTCCTACAGTGTCTCGTTCCTTTCTCTCTCTCTCTTTCCTTGTCCCGGGCGCGCTCGAATAATCCGATCGAATGGAAGCGTGTGAAAGTATCCAACATTGCCGCATTGTGAATCATTTTGGTGCGCGTTTTTCGTCATGGCGTCACTAGCCGGCCATTCTATAACACTGGGATTCTTTCTGAAAAATTGCCATGTTATGTGAACCTGCCTTTACGTACATACCCTTTTTTTTAAAGCAACCTCCTCCAATCATAAAATTCCCAAGCCTCTCTCTTGTAAGATTCTTTCCCGTTTTACTAAGATTATGATAAACGAAGCACTCTGTCTCTTCGATACTTCTCTAGTATCGCTCTCTAAAATGAAAACCCACGCATACATTTTTGGTATTTAAATATACCGTGTTGTAGCAAATCATTGTTATAGTAGGGCCAGGTGTATTTCACTATCTCTTTTTTTCCCACTATCCACTCTCTCGTTCTGTCTCGATTTATCGCTCTCCGCCTACTTTTCCCACCGTATAATTGGTTTGGAATTCCTGGGAAATGACCCGTGGATGGAACGATTTGGCGTGTTTATCTTTTGTCTCCCTCCGATTAATCAGAAACCTTTTTATCGTTGCAAAATTGTAAAAGAATCGAGTTACGTTCTCATGGTGACCTATTGTTTGTAATCGTGTTATTCAAATTGTTTAGCGAAACGGTGATCTTACTTTGGGAGATTGAAATCGCAAAATTGCTGTTTATTTGTCTTCACCTCGACAGCTTGAATGAAAGCTTCCAGATCGAACGCATTGAAAATGACTCCCAAAAATAAGTTTGCCAATGACAGTACTTGAGTTTTCAGCGTCAGTGAATGTGTCATTATTTCGGCATCCAAGTGATAACATAAGATTAATTTTATTGAATGCGATATGATATACCTTATTTTTATATTCGTAAATACGAACAATTGATCTTGAAGAAGTTTTTGCTTCAAATTAATAATGTAGGAGGTAGTTTTGAAGAAATATCTGTTGTAAATTGACATAATGTAATAATTTTCTGTAATACTTAATCGTTCGCCGTAATTTCAACCATTTGTGCAAAATACACTTATTATCTCATGTTATAGTTTTGTTCCGATATTATTAATGTTCACGTTTAAATCATCTGTTCCTTTTTTATTATTACCAGTTTAGAATCGAGCGATTTTTATCACATACAGTAAAACCCCGCTACACGTTGCTTCGCATATACGTCGCCAATCAGTTAAGGAACGTGTTTCGTTATAAGTTGTGTCCCTTCGCATATACGTCGTTTGTGAAATACTAAAAGCAAAATTTCAGAAATTCCAATTGCGGTGCATAAATTATAACTATAACAATAAAAACCCTATATTCGGCTTTTAATTTCATGTTTATTATTATTTATATGAATTAATTTAATTTCGTGTTTATCAATTCGTGTAAAATCATACTCAGAATAAACATTTGCTAGCCATGTGTCTAAGAGATCACGATGGGTTAGGTGGGTCACAAGTCACACGGGATAAAAGGGACTATCCCAATTTTAATGACTATTTCTGAGCGACAGTCAGTTATAAGAAAGCTCTGTGAACAGTTTTGTCTAACATTTTGTGTCCTTTCATCCCGGTTTACGTTTGCGTTGATATCTCATGAGATATTGGATATATTTTGGATTACGAAATCTGCATGAAAAGTACTCTAAAGTGCGTATCAGTGTACGTGTAAGAAAAGAAACAATTTTTGTGCTCCATCACACTATAGACAGTTATTTTCGGTGATTTATGAATTTATTATTGCAATTGGTTACTCGCTGTTACGATTAAGTGTATATTAAACCCTAGTAGCAATAGTGGTAACATAGTATGTCCAATGTACTGTATTGATATGTATTATTTGGGAAACAGATGTGTCACAAATATTCGCCAGGAACGTAACCTCTACTTTTATTATAGTTCTTATGAGAATATCTGTTTCGCTATACGTTGTTTCCTTATAAGCGACTTTTTCAGGAACGCATCTCCGACGTATAGCGGGGTATTACTGTACTTATCTTTATTCTGAGAGCCAAACAATAAGTGCCTCATTAATTTTTTCATGTTCTCTCTCTCTCTCGCGACGCGCTATTTTTAGATTCTCATGAAAATTGTTTCGGGCGTCTCGCCACTGCTTTGCTTCCAAAATTAATTCCATTAACCGTTTCTACGACTCTCAGCTTCGCGTCGTCTTCGTAACGCCTTACCCAACAATGCCCCCTTGGCCGCTGTCCACGTCTCCCAAGTGGGTTTACTTTACAGCTGTCTCCATTAAAAAAATGTTAACACCGCGCGGACTATTGTTGTACTGCAAACTCTTATGCAAAGGTTTCACCGGAAGAGGCGTTAGGTGATCAGAAGTGTTCTGCTAACCATCCGGAAAAATTGAACACCGGATGTTATTACTTTTCGTTCGTGCCTCTTACGAAAATGTGCGAGGAATGTCCGGAAACATAAAAATACGAGTTTTTTAATATGTCCCTAATGCTAAAATCAACTTAGGTAATTCACGTAAGATTGATAAGGACTAACTAGTTTTTGCATGCCTCGGAAACTAAGTTGTTTGCTTTAATAATTTTAGCAAATTCTAAAACTATAAAATGGTTGTGAAAACAAAATGCGCATTTCGGTTTCAAATTAGCCGTCATCAGTGGAAATTCACCTATAGTAGATTAAGTTTCGAAATGTTCCCCCGTAACGCCTGTCCTAGTGGAAGTCGTTTGCCACCGCTGGGGAATAATCTCACTATTGGGAAACGAAGGGCCCTGTTAATTAATTAAATAACCTATTAATCACAAAACAATTGGAAAATTACAACAAGGCGAGAATGTTTAACGAACTCGTAAGGGCTGACGGGCACGATTTGTGAAAAAGAAAGTTTAAGTGTTTCGTGAAGTGGATTAAGTGAATTTTAAGAACACATTCTTGGTGAATTTTTTCACTCGATCTATTTCCATGTTTTTTTTATAGTGTACAGTGTAAATTGACAATTATTTTGTGTATTTTATACGTGTGTAATGCCCTAATATTATAAAATCAATAAGAAAATAAATTTTAGAGAAGTTAATCAAGCGTTTTCCCTTATGATCACGCAAATAAAATTTTTTTATCTCGTATCTTCAGGACGCTTAATGCGAAAAAGCGTTAAATCCAGCGATTCAGATACTGTATTTATTCACACGCACAGATTCAATCGGGGGAAATGCTTTTTCCCTTGTATTTATCTTTTGAATGATAATGTCCGTTGTCACATTGGGGTGATTTCGATAACTATCGATATCTTGCTTTGGGTAAATTCTTGTTTTTTTTGTAATTAATTTTATTGTTATTTAAATGGATTATTTTTTTTAAGTTTCTGATTATTTCATTAATTTTTCGCAGTGATTTTTACTTTTTAAATTTCAATATACGTCTCCAGTTCAGCACTAGCGTACAACTAGTCGTAACCGCTTACGCCGCTGTATATTTAGAAAGCTGCACCGTGAACTAGAACTGCCATTACAGTATGTTTTCATGCATGTTGAATCCCTGTAATCCTTAATATTGCTAAATAAGGCGCGCGTTGAAAATAGAAAATAAGGTCGGTTACAATTTTTCTTAATATTGTAGAAAAGGTTTACGGTTTCTTTCTTAACTAGTAGCCAGTCGCTTTCGCATGGCTAAAAGTTGGGCCTTCCATAAATAGTTTTATTAAAAAGTTTTAGCTGTTTTCCTCTTCATAGAACATTTTTTTATTCCAATCTCAAGTACTTATAGTTGTTTGCGAAACAGACAACAAAGGAAAATTGCGGCTCTCTCTCTCTCTATATATATATATATATACATATATATATATATCACCCAGACGAATTCGCCACTCTTTTTATCTCATTCAAAAAAACTGCAATAAGATAAAAACGAAACTCGAGGATTTTTTAAAAGTCCGAGTTCTTTTTTTTTGGAAAACAAAATCTCCCTTTCGGTTATTTGGCTTGTATCGATTCGCAAGGCTTGTAGGCAGGTTGTGCCCATAATTTCCGACAATTTCGAAACAGCATCCTTGCTAATGATGGTTTTCGGGAGAAACCGTGTGTACGTAGACCATTTTGTCCACACCCCAATAGCTCACGGGATCGATATGCGACCGACATAGGATACGAGGGACCTAGGTCGGTCATAGGTCGGACGCTAAGGGAATCGCTTGGATCTGGAAACTTAGAAGTTGGAATGTGTCTCATGACTGGAATTATCAAGCATAATGTTAAAGCGTCTCGTTTCAAAGCTGAAACTGAACTCTCCTTATTGCGGGGAATTCAGTTTATAATTAAGGAAACACCGATATTTATGAACGATTCGAGAAGTCAGCTGCTATAAAACACCATCCTTTCGTGGTAGTTAATTAAGAGGTTATTCTTAAAAGTGGATAACTCGAAATGAATCAACGATTGGTGGTTTTCCACTCAAAACAACCGTTCTGTGGCCGAAATGTGTATTTTGTTTTCCCAACTGCGTAATGACTATTGGAGTTGTCTGTATGTCAAAAGGTTATGTTGCTTTAATGCACGCGGTGAAGGACTTTGGACGATAAATTTTTATATCATTTCTTCAAAGGGGGAAACCCGTTTGCTGAGATATACGGGTTTAGGTATTAATGCATTATATAAAAACGGATTTTTTGTAGCTATTTACTCTATGCGTATTGCATAGACAAGGTTTTCTCGTTATAAAAATTGTGAGCCGTGTATAAATTCCCGAAGATATTGAAAATATAGCAGGTTTTCACCAATACGTGTGAGGTCTTTCACCTTTCATTATAATCAAGTTAGCACGCGTCTCGCACAGTATTTTACGCCTCTCCTATGCGGAAGCGGTAAAAATATTCGTTTCTTGATAGATAAGGTTTTTGAACACAACCAAGAATAGGATCCGAAGCAGTAGTTAGACTTCTTGCTCACGAGTAGTTTGATCGAAGTATGTCTTCTTGAGGGCGGTGAGAATGTTCGTTTACCTTACCATATAAAATTAAACCTTTATAATTTGAACCCAATTTAAACTAGTATTTCACAACCAGAAAAATAAACGTTTTCCCGTTACGTATTGATGTTAAGATAAGTCTACGGTTATAGCTCGCTTTTTCTTATTACATTTTTTTTTGTTTTTCCTCTGTGTTTGATTAAGAGGCTGTCATTTCCTTATTTTATCGTTATGTCACTTCAACCAAACGCCTTATTTTGCGGATTTATCTGAAGTTCAACTCCTTGTTCACAAAAAACCGTAACGATTCCTCTATTTTCGAGGTTGGCAGCCCCTTTTGCTCGAGTCAGGTGTACGGGTTTATAGAGAGAGAGGTGGTCCCGTGTTTGGCCTCGTGATGGCGCCTCTGTCCCCCACGTCTCCTTCCTCTCCGCCCCTCCACTTTGCTACCGCATTCCTCGTTATCTCCGTCTCCCTCCCTATGCCTTTCTCTCTCTCTTCCTCGCTCGATTCCTTCCCCGCAAAACACTTCGATTCCTAAAACCCTCTTACCATCGCGATCCTTATTTCCTCCCTCCATTCTTCTGCCCACCTTGCTTCCTCCATCAAGTCCTCCCCTTCTCTCCTACTTCCATCACCCTCTCCCCAAGTCAGGTCTTTCATAGGTTTTTATCACAAATACTACGTCTTTTTTTTAGGATTTTTCGAATTTGTAATTGGATATTATGCTAGTGTGTATTTCTATTAGTTTAATTTCAGGTTCTTTTATGCGAAATTGTGTGTAGGTGTACATCATCATCATAGGTAGTCTGTCCGTAGACAGGTCCGTGATTGTTCGTGGTTAAACTTGGTTCTCCATATACTCCTATTTTCCGCAGTCTTCTTCATGTCTTGATAGCTCTCTTTCCCTTTCAAGTCGTCTACTAGCTGAAACCTTTTCCTACCTCTTTCTCTTTTTCCATCCAGTTTTCCTTCTAGCATTTCTTTAATCTTGCTTTCTCTCTCCTCAGGTAATGTCCAATCCATTTCGCCTTCCTCTTTCTTATAGTCTGTAAAATCGTTCGCTTCTCTCCTATTCTTCGTAGTACTTCCTCGTTTTTCACCCTATCTGCCCATTTTATCTTCAGCATTCTTCTCCATGTCCACATTTCGAAGTTTTTTAAGTATTTAATATAATTTTTCCTTAGCGTCCATGTTTCTGCCCCATACAAAGCTGTACTCCATACATAGCATTTTATCAACTTCTTACGGAAAACATCCTTTATATTCCCCGTTAGTAGGGGTTTCTTTCTTCTGAAAGTGACTTTTGCTTTCGTTATTCTAGTCCTGATTTCATCGGTACATTTGCTTCTCTCGTTATGATGCTTCCAAGATTTTTTTATAATCTGAAACTTGTTCTAATGGCTTTCCTCCAATACTCATTTTCAAATTTTCTTCTTCTTTACTTGATATTCGCATGACCTTGGATTTTTCTGTATTTGTTTCCATACCGTATTTCTACCTGTTATCACTAGTCATTTTGTCATTTTCTGGAGTTCCTTTTCCTTTCTTCCCAGAAGTACTAGGTGTACATATATAATCATTATTATTATTTTTCTATTCTCCTTTGTAACTGTTCACGTAGGGTTAAATGAAAGAAGGGACTATATAGTCTCAATTTCGTCCTTAATAAAGTGGTTTGTCTGTCTGTCCTCTTTCCACTCTCTCATGTTTCCTTCTTCTATTCCCTAATCCCTTCCATTTCCCCTAACCTACTTTCTTCCTCATCGAGTCATTTTCTTTCTCTTCAACTCACGTTTCTCTCCCATTCTGACTCCCTTCTCTTTCAGCATTCTCTACCCTAGCTCATCCCACTCTTGTTTCCTCTTTCTTCTATCGCTCTTTGTCCTTCCTCCTCCCGCTTTTATCCTTTACCGTTTTATTTCCTCCCTCCTTTTACCTCTACTAATTGAATACCCGTTCAAAGAAGGGAAAGAAAAAGTATTTAAGAATTTTTAATTGATTCAAAATTCGAAAATATGGTTATATAGTGGAACAACCTGTCATTTTTATGGGCATCCTTGGCTAAAGAATTAAATTAAAACTTTTCCATTCTCCCTCTCTCTCTCTCTCTATCCCTTTCTTTTCTTTCTCCCTCTGCGATAGCGATAGAATATGCCCCTTTATCTTATGTCGCCGGTGGTACCTATACAATGACTGGTTAGAATATGCCCCTGTATCTTTTGCTGCCGTTGGTGCGTATATCGTGACAGACAGACGGAGAGAATTATAGAATAATAATAGTAAGGTTCAGTTTCTGTCTTTTTGTCAGTCTTTGCAAATAAGATTTCTCTTCATCGATTGGTGCTGCCACCTTGCGTCAGTTATTATAACTGCTAGGAGCTTTCAGAAGACGGTCAGGCTATTTCCTCATTGTTTTATATTTAAATGCAAATATTAATAATCAATCTATCTGTAATTCTTCCGTTGATATTTCAACGGGAATTAAACTAGTTATATAAGGATTGTCATGTCTCCATTCCTCCTTTTCTCTCCTCTACCTCCTTTGCTCTATTTCTCTCTCCGCCATCTAAACCCCTCTCCTCTTAATCTCCTCCCCATTTCTTCTCGAATGTAAGGAGAGGGATTTCCTTTTGGAGCCATAAAACATTACTCTTTTTTTCCTTTTCTCGTTATTTGGCCCTTTAAAAAGACGTCTCCGTTTTTTCGGTAATACCTTTCTCAATAGAAATAACCATTTTCTTATCCGATCCTAGCAAATTTTTTTATCGGCTCGGGCAGCGGTTTTGTTTATTTTTTTAAGGCTGCTGTCTTGTATCCGCGTTCCATTTTATGCTTCGCGATTGTTTTTCCGTCGCAAAGGCTTTTTGTATCCGCTTTAGGTTTCTGTTGTTTTTTTCGTCCGTTGCCGATTCGGCAACCCCGTGAAAAAAATGGGGGAAAAATGCTTTAATCTGTTTTCTGGGCGATTTATTTCGCAATGGAAAAACGAAGGCGAATGTATTCCCTTGTTTTTGTTTCGTGGTGCCGTACCGAGATCGATATTGTTTCTGAACAAATTGGAAGGTTTTGGTTTTATTTTGTTACGCGCGCGTCAAGTCTGTGAAGTACAAAGCAAATCTTTGATGTTCCAAGTTTCGAAATGCTTTATTTATAAATTTGAATTTTTTTAGAACAGCTGCGTTGTTCATAGTGGGATTTTGTATATCGAATTGGAGTTAGGTACCTAAATAACTAATGTATGGTATGGAATGCTATTTCTCGAGTCGTGCAGATTGAAGTAGTTGTAATGTGTGTACAGTGATCTGTGGGTCAATTTACAGTATGGTTTTTATTTAACGCCTAGGTAAAGTCGAAATATCGAATTATATTATTGTTAAATTATTAACGCTCACCTGTCATTTTCGGTCATTAATTACACTAGTACTCGTATATTTGTGTTTAACTTACGTAATAACGTTTTATAACCTCTTGTTAATCCTCGTCTAATGTTCATTTTTCACGCGGAAGAGCTCTAAAAATCGATAGAGGAAATATTTCCTATCTCAAGGCTTTCTGCTGTAATTCCTCTTTTTCCTTTGCCTCTTATCTTTCTCCTGGACTCTGAGGCTTTCTTTTCTACTTATCTTGATAATGGCAAAGGCTCCTCTCCTCTCTTATATCCAACCTCGTCGTTGCTTTCGCCTCTTCAACACGTTCTCCTTCTTAAAAAAAAACACCTCCGTATCTCTCTCTCTCTCTCTCTCTACGCCTTGTTAATATCCATTTCCTCCGCCATTATCCCAAACATGATTCACTACTTTTGTTGACAATGACTTGCACCATAATCCCTTCTACGATCCTGACAGTAAATTTGTAAGTTTAAATTATTCACTTCTTAGGATCGCAGTTTTCATTCCACGATAGGTAACTTGTATTGCTTTCACCAAGGCCAAAATATTTTCTCCCGTAAAGATTTATCTCTGTACAACTCTTTAAAACGTATCATTCGAGGTTTATATTTGTCGCTTCACAGTTATTCTGGTTATGTTATTATCTTATACGTAATATTTCCGAAACGATTAAGAAATCTTGGGATGTTCTTTAAGAATTTATGATCTTCCATTTTTCTATATATGTATATGGTGTAGTTATTCAAATAAATCCTCTAGGGTTTTGGTCTGTTATTGCGTCATATCTTGATTCGATACCGTTTATTATTTTCTGTTGGAATTTCTCTTTTACTCTCTTCTTTTTCTGTGAGTTTCCCTTCTATTATTTTCCTTCATATTGTGCGACTTGTATATTCTTTTGTCTGTCCCTTTGTTTCGAGAATTTCGGGATTTTTTCGTTCCGTGCGCCGCCGGCTCTATAACATCCGGGGTTTTTTTTTCGGCTGTGTTAGAGAAGGAAAATGCCTATTTTTTTGAATGGGTATATTTGCATTTAATTGGAAAGTTTTGTACTTTTCTAGCGCAAACATTATTTAAATATATTATGAACGAACAAATATAGAGTTTTCGCATTGTTATTATTATCCTCTTTCCATTTCAGCAATTCTCTCTTTTCCCTCTTCTCTCTTTCTCTTGTCCACTTTAAACTTCCCCTCCACTCTCTTTCTCTTTCCACGCCATTATTCACCTTCCCCCTTTTTAGGTAATTGCCGCACATTTATTTTTTCATCCCATCTTAACTTTCTCACCCTGTCTCCCTCTCTCCCATTCTCCGCGATCCCTTTCACCGCCTTTTTTTCATTCTTTTATTTTTGCGCCGAATTGGCTGTTTTACAGAACTCACGCTCCACTGTTTCCCACAAGAACCCCCTTTTTTGTCTCTCTCTCAGCCTTCGCAGAAAAAAAGTCTTTATAATCTGATTTCGTGGTAACTCCGTTGGAGAAAACCAAACGAGAAAAAAACATCTTTTCTGTTCTGTGGCTATTTTCTCCTTTGTCTCGAATTAAGAGCATTTTTTAAAAAGTCGTGTTTGCGATAAGTTGAACTTATCGCATGCTGGAAAGTTTTCGGTTACCGTTAATGACGAATTTGTCATTGTAACGGTGAGTCCGGAGAAATTTATCGCAACGGACTTTTATTTAAATTGTATTTGTAATTAATTTTGAATTGAGTGAGGACATCCGAACGTGCGGTTTTTTTTTTTAAATCTCGAATGAATTTCATCATTACCGCGCTTTTTCACGTATTGCCTGCAATGGTTATAAATTTTTATGAAATAAAAGTAATCTATGTTTTACTTTCACGTAATAATATTTTGTTGGGATAATTGTTTAAATTTTTACTAAGAAGAGGTGTGTACGATAAGGACCAAATAGGTAATCCTTGTCGTTGGGAATTAAATGTAAAATATAGAACCGGAGGCTATTTTTGGCGACTTATACCTTATGTGATAACTAATTGGATTTTTATGGCGAAGAAAATGACCTTAATTAAGTAAGATAAATGAAAAAGTTTGCTTTATCATTAAAAACTCCTATTAGTTTTCCTTGCCTTTTTATGGCCATGGTGGCCATTTGAATTATTAAATTTTGTGTCTAATACTGCATATTTCCTCTTTTAAATCCATTTTCGATTTCCCATTTATTTCCTTTCTATTCAGCATTCCTTCATCGTAGCCTTTTTAATCCGTGAATTTAAACATTCGATTATTTTTTTAATTTTCTAAGGCAAAAACCGTATTATGCTTAAACTCAAAGGATCGAGTAATATTCGTTTGTTGACGACTATTCGCTATAATCACCGCATAAAACTTTTTTCTTTCACCCGCATACGTCATTTCATTACAATTTTCCCAAAGCGTACGAATATTTTAAATCGAACGCCGTTTATTTCCTTGTGAACTCACATTAAGTAAAAAAACATCTGATTCAACAAAAATATATTTTCTGGTGCAAAATCGTAGAGATAAATTGAGATTTCTATCAAATGAGTTCTGTGATTGATTTTGTTCTCGATTGTTCCTACCGACAAAATGAAGTCATTATACACTGTTACACGCGACATATTTAAATGGAAAAATTGTGTGCAACTGTTCCCTCGCAAGAAATACAACGTTGCCTTTAATTTCTTATTTTAAGGCTCAGATTTCGAGCATCCGGGTAATGCAGCGCGAAGCAACTTTTCCTTCCAGGGAGCTGGGAGTTCCGTGAAAACACTCATCCCTTTAGCAAACTTAAATGTCAAAGGTACACGTTCGCTCATTAAAACATTAATGCATGAAAGGCGAAAAGATTCAACGAGAATAAAAACACACCAAATCATATCGCTCGTAGAAAAGAGACATATAGAGCCAGAAGCGTTTATTTTTGTTTTTAATGCAAGTTCTTTAGTGCTTCGGTAAATTTTTTAGGTAACCAGTCCTAGTCTCGTTAACACCACAAAAGAGGAAGGAGAATAAATGGCAAATGTGATGGAAGATGTACTTGAAAGTTTAATCATGAGTCATGTAATTCGTTCGAGTTATTAAACGTGGATGCGTACAACAGTTCGTTATTTTAAATAACTGAGAAATACAGTGCTTACGTTTATTTAATACACTCCCCTGAACTTGTTCATTCACCGTTTTTGTTTTTTTTTTGGCAGCTGCCACAAATTATTTTCAAGGTGGATGGATTGGTTTTTTAAAAATTGTTACATTCTACGTGTTAGACATTTATTTGTATTTCAAATGCTTCCGCCGAACTTTCCAATGGAGTAGTGATAAGGGAAACAGAGGAGGATTGGACGATCACCGACGGTTGACGTCCCTTAAATGTGAATGTCCTTTATGCTACTATCAGGGTTTTCCTTGACATTGTAGTATATGATCAAAGAATTTTGCCAGAATGGGTTTAGGAGCGCATCCAAGGGTGGGAAAGCATCTTAGGTAACCGCGCCCCCATCACCCTGGATCCAGCACTGACAACATCTGCTGTAAAATATATATATATATACTTACGGATGAGGAAAGGTAAATGAGGATATTTAGGGAAACTAGGTGTTGAAGGAAACCCAGTGAGCACTTACCGGAAGGTGAGCCGCTGGGGTGTTGGAGAGACACATTTGTAGAAGTTATTGGAGCTTTCGGGATGATCCCTTCGTCAGCACAAGAGAGACACAACTGTGTCTCTCTTGTCTAATTCAATAATTATTTTCCCATAAGTTTACACGTAATTTTCCATTTTTCAGAATGCTAGGTTTTTTTCTTTTCATTCATCTAAATACGTAAATATAGACCGATTTTCTTCGTTTTTGCTTTATTCGATGGTTAAAACTGTGTACTGTCTTATTCTTGCTATGTTAACTAGTTACACGGTCTAAGTTTTAGATTCACCAAATCTGTCGAAATTCAACGGTCACTTCCGCTAGTAAATACATAAAATAAAAATTTTGGAACGAATGTTTCAACAAATAGGGTCAAACCCTATAGGGCCGTTGAAATTTAAATTTTGGTGTATATGTCTCAGATTGATTATTGTTTACATATTTTTGTTTCGATTTTAAATTTTCATTTTCTTAATCATTCAGATGTTGAATAACGCGCTACTTCTGCTTATTCGGATCATAGAAGTAGGTACGTCATTTACTAATTCGACCAATGATTTGCACCCATCCTTTCTTCTTTCCTCTCGTGATACTTTCACGTATTCGCCTCTCTTTACCCTTCTACCCCATTTTCCTCCTTCTTTCTCAATCCCTCCTCGTTCCTCGTTTACAAGCCATATTACGCGCCTATCTCTTTTTTTCCTTCTCCCTCACATTCGCCCGTTCTTTACTCTGCGAGAAACCCCCTTCCTCCCTCTCAACCTCCTCATTGTTCCATTCTTTAATCACCGTGTCCGCCGAACAACCTGTGTTCTCGAGGTGCTTCCGTAAAGGTCGAGCAGTTTCGTATACTATACGATCTCAAAGAGAGAGAGGGGGGGGGGGGGGAGAGAGAGAGAAACTCGCCTGCGGTTTGTTATTAAAAAGAAAAGAAAAAGGAGACCACGTCCGACGTCGACTCGGCGGTTATAATTAAGTACCGGAGTGGGTCCGCGCGCGTTTTGTCGACCTAAATTGTTCCGAAATCCCAAGGTGGAATTAGGTAACGTGTGCGGCTTTTATAATGATTTGATCCACTTAAAACTCGAAAACGCAATCCTTATAGATATATATGTGTGTGTGTGTGTGTGTGTCCTCCACACCCCCAGCGGCTCTCCGATCTAGGTAAGTGTCCACTGGGCTTCCTCCAAAACCTTGTTGCCACCATTATTATTACCTTGCCTTGGTAGAAGTGTGGTTAGAGTATCTGCCGCCGAATACTAAGGTCGCGGGTTCGACTCCCGCCGAGGGCATGGATGTTTCTATTCGTCGTAATGGGTTGTAAGAGTGGGCTATATAGTCTAAATATCGCCCTTGAAAATAAAGTCGAATTATTATTATTATTTCCTTTTCTTTAAGGATTTATATATATAAAGTATATTCAGACTCGATAAAATTACTCCCTGTTAAGTGTGAAATACGCGGGGCGTGTATTCTTTTTTATAATTCCGACACGTTTATGGATATACGGGGAAATTAAAGACTGGCGCTAATTATCATAATAAATTTATTAACTCTGACCGTAGATCAATATGTAGGTCGGCTTTAGGGCACAATAAACCATGCGATAATAATACTATCAGTAATAAAGCCGCTATTGGAAATGAGGGATGCACCCTCCAAATCTCTGAAATAATTCCGAAGCGACACATAAGTGACACTCTAAAAATTTTAACTCTAAATTGCCGGAGTATCAGGAATAAGGCTGCGGAACTTCAGAATTTACTAGAACAAACAGAGGCAGATATAGTAATAGGCACAGAGAGTTGGCTAACCTCGGATATTCACGACCGTGAAATTTTCCCCTTACGATATACTATTCACAGACGAGATAGGACAAATAGGAGCGGTGGAGGGGTGTTTATAGCAGTGAATAATACAGTAATAAGTTCTCCGGTCAAGTTTGCTGTAAACAATATTGAAAGCACTTGGTGTACTATAAACAGTGAAGGTTTGGGAAACATTCATGTATGTGCATATTATAGGCCGCCAGCTTCAAACGCAGAAGAAATATACGATCTAGAGGCTCAAATAAATTCACTAATGAAGAAGAATAGTAAAAGCATTATCATAGTAGGAGGAGACTTCAATCTACCCTCGATAAATTGGCAGAGTTGTAGCTTCATACCATCCGGTAGGAATCGCGAGTCATGCGAAGCGCTAATAGACATATTCAATAAACACTCCCTCATCCAGGTAGTCAAAAAACCTACGAGAGCGAACAATATATTAGACTTACTAGCAGTTAACATCCCCGAGCGTGTTTCCGAAGTAACTGTTGAAGAAGGAATCAGTGATCACCAATCAGTTCGAGTACTTTTGGATATAACTGTCGCAAAATATCGCAAGCCTAAGCGGATAGTGTATATGTATAAAAATGCCAACTTTGAGGATTTCAAAGAGAAACTCATCAAGGATTACGGCGATTTCAGCAAATCGACAAGCACAAAAAACGTTGAGGAAACTTGGAAAGCATTTCTATCAGAAATTAGAATTGGTATTAATACGTATATACCAAGTAAATTTATTAGCGATAATGGGGAACCAAGGTGGTATAATCGGCAGGTTAGATGCGCCATCAGACACCAAAGAAAGCTTCACTCGAAATTTAAACGCATCAATAACTGTAAGTCACCGGAGGAAGTAATTTCAATTTCACTTAAGTACAGAGATTGTCGGACTAAGACCAAAAAGGTTATGCGCAAAGCACTAACAGACTTCAAGAAAAAGACTCTTAGTGAACATCTAAGTGAAAATCCCAAATGCTTTTGGTCATATGTTAGAGAAGTTCAAGGTCGACGCCCAACCGTAGCCCCGTTAATAAACGACCAAGGAGAGGTAGTTAGCGATAGCACAGATAAAGGAAATTTGTTAAACTTATTTTTTCAGAGCGTATTTACTACCGAAGACGTGAGAGCGAAGGTCGTGGCGCCCGAACCAGGCAAGGAAAAAATGAACGATATAGTCATATTAGCGAAAGGGATAGCTCAACAGCTTAAAAATATCAAGTCAAATAAATCTCCGGGTCCAGAAGAGATACCAGCTAGAGTATTCAAAGAGTTAGCACTGGAAATAGCACCGTATCTCGAAATAGTTTTCAATAAGTCACTTAGTCATGGCGTTGTACCTAAGGAATGGAAATTAGCCTTTATAACGCCGTTACACAAAGGTGGGAAAAAAGACGACAGAGAAAATTACAGGCCAATTTCGCTTACCTCCCTATCTTGCAAGGTTCTCGAGCACATTATCGCTAGCTCCGTGATGGACTTCTTAGATAGTCAGAACTTGCTAAGTAAATATCAGCATGGCTTCAGGAAGACGAGATCTTGTGAAACACAGCTTGCTCTGTTCGTTCACGATATATTAAGATCAGGAGACCGTAAGACTCAGTTAGATGCTGTTTTCCTCGACTTCAAGAAGGCTTTCGATAAAGTCCCGCACAGTAAGTTAGTGAAAAAATTAAATGACTGTGGAATAAATCGAAAGATAATCGAGTGGATCAGGGACTTTCTTAATGAGCGTGAACAAATAGTAGTTATAGATGGATTTAAATCAGATTCAGTCAGCGTAGCCTCAGGCGTTCCACAGGGAAGTGTAATCGGCCCCCTACTATTCCTTTTATACATAAACGACTTAGATAAGGTTATTAAAAGTAAAATCAAGTTATTCGCGGATGATACAGTAGTTTACAGAGAGATTAACAGTCCTAATGATCAATTATTACTTTCTGACGACTTAAATGCAATTCTCGAGTGGTGTAAAGAGTGGCAGTTAGAATTGAACTTAGGAAAGTGTTCCTTTATGAGATTCTGGGGAAACAAAAACATTGACACGACGAATTACACTGTTGAAGGCGTCCAGCTAAAACTAGCCGATTCCGTCAAATACTTAGGCGTTACTTTAACAAGCAACCTCTCGTGGGATATGCACATACGAAATATATGCGGGAAGGCTAAACAGAAACTAGGATTCATCAAACGCATAGTAGGTAAAAGTGAGGAAAAAGTCAGAGAGACATGTTACTTCTCGTTAGTAAGACCGCTATTAGAGTACGCGTCGAGCATATGGGATCCGTACGTGAAAGGATCAAACTCAGAGTTAGAAAGAGTGCAGCGAAAAGCCGCTAGATTCGTCAAAAATTGTTACGATAGAAACAATAGTGTTACAGCCTTGATACAGGACTTAGGATGGGAATCACTAGCTGAGCGCCGATCACGCTCTAGGTTAAAACTTCTCGAAAGATTTAGAACGCATATATTCTCCAGCGATGTCGAAGAAATAATAAGAGCGCCAACTTATATTGGTAGAACGGACCATCCTCGTAAAATAAGAGAGATAGCCTGTAGGACTGAGAGATATAAAGGCTCGTTTTTCCCTAGAACGATAGCTGAGCAGAACAGAAGTTACGAAAGGAAATCAGCCGACGTAGAATGATACTATACATTATTATGCGCTTTACCTTGGTGCTATTGCACCCCCTGCCACACACCATTGCGGTGGCTTGCAGGGTGAACTATAGATAGATATAGATATAGATAAATCGTTACATGTTTGTCTCCTTTTGCTCAAACGCAAAATCCAAAATTGCGTAACTGTTTCTGGCTCTCGGAGGAAACGGGGAAATAAGAAAGAAAATTTCTTTGGAAGATCGTTATTCTTGAGTTTGCGTAATCGTTTGCTTTTCTCCCCTTAATGCGAACGTTAATGACGGGTCACGTCTCCTCGAGCGAGTGCGATACTTTGTATTCCGAGGAGGAGTGGGAGAAGAGGTCGATAGGAGAGAGAGGGAGAGAGAGAGAGTGAATGAAAGAGAGAGTGAGAGAGAGAGAGAGTGGGTGATACATTAAAACTGATGACGAATGCGGTGGCAAATTCTCACTCGTTACGGATGACGTCTGACATAATGCGAACCCCGCGTATTATACGTGGTGATGATATATGTGACTCATTTAGGAGTAATGAGGTGGTGCGTAAATTAAAATGAGCATTTCGGGAGCAGTTTATCCTTCCGCAGCGGTAATTCTTTTATGAATCTTCGTTCGATGTGTTGGTCACCGTGTAATGAATCGGCATGCTCGTCTAGTTATTGTCAAACATAATGCAGCAAAGACAAACGAATCCTTGTTACGTTAGGTTTAGCATTAAGTCGAATTTCATTGGTTTACGCTTACAATTAGTTCGATAATTGATTTATCCAATGGGTTTTTAAACGTAGAAAATTATTTTTAAAGGGTATGCAATGGTTTGATAATTTAGGTGTGATTTGAATGTGATTTTTTAAAACGAAAAATGCGAATTGTTGTACCGAATTTGTATTCATGTTCGGATATAAGTATGCAATATCAGAGAGCAATATGGTATAGGATCTATTCTTCTCATTTCAACCGTTTCTCGCTTTCGGCTCCCTCATATCTTCCTCCTCTCTCATTTCCCATCTATTTTCATTTGGATTAATTTCCCAGCTTAATCTTTAACGCTTCAAACAATAATAAATTTTCCTTAAAACGTCCGTATTTTTGTTCGTTTTGTAATTAAAGCGCTATGCATTTATGCGAGATTTGGACAAAACAAGATGCGTCTTATCGAATGGAAAGGTTCGGTTGGTCGTGGGTTGAGTTGAAAAAAACATCCACGGAGGTCACATCCATGCGTTGCTGCAGCAACAAAAGATTTGACCCTCCTCATCTCACTCTGGTTCACATTCTCTCTCTCTCTTTCTTCACCTCTCTCTGTCTTCGCTCTCGCGTCTCTCCTCCTCGAAACTCCTACGTCGCTTCCATTTCAAGTGTCAACCCCGTCGTTCTTTTCCAAGTCAAATCTTCCAAGCAGACTGCCGTCGACAGCGAAGTTCGCGCACCTTCCCTTGCTCCTGGACGTCCTCTAGATGTCGTTCCCAACCTGACCTCATATAATGCTCTACTCCTCGCTCTTAAAACTCTTTCGAGTTTTGTTATTTAGTTGCATCATCCGCCTCCGTGTAAAAGTTTTCTGTTTACTCGCCCGTCGCCGTGGAACGGTTTCTATGGTGGCGTTATTACTCTCGAGTGAAGTTGAAACGTTGCTAGTTTCGGAGCCTAGAGCGACGGTGTTTGAGGATTGAATTTTAAACCGAAATGAACGCAATGGCGTCACTTCGCGTGGTAGTGCACGCTGTTTGCGCGGTACAGTTTCGTTAAATGAATTAAAACAAAAAAATGTGTTTTATACCCTGTGGAGGTTCGAAAATTTCGCGGGGTACTTTCTATTCGGGGGTAAATTATAACTCGGGTCTTTATGAATGAATTGCGGAGATTAATTTAAATACATTGATCGACATACTTAACGTATGAAGAATGGAGAGACATACCTGCTCTTTAAACTTTGAACTTTAAATCGAAACACATATCTAACCGATTCCATATTGAGTAAAATAGTGAAATATGTGTAATTGAATTACATTTTCGTCGAAAAAATCATCAGCTTCGGCTTGAAATTTCACAGCAAATAAATGTCAGTCCTGCGGTATGTGCTCAACTCTCTCTCAACCTTCTCTTTCGCTATTGCTTACGTCTCTACGTAATTCATCAAGTTGTTCTTCAACAGTTTATTCCGTGATAACCGTGGTTATGTTTCTGTTTATACTGTCTAACACGGAGGCAATTCTGCGCATAAAGATTCCCTAGCAACGGATAAAAAATAAAAAAGCTTAACACTTTTATCGACGGTGTGTGGTGTCGAGGAATAACTATTTTGGAGAACTCAGCTTTAGTATACGTACGCCTGTTATATACAAGGACTGATCCAAAATATCCGTATTCCGAGAGCGTTCTCTCCAAACAATGGAATGATTATTTTCTCCCGTTTTTATTCCGCTCTTACGTGGAATTCCGTGTCTGGCGCGTGCAAATCCGATAATCGGAACACTCATTCTTCAGTTCGTCCGATGCAGTTTCGAAACAGCCGCATTCGCCTTCCTATCGTAAGTCGCTGAAAGTCGCATTTTTTTAATCCAGTCCACGAGAGCCCGTTTCCGGGAAGAAGTGACTACAATCTCCGTTATTATGTCGAAGAAAGTGGACTTTTTTTCTATTTCTCTGTCTCAATCTACCTCTCCCTCTATCTAGGTGTAACGCTAACGCTTGCTACGCTTTCCTCATGTTGCTCTCAATATTTAAATTATACGTACTATCATTTCGCAAGTTTTTCACTCACCTCTTGTGTGGGTGTGTTTTCCCGAAGTGGGGTTTTTCCTAAGGTATATTTAGTCTGTTCCTTCACAGTTTTGCCGCACAATATATATTGCGATGTTAAATGTCTTTTAATAATTATAAATGTCTGGGTCAGATGGGGTAAGATGTTTAACTTGCCTCAATCTCGTCCTAATTTTTTATCTATCTATCTTTCCCTCTCTATCTCCTTCTCTCTCCCACTCCCCCTTCTCTCTTTCGCTCTTTCTCTAAATTCATTTCGCTTTCCATTTATCAGATTTTACTGTGAGTTTACTACTATAGGCTTTCAAAGTGAAAGCGAATATTTAGTAAGTAATCGTAGTTTTACCCCACTGGAATTACGCAAGTATCATTCAGCGTAAATGTCGTTGGTTGGGAAAATGTTAGGTAATTATTGCGGTAAGAATACGATTCTGCGAAGTGGACGTTCTAAAAACGATGAATCGATGCTTTTCTACGTACCGTATCATTCTACTAATGTCAATTTTGTGTTTAAGAGGAATATGCAACTCCGAAAACCATAGATTTGTTTTCCTATTTATAGGGTCCTAGTGCGACAGGTTTTTCCTACCCGTAGCATTTTATAAGAAGTAAAATTAGTGTTTATTATCATTGATAAAAAGTCATTTATTCATTTTAAATTTTATATATTAAGAAGTTAGTGAATTTTAGAAAACGCCACTTCAAAAATACTTTCTTAAAGTATAAGGTGTACTTATAATTTTATCGGTAAATTTTAAGTTTTCTCAATTGCGTAAGGTGAATTCATATTGTTCCCAATTAAATTTCAATTTTCTTCCGGGGATTGACTTCATAGTTAAATATCCAATACACGTCCAAGACATAATTTTTTGTAACTACTTGAATACCAGTTTAAAATGACTCCTTATAATGTATATTGAAGTAGAAGAAGTTGTTTCAAGAATAAAGAGAAAAAACCGGCCGGGACGAAAAAGAAAAACTGTTTCCGCCCGGGATCGAACCGGGGACCTTGCGCGTGTGAGGCGCACGTGATAACCACTACACTACGGAAACAACTGAGAGATAGGTTGCTCTTTCGATATATTCTCTTCCGTTATCAATGAAAAAGGTGACGAAATAATAAATGATCATACATATTTTTGCAACGTTGATGCCCGTATCGCTAATATATAACAGTGATGGCCGGATAAAGGTATAAATGCGATACGGACTAAGGCGATTTCTACGTTAAATAATGGGATCGATCCGTGCGGGCAGGCCAAACTCCTCCTCCTTTTATTAGAATCGAAATCATTCTGGCCTTTATATATTCATTCACGTGCTGCGTGGCACGGATTCTCCTACGAAGATGTAACACACATTTCCCCAACCCTACCACTCGGAATAAATAACCTTCCTCTATCAAAGAAGTGACGAAGTACTTCAGCCGACGTAAAAAAAAAAGAAATTCCTCATACGCATTCAGTTCCTCCAAGTGTTTGCCTTCGCACTTTACAGGGCAGAATACGTAAGACGCCGGTTTCCTTCTCCCACCTGAGGCGAGGGAGGGAGGGGAAAGTCTCAGTTCTTCCGCGAGTTAAGAAAGAAAAAGAAGGAAAGGGAGATGGCGACAGTGAGAAAAATAAAAGGAAAAGGGAACGAAGGTGAAGAGGGAGTCCTCTGTCGAGACTTTTTGGAACGAGAGAGGAGAGGGGAGGGGAGGATCTAAGGGAGAAAGGATTGTAATGGGTCGGGAAATGGAAGAGAGTGGACGAAGGGATTTGGTCTCCCTCACTCCTCTTCCTCCTAATGTGACACTAATGGAGCGCAGAGTCCTGAAGAGTGGGATTTGTAGGTGGGGAGATGGTTCAAGACGGCGCCCGTGTCATTCCGAAAGGAAACTAGAGAGAAAGATTGGAAAGAAATGGGGTATAGGGAGACGGCAATGGGAGAATAGGAAGGTGAGGGAAATTAAAAAATTGGAGATGTGGAGAGAGGATCGGATTGAAGTGAACCGCGTATTTATTGGGACGAGATGGAGACTAATTTCCTATCCTCTTCCACCTAACCCCTTGTCATTTATAAATACACAAAAATTGTAGCGTAGATTTTGACACACACATATACATATATAAACACATACAGGAAGGGATGGAGAGAGAGGGAGGGGGTGTGGGAGAGAGAGAGGGATGGAGGGAGAGATAGAGAGAGAGAGAAAGGGAGAGATGGTGAGAGAGGGAAGGAGGGAGTGAGAGAAAGGGAGTGTTTAGAGATAGAGGAATGTAGAGACGGAGGGAGGGAGAGAGGAAGCTAGATAGAGAGATACAGTGAGGGGAGAGATGAGAGATGGATGGAGAGGAGGAAGGGAGTGAGATGGGAAATCCACGTCAGTTTCGAGCGCGCGTTCCAATTTACGCTCTGGGAAAAAATCCCAATTTTCTCCACCACCTACCTATTCAACGGGGTCAGATCAGATCGCCTAGTTGCTTCAGCGCGGAACGGTTGGAACCGACCGAGCGACTTGTCTCTCCTAAACGAGGTCGCTGGGTTCGAGTCTCGCCGCGGGAAGGAAAAACTTTCGCCTATTTCGTCGGAGGGAAAAGAATAAGCGGGACACGACGTCGGAGTGAGGAAACTCGAATATCTCTGAATCTCGTCGTTTTTTTTGTGTGATGTAAATGCGATCCTGGTAGATGATTATCTTCGGTTGGAAATTAAACCGTCGCGTAAATTATTCGCGCAGGTTTTTTTCTTTTTTCTATTCTCAAGATTCCATTCATCATATTTTTCTAGTTAGAATCCCATGAACTGGATACATAATGCATTTCTTTTCATGTCCGAGTAAAGAGCTCAGGACGAGAATCGAATCTCAACCGGTTGGATGTACTCCCACTCTATTCCACGTTACCCCTTCTCACACTTTCTCTCTCTCTCTCTCTCGTTCTCTTTCTCTCTCTTTCTGTCTCTTTCTCTCTCTTTCCTCTCTCTCTCTCTCACTCTCCCTCCTCCCTCCCCCTCTCCATCGGGGAGAATGTATGGCTATAGTTCTCCGGGCCGGGAACAAAAGTGTTTCGTCGGATAAATAACCATTCGTATTCGTCCCTCCGTGCGTGTATCAGGGGAAATCACAGGTGTTTTGGGCGTGGACGAGAAGGAGGAAATCGGCTTAAGTCGGATATTGTATCGTCGACAGGTATCGCTTTCTTCTCGTTTTTATTCGTGCCCAAATTCTTCGCCCCCGTCCGACGAAAAAAATTGCCGGAAATTTAGCCTAGTCCGTAAAAATGTCTTTTGTCGGAATCATTCTCGATTCCACGACAAAGTATACAGTGGGGACCTTTTTTGCTTTTTTTTAAAAGTTGATAGTCAAATCTTAACGTTAAAGGCAGACGTTTGATTTAGAATTTTTCGCGTTCATCGCATACCGAAATTATCTTGCAGTTAATGAGTAAGGGATATACCTACCTTTCATCTTAATTGAATATTTAAAGTAGAAACTGGTGAATTTGTCTTCAAACATCTCTATATACGTTGGACTAAATTTCTTCGGTAGATTTGCTGACACCAACCCGATTGTCATTCTCTCATTATCCCATTTAATGAAAACATCAAAAAATGTTAATTCATATTTCACGAAGATATAACTTTCAATATTTTAAAACGTGCGGGAAAACCCGTTGCTTCAATGGAGTGAAAAAAGTACGAAGTTTATATCACACGTTTATGGGGAAAATCATTTTCTGCCAAAGCTATTCTTCAAATAGAAATCAATGATAACACCTTACAATCTCAAGATCATTGAGGAAGAATCGAGTGTTTTTTTTCAAAGTTTTTACTGTTACATAATTAAAGAGAAAAAACGACTATGGCGATGAGCGAGCAACAAAAACAATCATTCGTTTCTCTTGTCTTCTTTCTGTTTCCTGTATTTCATGGGACATCTGCCCTCTCGAAATAGATATAATAATCACCTTGAAACCTGCAAATTCAATCACTCGAGCTTGTTTTTCTTATCGCCATAAACATTTTTTTCGTTCCCGTTTAAATTATTCCACACGCCATCCAATTTGTAGGGATTTGCGCGCATGCGGCGGAATATTGAGGACGAACTGCATCCATCCTCCACCGAAAGCAGAAGCAGCCGAGATGTACAGGTTAATTCGCGAAAATGGCGATGGAGAGCGCTGGCGGCGTTCGGGATCCTCGTCCCGAGGAAAAATATCGGAATCAAAAATGCATCATCGCTATCGCGTGATGTTGGGATTAAGGCTGCATGCACGGGCGCGTTTCACGTTGAACGTAAATCGCATGATGAAGGGTTTTCAGAGTTGGAGGTCGGGAAGGGGAGGGGCCAGAGGGTAGGTGAGGAGGGGGGGGGGGGGGGGGAGCAGCGGAGGGGGCTAAAAAAAGAGGATCATCGGAGCGTCAAATCACCCGGAATACTAATCGAATTCTTACGTTCATTTGCGCGCATTCGTGAAATGGTAATTTCGATTCATAACGGATCGACTTGTTTCTACGGAAGATTCATCCGGTTACATTCTTTGCCGAGGGGGAGTGCATTTTCGGCGCATTCCGTTTCGTAAAGTGCTGTCGAGATACTATAGCTTTCCCCGCTCGTTTTGTGGGTGTAGTGTTATGTTCGTTAAGTTGGAATTCACTGGGTAGGCAAATATTTGGAGTGTGTTAACAAATGGTCGGAATGATTTTTTTTAGCCGCGGAAATTCTCCCGTTCTTTGTATTTCCGTCGAGATGTTATTAAAATCTGTGAATGCATGAATGTATTCTGTTCGCGTTGGCGTTATGAAGTGTCTTGCGATGAACTGATGAAATCAAATAGTTTATTTTGAGGAGCTTATAAACAATCGAACAAATTGGCTACGTTGAAAGGTTTTGCATAATCTATCAAAACGCTCAGTTCATCTTTAGGTAAAAATTTGATGTTATACTTTATCAACTCGTCTCATTTTTTTCAATTTCAGGACAGTTATTCTTTCTGATAATCAGTATTTGTCAGGGTTTCTTTTATTTCGTAGATGTCTGTGGAAACATCAGCGTTTAAGAGAGTAAAATGATTCATTCCTTATAACAGCGCCGTAGAAGAATATGCGTTCTCTAAATATTTTTAAATTTAAATTTAAAATTCCTTTCCCCCCTCTGTAGAACGAAAAATTACTTTTAACGTCAATGAATTTTTCTGGCATCCCTAAATTTGAACTTCGAAAACAATATTTTTGCGGAAGTAAAATTCCGGGTAAAAACGATCGCTACATAAAATCCAAGTTTTGCTGGGCGCAACCAAAAAATTGTTATTTATTGGTGGACCGTAGTAACATTACGGCCAAGCAATAAAATATATATATATATATATATATATATATATATATATATATATATATATATATATATATATATATACACACACAGCTGAGAGACATTTCTCTCGACAATAATTTAGCCATCCCAGTCAAATTCACAGCTGCGAGAAGAAGTGATTTCTCTCGAGAAGAATTTAGAGCCGAGTAAGTGCCACTTTGTTTTAGGAAGGCGTTTCGAAATCTTTGCCACGTCTCATCGAAGGAGACAAACGTCCCTGCGACACGTCTCTTCCAAGTTTCCATTGCGACGCGGCGAGATTCCATTGGCTCCCACGGGCGAGCCCTGAAGGTATTTCGCGTGATGTGGTGTCGTCGGTAGGCGTTTGGCTTCCCGACCCATATTTTCACATTCAATTTCAACCGTGGAAGAGGATAGCCAGAAGTCTCACTCTCTCCCTCTCTCTCTATCTCTCTTCCATCCCGACATACCCCGCTCTACTCCATCTGTCCTTTGACGTCATTTGTTCGACCTTCCCATCATCCCCCTCGATCCTCCTCCGACCAAGTCATTTATCATTCTCTCACAAGTGGCGGGGAGAGTGGCATCGATTTTTTCGCACGCCCTGCACGCATTATGGATCGGACGATAGGGAAAAAAGAGGAAGAGGAGAAGAGCGCACGCCCTCGTGTGCATCGTTTGTCCTCGCACGCGTGCGTGCGTGCGTATGTTCTCGTGTTATAGTCCCCCCGCTTCCTTATCGCTCTTCTCGGGAAACTTACTTTGTGAATCCGTCGTCGGAATTAACGGCAACCTGTGTTTGTCGACGGCAAGCAATTCTCGCTCGCTGTCCTCGGGAATGAAAAATGGATCCGTTAAAAGGTGCGAGACCTAGATGAGGCGCTTCCGATAATTGAAGAGACGAAAAGGCCGTTCGCTCATAAAAAGAGGTGAGTTCACAAAACGAGGGTGTTTGTTTTCCTGTTCGCGGTGGTACGGAAGCGCGGCGAAACGTTTTTCTTTTGAGCGGGAGTTCGCAACCTTTTCGATGCGACGAGCACCAAGTTGCATTCCAGTATATAAAGCGAGCACCACTATACTTCTGAAAAAACGGTAATGATCGCGAATAAAATCGAACCAATGTCAAAGTTATCCTTGATGCTTTTAGATAGGTAGCGAGGTAAAAATCGAGGAAATTAATTTGTTGGTTGAAAGAAACGTGATTTTGAGCACCGCGGAATAACACGGTCAGGCTGTCAAAGAGGACAGGTTGGGGACCTCTGCTTTAGAGGTTCGAGTTTCTTCTTTTTTTTTTTTAGATCGGTAAGCGGAGGAAATTTTCGCCTCCGTCGATTTCGTTCCCTCGTTCGGTGGCATCTGTTTTCTAAAAAAACGTCTAATTCCCTGAAACATATTTAAGATACTACGTCAGTCAGTATTTGATGCAAATGGAACTTGATGGGGAAATATTATCCACGGCGTTTGTTCGAAAATTTAATGCGACAGTTTTTCTAAAGATAAACGATTAGGAAAGCCAAGTGAGAGACGTCGTCGATATTAAAGGGCGATTGAGATTATTCCAATAACCAAAAAAGAGGTTTGGAAAACCACAATAGTGTATGCGCATTTTCGTTTAGCTAATATTAAGCTTTCTCACAATGGAAAATATTTTTTAATGCGTCGCTCTTTAGTAATATCACTGAGGCAGCGGAGGGTTGGAGTTGAAGTGGGGCTTTATAGTCTAGATATAGCTTGAATGTATATCCCTCTCCGTATATTCTCGCCATAATACCCTTTCTTCTCATTTTGAATAACCTTTATTTTCCCAACTCGCCAGTTTTATACCCTCATAAGTCCACATATTTTTCTCTCTCCCTCTCTTTGTCATACACTACATAGCTTTCTACCTCCGTAATACCTTCCCCTTTCTCTTCTAATTAACCTTTATTCTCCTATCTCGCCATTTTCCCCTTCTAAAAGTCCTTATAATCCCTTTCTCCATATATTTCAATTTTTACGTCGCTCGCTACCTAAATGTATCGAATGTCTTTTTTTCCCGCTTCGTTTCTGTTTCTTTTTCTTTCGCTACTAATCCAAAAAAAATCCCCTTCTTGTTACAGAACGAGAGGAACTTCCTTTCACGTGAGGATTAATGAATTCCTATCATTTTTCGTAGAAAGGAAAACTTTTTTTATATGTAGGCAACTCTCCGAGGAGGATGTTTCCAATTGGAAACGTTGCGTTACCCAGGCCGCACGCATCCAAGGGAAGAATGGAAACCTCAGCGACGAATTAAACTCAAATTCCTTCCCTTGCGATACCCTTTTTTTAATCTTCCTTTTCTAAATCAATTTAGTGAGAGGTAATTTCGATTCCCTGGAAAAAGATTTGAATGTACGAAATTTCACGGATTCGACGGTTGAATGAGTGGAACTACAAATCGAGAATGCGTGTCCGTCGAGTTTTTAAGCGCAAACAAGATATCGTGAGGAACGGCGTGGGTGGAGGTAAGCGACGCATTCGTGTGTATGACCGCGAATGAGCATTCGTGCCCTCAAGCGGGTTGTGCGCGAGCACCAATGGAAGTCTGGGATTCAATTCAGGTAAAATGGGCACTTCGAAATTGATTTGAGTGATGTGGGCTGTTCTTTTTTGCGATGGAATACCTGCATTTTTCCAATATAAAACTTTTTAAAAATATTAAAAATTATCAGTCCAGCTCTCCTCACGAGTTTAAGAAGATGATTATGTCAACTTTAATAGCTGTCATATTGTTAGTCATGTAGTAGGCAAGATGCACTTGTTTGCTGCTGGGTAGCTTTTGTCTGCGCCGTTTCACGTGTAGTTCATTCTGATGAAAGCTTTGTACAATCGGAGGTTTGCAATTAAAGGACACTTCGTAGCTTCAGTAATTTTAAAACTTTAATTTAGAATTGGAATTTTATTATATTTGTATAGCCTTTTTCCAAGTCAACGAACTTTGTGGTAATTGTGTGCATTTTCATAAATTAATTAGTTATAAATTATTAATTAATACACGCACACGCGCACTCATATACACACACAGACATTGTACAGTCCAATGAATCCGTCATATTCAGTGTGCTCGTCTCTCGCCACACGTGGGTGATTGATTCTCATTTCGAAATTATATTTGAATTTTGGAGATTGCGATAAATATTTATAGCAGAGGACAATGTGATGCCTAATGCTTGCCGTTATTTAAATGTTAGCATGTAAATATTCTCATTTTTTTTAAATAATGACGCATATACGTATTTTTTTAACAGGCCACGGGCACGCAAGGTTTTCGAGGGCTGAAATCGTATCAATCCTTAATACGTTCAGTTTGAAGCACTTCGAATGCTGTGTTTTAGATCGAATCCTTTGATGTGATAACCGAAGGTCGTATCGTGCCCGTGAAACAGATCCTTCGTCGTATATGTACCTCCGGAATCTGGACTGGGACTGCGTTCCCCGATGTACGAAGAGAGGACGGGAGAAAAATGGCTGGGTCGCTTTCCCTGGGAAAAAGAGGGGAGGAAAGGGTACACGCAGGATTCGGGATTTCTGCGGCGGTTCCGCATGGGAGGAGAAGTGAAGGGAAAAAGAGGCGAAATCACCCCACGTTGAACATCCCAGGCATTCACCCTCCCACCCAAACACTCAAGGACACATACACATGCTCGCGCGTGCGCATTGAACGCAAGCGATAAAAACGAAACACGTTCATCTGATTTTTCACGTGCGAATGAAAATCAAATTGCCTATCTCTATCTCTATTTTTATCTCCATACCAAACTCCATCTCTTTCTCTTCCCATCGGGAGTGAAACTATTTGCTTTCTCATTGTATATTTTATTCATCTGGAATATTTCTACTTGTTATTTTTTAGTAGAGTTGATGAATGTATGGATCGCAGGTTCGAATCCTGCTTTGGACAAAGTTGTATGTGATAGTCTTTTTTATTGTTATTGCACTCACTGTAAAAGGTCTCTAATGGCAGCTTATGAGTTATTTAAGACACATAAAGAAATTCTATTCCAAAATGCCGGAATGAGAGGAAGAGGGGAAAGCATCATGGCACTAAAATATTTAGAAGTCAAAAGGTTGGATATGAAAATCCGTTGAATTTTTTCACCAGAACTCGTGGCAAAGGGGTCGTTGGACTCTGCCTGCCAATGGTGCTCCAAGAGTTTCTTGCTGAATTAAATGCTGTCTTTCGCGTAATCCTTATAGTTTCATACCTTAAAATTACACAACATCAATATAGTGAGTGCCGTCAATTACGTCTTATCCCTATATTTTAATCAGTAAAAACCATATTCCAGTGGCATTCAAGTGGTTGGGTAAACCCCATCCCCATTTCAAATACAAGGTTGGCATAGGTAGCCACTTACTCTCTCAGCTCTAAAACTAAGCAGCGATCGTTGGACGTCCGTTGTGGGCGACCACTTCATAGCTGAATTGGTTTACCCAGCCATTTTATGGCATAGGAGCTACACTGACCTCCTCTTGGATTTAATCCAAAAAATTGTGCTCGATAATTGATTTCTTCTATTTTAACTTACAATTAAGAGTTTTAATTTAATGCATGCATCGATGAATATGATCCTCGTTCTGAACTCAATAAGTTCAATAAATAAATTAAACGCAGTCAGTTTTTACGATGTTTTACTTCATTAGCAGTCGATCTTAATCTAATATATAAAATTGACTTCGTCGTCGTCCTTGGGAAATCGGATTCTGTAATGCTATTTTTAACAAACTTTCCGAGTAGCTAGAAGATTGACATTTCGTAGGAATGTTCGGTTCTTAATGTAAGAGCCATTTACGAAAAAAGAATTCCAAAACCGACCCGGGTTCGATTCCCGAGAATTATTCCTCATAAGATAACATGGAAAAATCGATATTTGGACCTGCAACCTTATTTTATTTTGCTTATTAAAATTCGCATATTTGACCTACGATTTTCGGACTTGGACTGTATTAAAGAAAAATAAATGCAGTTTCTTATTCTTATCGTCTTTTATCGCTTTCGAATCTAAATATTTCGAATTTAACGTTTTAATATCGTATTTTGACAAAATTTAGCGTTTTTAACGTGAAGTTGCCTTGCCAACCGATTACATTGTTAAACTCGAAATCCTATTACTCTCACGTATGCTCACGTTCTCTCCGAACCTCCATGAACCCTCTCGGACCAATTCATAGTTATCAGAGATATCTCAGAATTAGTTTTTACTTTCTCCAATATACATAGTATAGAGAAAGTATTGTTTTCATAAAAAAATTCGAAATCGAGATTTCAACGGAAATACACGTTTACAAGCAAGCTTTGAAATAAATATTAAAACATATTTTTCTAATTTAAGATGCCTTCATCCTTTGGTAAAAAATGCGCAAAAGGTGAAATGATTGTATTACCATATAATACATAATTTTATTCGCCAAAGACGTCTGGCATAACCCGGGCATCGCCGGGTACTTTCAGCTAGTTTTCATATAAAATGGAGCGATTTTTGCAGTTGATGGGTTCGCGTTTGTTCATTGAATATTTCGACGTGTAAATTTTGAACTGTTCTCTTAAATAATATTCTTTGCCAGAAATTCTCCATTTTACTTTTACCGGGCTTCGTTAATCTCGAGTAGAACATACGCAGGTCACCGTTAATTCGATAAAACGTCAACGTCTTCGCCGAGGTTTATTTTTCCAATGGCCACCTTCTCGGCAACTGGAAGGACTAACTTCGGAAGAGAGAGAGGGAAAAGGTGGGCATCTCGGGTCAGCGTTTTGGCAGGTTTCGACACGTGATTAGTCCCTTTTTCGAATGGTGCATCACGGTAGCAACCCTTCCGAAAAGAGGAGAGATTCTGGAGGGAGCGGCTTCCCAGGAAGGGAGAGGATAAATGGGAGAGAAGAGACGGGAGAAGTGAGGAGAAGGAGAAAGAGAAAGGTAGTCTCGAAGGGCGTGGGAAAGTCGGAAAAGGGATGACACGCCGACGCGATCGAGAAGGTGCCGTAAAGGAGAACTGGGAAGCGTTTTGCTCGAGAAACCGTAGATGGAGAAGCATTCATCCATGGACGGATGGTTGGGCTTTTATTAAAATCATTTCATCTTTACGGAGGTCCTCTTACTCAGCGGGACCGAGTATCTATCCCGCCGTGCGACGCATGTATTATGTCCCGGGAAAGGACGAGATTTACACGGGAGAAAAATGTGTTGGAACCCAGTTACACGTGTAAATACAAGGACTCGGTTGTCTAGACTATGCAAGGTAAGTCGTCTTCCATGGCCATTTGATGATCGATATCGAAAAAAAAAGATCTTTGTATTACCTCAGAAGACGAATAGTTTGTGCCTAAAATGAGCAAATGGTTATGCTCTTAGCGTTTTATCTGAGTATACGGGAGTTACGTAGACAATTTATTATATGAGATTTCGATAATTTTGTTTTCAGAAGTTTTTTAATATTTATTTTATGCATCATAGAAATCTGGACGAAGTGACAAGTTCGAGGAAACCTGGAAGAAGACTGCTAGCTTGAGATAGCCTTCGACTTTGAGGGAAGTGTAAGAAAAAACCACGGAAAAAGTTGTTAGAAAAAAAATTGGTGGCGTAGATATGTACAGTGAAAATTAGATTACACGGAAAGTGCTGACGGAAGATAGTAAAAAAAAAGGAAAGATACGAAATTTTTATGGGTGATACGTGTAAGGAAAAGATAAACGGAGAGAGAATAAAAGGGTAAAACAAGGGACAGAGGTAATAAAAGATGGAGTGAAAAGGAAGCTGGAGGTGAATGATAGACGCAATGAACGGAAAGGGTAAAATAGGGAACTTGTGACAGGAGGGGCAATGAAGGAAGGAATAGAAGGGAGAGGGAAAACGGGAGATGGATGAACAGTCGAAGGAGGATTAAGAGGGAAAGAATTAGAGGGAACGTAGGAAAGAGGAAGATAGAGAGGAAGAAACGGGATGAGAAATGAAGGAAAGCATAGAGATCTAATGGGAGAAATACAGAGTTATAGAAAGAGCGAGGTGAAGTTAAGAAGGACGAAGGAGAGAACAGAGAATGACGGAAGGATACACTAGAAACGAATGGAGGCAGTTTGAGAAAGGAAATGGAAGCGAGGAGGAAGGTGGAAATGAAAGGTAGAGGAAGGAAACGAAGCAGCGGAATAGAAACTGACAAAGGGGAGGGGGAGGGAGTGTCAGGAAAGGAGAAATTGAGGTAGTTTGGATTTTAAGGCGGGGTTGAATATTTGGAGAGAAGGGCGGAGGAGGAGAGAGAGAGAGAGTGGGGAGAGATGGAGGGCAAATGCTTCCCTCCCCTTCCCGGTTCCCACCCTCGCAAGCTGATCAATACCCCGGCAGAGGGAAAGAGAGAGACAGAGAGGGAGAGAGAGAGGAATTGGAGGAGAGAGAGAGAGAGAGAGAGAGAGAAATAGAGTTAGGTGGGAAGGAAAGGGAGGGAATTCGTGAGTGATGGCTACGTGTGGAAGTGAAGGAGGAAGATGTTCACGATTAAAATGTAGGGAGAAGGATTAGAGAGAGAGAAGAGACTTTTTGGAACGGTTTCCGCGAGGGATTGTGTTGTGAGGTGGGTCCGCGTTGGCGTGGGGGAGCAATGCGGGTTGAGGTTAGCCCGGGGGCTTAAACCTAGCCGGTTGCAAGGGTACAAAAGATAGGAAAAATACCGCATTCCCGCGAAATTTCCATAAGCTGGGAGACGCCGGGGAATATGGAATATTTCGTGCATGGATTGAGAGAGAATCTAAGCGTCCATTTTAATCAGGCGATTTTTTTTCGGCTAATCATATTTTACTCAAATGAGCAATCGTTTAAATTAATTTTTAATGGAAATTCAGCTTCGAAGGGAAAAATTGTACGTAGCGTAGCGTCTAATTTCTGCTTCCAGTCAGAATCACTTTTTTTCGTGAAGTTGTTTTGATTTAGGAAGGGATGCTGTAGGATTTTGGGACATCTGAATTTTATATTACGTAAAAGTCAATTTCGGAATGAAAAAAGTTTCCTTAGTGCCATAAATGGAAATTTTCTTTTCCGGCAATGTTATTCATCAGAAAGAATATTTACGGAAAGGACATCAAAGATATGAAAAGAGAAGGAAGGCTTTTATGTAAAAATAATAATCGTAGCCATAAAGAGTGCTGTTTTTAATTTGAAGTTAAATAATGAATATCGGTAAATTTTACGCGCATGTAAATGTTTAATGTTTATGTAATCATCAATTTTACAGTTCCTAATGGCAAGGAAAATTATTCTTCAAGACAAATTTTTGTGCATTTATTATCGCGTTAGCTTAATTTCATCGTGTTTATTTTATTGCTAAATCTTATGTAACTGCAGGGCTTCACCCTCATTGATGTAAGTATCCTTAACGTTAGTTATTTGTTTTACATCAAGTTCAAGTCTCACATTTTTTACTTTCTCTTTTGTTTGAACAGGAGAATATAAATGCATTGGGTGTAAGAATAATTGAGGGGTTTTTTCCACTCCCTTATTTCGTCATCACTTGCTCTGCGTTTTTTTTTCTAGGATAAAATATCATTAATTGATTATTAGGAGCGTAAAACAGCGCAAGTCCGAGTAACGACGTGTACTTTTTGTTAATAGGAACGAAGACTTTCTTTTTTTAAGTTAATCTTAGGCGAATCATTGCGTCCGTAAACACTCATAATGCCCACCATAAAACAGAATTACGCCCGGTTCTCAAGAAGCGAGCAGGACGTCATTTTTTCCAGAGAGAGAGAGAAATGAAATTAATTCTTTTTTTTCTTCATCTTTTTGGAATAGGGGCGTGGTCCAAGTGAGAAAATTGAATGAACGTCTTGATCATAGAAGAGGAATATTAGGCGGCGAACTCTTCTCTTTTATAGGGGTCGGAATTACTGAAGGAAATGAGAAACGAAAGGATGGTGTTATGGTGTGACGCGAGCCCAAGGGACTAGAGAGGAGAGTAAGGGAAAAGGACGTGGAAGAAAGTGACTCCTTAAAAAAAAATAAAGAGGTAAGGGCAGGTTAAAATGGCTAGCACGGAGGAGGATGGGGAAGGGTGTTGGAGAGAATGTTTCGTGTCTCGTCTGTAAGAAGGCGCAGCGATCGCTGGGTATAACCTTTAAAGGGATGAAGGCAGGGGATTTGGGGGTTTCCGTGTGCTACAGAGGAGAAATTGGTTTCTTTTCCTGAAAGTGGGTGGAATATGGGTTTATTCGGGTGTAGTGGGGGAAAAGGGGGGGGGGGTCGTCAGAGCGAGGAATTCCCGCGTTTTCGGAAGAAACGGAGAGTGGAACGACCCGATCGCAGCGCGTAAAAATGGACCGAAGGAGGAAAATAAATGGGATGGGATGCGTCCGGCATAGCGCTCAGAGTGAGAGAGGAGGAGGAGGATAGCAGAACACCTCGTTAGACTCAAATTACGGATTATAATAAGCTCTTATCACGAATCGCGTCAAATGCTCCATCCGGAAAAGTCACGTTAAGTAAAGGTATAACAAAAAGGAATTTCAATCACCTAGTTACGAAATTCGTTTGAAAATTATCGTTCGGAGATAACAAAGATATATAATTATTTTTTTCAATTCTTTATACTTAATTGCTTAACCAAGTAAAACTGACATATTATCTCCTTACAATAGATGTAAGAAGGTTGTTAAAACCAGATGCGCTTTCGGCTACAAAACAGTCGTCATCAGTGGTGATTAGCCGGTTGTACATCATTTTAAAAAACCTTCTTTTGTTCTTTCTTTGAAACTACAGTGGTGATTCACCGATGGTAGTTTCAAAGAAAGGTTTCTTTACAATGTACAACCGGCTAATTACCACTGATAACGCTTCGGTTGTAACGGAAATATGCGCACCTAGTTCTCCTAATATTTTCGTGGCCATTGGAGGGACATAGTTCATCAGCTTGTTTTCAGACATGAGAAGGACTGGATTATTCTATCTTAAACCAATCACCAAATAGTAGTTCAATAGCTTTTATCAGGATTTAATTGAATTGGATTTCCTTAGCTATTTATGTATTGGAGTTCTCATTACGTAGTTTCGTACGTGGCCGAGTAATTCAAGCATTTTCATCGTAGTACAGAGAAAGTATTGTGTATTCATGAAAAAAATCGAATTCGAGATTTCAACGGAAATACACGTTTTGAGGTCCCTAGGAAACGTTTTGACTATTTTCTCGGTGTTGTCTGTGTGTATGTGATAAGAATTTTTCAAAAAACCGATAGTTTATTATATATTTCGATCCCTAGAACACGTTTAGACTATTTTCGGAATGATGTCTGTGCGTGCGTGTGTATGTCATTGTGGGCGCCCTAACACGAAAAGTACTTGCCATATCATTACCAAATTTCATATATAACACTTTGGTATAAGTAAGAAGAGCTGATTAGTTTTTGGATAATACCGGTTAACTGGAAGTCAAGGTTTATTCGAAACCCGATTCTGTTTTGGCGAAATATCTCTATAATGTAATTTCCTACAACTTTCATTTGAAACAATTTTCCATAGCAGTTATTGTTTAGGAATTATTTATAAATAACAGGTTTTTTCGGTTTCCGTTAAATATCTCCTTAAAAACGTTATAGGTAATCGTCGTGAGGACCAAAGCTGTAGAGAACAATATTTCTTCCATGTTTTGTTTGAAACAAATTTTCGTAGAGCCTTCCATTTAGTAGATAATTAATTTATTCGTAAATTTCCAGTATACAGCGCCACCATCTTGTGGTGAATTCTGTAAACATATTCAAAATATAATTTAAGGGAATAAGGACGACTGTATTCTTTTACGATACGAAATAATAATTTTGCCTTATAATGCTATTCATAATAATTTAAATGTCTATACCCCAAATATGGAGAAAGTCATGTTGGCCTCATCAGATTTTTTACATTAAATTTCTCTGGTGTTTGGTCATCAGATATGATTTTTTAAAGTCGTATTTTGGCATCTGATTTGGAGATTCGCAGTTGTCATGCTCGACGCCCTATTGATAAATATCTCGCGCGTAGTTTCGTTTTTGTTAGCTTACCTCGCTTGCGCACCATTTCCCTGATGAGAACAAATCATTTCTCCTAGTAGCAACCGGCGTCGCTGTTTTCGATCTTGGATTCAATGCGACAGGTAGGAAACTATTTTTTTCTCCTCCGCATCGACGTATGTGTGCGTAAAAAACTCGACCGTGTTTTCGCGTCTCTTAACACGGAGTAAGCTTCGCTCTGTTGTTTTCAAACGGGTTCGTTAAGCGTTTATGGAAGGATTGAATTTCAGTCGCGCATCCGTCGTGGTGCTGTAAATTCGAAATCGAGGGGTATTTTCTCTTTGATTTTTTTGGACGAATTTTCCTTGCTTCCTTCGTGCGTTCGTTAATTTAATGGCGCTCGCGGAACGAATAACGAATCGTTTCATGCGTCGTTTAAACCGCTTGGGGTAAAATACGACCGTTGAGATACCAGGATTTCTTCTTGAGGTTTTTTCCATCTCCTCTCCGGAAGAAAGATGATTTTTTAAAATCTCTAGTAAACTGGAGACGAAGAGTAACGGAGCATGCGGAAGGTTTTCTATTAGCGAAGTCGGAGGATTCTTTTTTTTTTTGCCGTAGCAACGGATTCTCGAAGCAAAAGTTTAGCACGCTTTACATCGTAAAGTGCAAGCTAGCAACTGCACTACAAGTGGAGAAAATTAAGCTCTAATTTAGGAGTACGTTCCCATGTAAAACGAGGTTTTGAACGTTGTGGCTTCAAGGAAAATTTCCTGGTGCGTTGTAGAAATGTTCAGATAGGCAGTTAGGTTTGTAAAGTAGCAATTACGGTTAGCTAGTCAATATTAAAACTTTCCATAACTTCTTCAATGACGCGGGCGGCAAATTTTTCTTACCAGCTATGTCAAAAGGAAAAGATAAAAAAAAGTAATCGCTTTTAATGCACCGAATTTAAATAGTCATTGAACAATAAGATATTTTCTCGTTCACTACCTTTTAGAACTTTCATATCTTTAAATATTGATATATTTTTTAACTTTTTGACGGTAATTAGCAATGAGTAGACTGAAGTGGTGGTTCTGCAATAAAAATCGCGATCAGATTCTATCGCAATGTTCACGGAAATGGATTATGGCTGTTTACCACTATCCATTGGTCTGGCCTGAATGTGAAATAATTTCTGGGAAATTCATTTCCTTTGCGGTTTTATTTGCAACCGCCACTATCGACAGTGAATAGTGGCGATAGCCTTTCCCTGTTGGATTCAGATTTTCAAACGCAAACTTCTTTCTTATTCGCGAAACGTTACTGCAAGACAGTGACATATCGTGTGAAATACGTAAAGAAGTAATTATATTTGCTTGTAAAATAAACTCTGCGGTCAAGTTAGGATTATATGTGATATAATCGAGCCTCTGAAACAATAACCTAGAGTGATTTTGTCTTCGTGTATAAAGTGTTGCGCAGAAACCATTAGATTACTCGAACATTGCGCTAAAACAGAAAGTTGAGAGCATGAAAACTGGCAACACCGTTACGTTTTAGTTTTAAATGGGCCTAATGGCGACGTATCCAAAAAGTCCTGAGCCATCAATTCGTCTGCTACATTATAAGCCATCAAATAAATGTTATCTTCCATACTCATATAAACAAGGACGTAAAAGTAGCATAGTTGATTCATTTGCTAGAAACCATAACCTGAGTTCCACATTTCAAAATTTTAATCTACGGAAGCTGCGGAAAAAAAGCATCCCAGGGAAGATTAAGTATCGTTTTTTGCGACCGCGATCTTACCTTTTCTAGAGTGAAAAATGCATCCGCAGACGTTAAACTATAAATCTGGAACGTGGTGTGTTCGTGCGAGGTCGAACAAGGCAAACGGAGCGATCTTTTTGTCTTTATCCTCACATTTGGTCGGGTTTGGTTGTCGGGGGGGAGGGGGGGAGGGGGGGGGGGGGGGGAGCGAAGGGGGGTGGGAGGGAGAGGTTTGTAAAGTCGGTTACTGACAGCACTGATTGCTTCAGAAAAGGAGGTTGATGTGACGCATGGAGAAAGTCAATGAGGGTAGGTGAGGGTGGGAGGGAGGAGGAGGGGGAAGTAGATAGGAGAGGGGGAGGTTAACACGCCTAGATAGGAGCATGCAACTAATGGCATGAGAACTTGATGGATAAATTGAGCGGTTTTATTTTCTAAATACGTACACCGGTGCTTTTTTTTTCAAGTAAAAGTATATATCGGTCGTTAGCGAATATCGGCTCCAGTTGGATCACTGTTACTTTATTTCTCTAAATAAAAGAGTCTCAAAATACCAGTGATAAGGAGCACTTACTGATAGCGTAGCGCCGTCCTATAGGGACAGTCTATATCTTAATCCAGTGCTATTTTCAATAAAAGCAAAATAAGTATAAAGATTGGTTTCCGTTCCTTTCGCGTGTTTCCAGAGCATTCAGTTTTAAGGATAAGGAGTTTTTAACTGTCTTAATTCCTTGCACGAGTTCATTCTGATTTTTTAAAGAAATTATTTGTATTATCGTTTCCGTTGTTTTTTACCGCGGCTAAATCCAGTAGCTGATTATAAATTTTCCGCAATTTTTTACTCAGCCATAATGAGATTTACATTCACCTCGAGCCAAGCTGAATGTTATTTTTTTAACTTCGCTCAAAATTTGCCAGGAGCAAGTGTACGATAAAATCATGCTGTAAATTAAGCGAGTTTGGATTTTCACGAGCCTTTCGATATTTAAGGTGTTTTCGTAAATATAATGGCTTTCTTTAAATTAGATTAGATTGAGTCGAATGACTTCAGTGAAATACTACGTATTTTCTTCTCTTATGTATGATAAATTGGTCATTTCGAATACTAGCTAGAATTTAATCCGTGAAAATTGAATTCCTCGCCGTCACTAACATTGCATTCTTCGCGTTTTCAGCCAGCGTCCGATTTCACCCATTTCGGCGCTATTTGATTTTCCATCGACTTAATTGGAAAATGAATAACCGATCGGCAATTGAGCTATTCGAATGCCGTTTCAAAGGGACTCTTCCGATCTCAAATTTCCATACGTCCGAATTTCGCGAATCCGATTCTGTATGCAGCGCGGGAGGCGCGTTAATTATTCGAACGTGCGGTTATAAAGGCAAGTTATCGTCACATACGTGAGTTCCCATGCTTACGAGGTTCCTTTGAAGGGAATCAAAGAAAAGTTTAAATTTATAGAGCCGAAATTATAGAAAAAAATTATGTCGTCATAACAGCGAATTCAACGTGTTATAGTAGCGGCCTTAAATGATTCAGTTGGGTTTTTAACATCGCTTTGATTGTTGCCGCACGGGTCTCGGCGAAAATAAAAACGAAAACGGTCAGCGAACACGATCGGAAATGGCACTCATTCTTGGGCGGTTTTTATCCCAGGCATTCCGGAAATTATACAGCGGGGAGGGAAAGTCACAAGAATGCATTTTTACTTCGATGGATTTAGCTTTTGATTAGTTAAACCGTATCTGTTCTTTTAAAAACTAAAGTGAAAAGCGAGCTTATCTTACAGCTGCAATCCAGATAACTAACTCCGACTTTCACGAAAAAAAACCGGGATTTACCAGATGCGCGTGTAGGGAAACCGAGTACCAGATTATGAATCAGTGGTCGATAGATTACCGCCGAATGGCCACATCCGGTTTCTACGACCCTTCATCGTCGTTCATAAAAATAATTAATGCTAATTATCAACATAACACGAAAATATTTTATAGATTAAACTTTACCGAGACGCTCTCAGGTTTCTTGCTGTATACTCTGTGCAAATCTTTGTATGCCTTAATCCGTTTATTTTCATCCACTGTCTTACAACGATTCGAAGCTGGAGGCAAAATAAAAAGAAATTGACTCAAGTTCTCATTCTGTGGAGGCGGTGGAGTGTGAGACATATACGTATACGTAGATGGAAACCCACCCGAGGCAACACAGAGAGAGGGAGAAAATTAGAGTGGAGATGTCATCTTTGAAAGTGAGAGAGAGAGAGACCAAACGATATTGGAATGGTGCGGAAGAGAGATTGGGCAGCAGAGTTGAAAGGAAGAGGAAACAGAGGGAGAGTTTGAGAAGGGAGGAAAAGAAAAAGGGGGCGGTCTAATGTAAAAGAGGTGTGAGTTGAGATTGGAGGGGGTATAAGCAGTTAAAAAGGATTTAAACAAATAAAGGAGAAAGATAATCCGATAAGAATAATGTGCGATAGGTTTTCGATCAATATAAACCTAAAAATAAAAAAAATCCTCCCGGTGATATGACTGCCCTGATCCAGCGAGTTCCCAGAGTCATGCAATTTCCTTTATCCGCTTTAATATCAATCCTAAATTGACTAGAGAATTATCCAGCTCGTCTCATGGCTGAAAATAAAATCCAGAATAAGCGCATGAAAGGTACGCTAAATTTTCATTTTAAAAAAATGTGTTTGTTCTGGAACCAATTTGAAATCCCAAATTTGAGTTGAATACGCTCAGAAGTAAAATGCCCGATATGTGTGTTCGGACTGATTCCTGGAAAAAAAACCTTATTCGGTGCTTGCGTTCTTTTTTTTTTTAGTAAATCCCTTGAAAATGTGTGACCAGAAGTTCGAAACGAAGGAAATAGGATGAAAGAAGGAAGACGAAATTGGAAAGAGGAAGCTGGAACCCGAGAGATAAGGAGAAAGATAGAGATTGGCGGGTCGACAACGAAGTTTTCGGAGGAAGTCCCTTTTTCCGCGTGATTGGGAGCGAAAAAAAGTTACGGTTGCGTTGCGTGGGCAGCTGAGAGAAGAGAGAGTGTATGGCGTGAGAAAAATGTCCAGATTATGTTCTCTACTCACGTACTTCTCCTTTTTCCCTTCCTCCAATATACATGTTATAAGAAAATTTTTTTGCTATTTCCGTGAGGGCGGTCTGAAGGAGACGGAAATAATTTTTTTAAGTGTCGAGTTGAGGGGCGTTTCTTGGTGCTTTCTGGGTTTCGTTGCGTGGGTGTGTTCGAGGAAAGCGTTTTTTCAGGCTATTGGCGAATAAAGGAAATAAAAAATGGAATCGGTGCCGTAATCGTGAGGTTGCATTACTAAGTGGCATGGCGAGCTTTTTTTTTTCGCTATCTGTTCTCTTTTGAGATTTAACTTACGTCAAAAGGAGGGCATTCACTTTCGTTCTTTTTTTTCGAATGATTTTCTTTGTTGCTGAGGGGGTCCTTTCCTGGGATGTTTGGCGAGAGGGAGAAGAGGAAGAGCTCGAGAAGTACGTGGCGAAGTGAGGAAGAGAAGTTAGAGGAATCAGAAAATGGAGGAGGCGTGCGAAGAGTGAACAAGTGAGGGAAGAATTGCAGATCCCATCGGAGCAGAGAACGGCAGGTGTGATGTACATTTACATTTACATTTACATAAATACCCTGCAAGCCGCTAAAAGCGTTTGGCAGGGGGTGTCACAACACCAAGTGAAGTCTAGCTAATTCCTCTGTTGGATTGTCTTATCGCGTCTGGGAAAAAGGATCGGTAGTATTTCTCTGTTCTAGCGGTAATTTCGAGATATTTTCTCCTGCACTGTGATCTAACATTACGTTCACTAACACCGATGGGGACGACTATGCCGCGTACGTCTTCAACGAATTCGGAACTTTCAAATTTTTCAAATAGTTTCCTTTTGTATTCAATTCTTCTACTCTTCAACGTCTGCCATTTCAGATCTCTCAATAACTCTGATACACTCGCATCATACCGATATTCTCCTTTTACAAATCTAGCCGCTCTACGCTGAACCATTTCGAGCTCTCTAGTTAGGCCCTCCTCGAAAGGGTCCCAGACGGCGCAACAGTATTCCACGATGGGTCGTATTAGGGAAAAGTATGCGATTTCCTTCACGTTCGAGGGGCATCCCCGCAGGACTCTAGAGGAAAGCCCTTGAATTCTGTTTGCCGATGCTATAACGGATTTGATATGCTCTCTACTAGACAAATTGCTACTGAGAATTACTCCTAGGTATTTGTAGCTATTGACGTATTTTAGCTTTAGTTCAGATATTTGGTACGGGTAACGGTTGAAATTCGTGGAGCGCGTGAAGTTCATTGCGGCGCATTTCTTTATGTTCAGATCGAGTTGCCAATCTTTACACCATTTCGTAATAGCCTGAAGGTCCTTTTGCAAATTCTCCTGATCGTGTATTGTGTTGATTTCTCCATACACAAGTGTGTCATCCGCGAAGAGTCTAACTTTACACTTTATATTATCCGCTAAATCATTTATATATATCAAGAATAACAAAGGTCCGATTACACTTCCCTGAGGCACGCCGGAAGTCACTTTGACGACGTCTGATGCAACTCCATCGAGGACTACTCTCTGGGTTCTATCGGAAAGAAACGAGGCGATCCAATTTACAATTTTCTCGTTAATTGAATAAGCCCTTAATTTTTGCACTATTTTCACGTGAGAAACGGTGTCGAAGGCTTTCCTAAAGTCTAAAAATACTGCATCAACTCCTATTCCTTCATCCGTTGCTTTCACAATATCTTGTGTGAGTAGAGCTAACTGAGTCTCGCATGACCTGCCTCTCCGGAAACCATGCTGGCTACTGTTAAGCGCTTCTTTGCTTTCGAGAAATCGCATTATTGAGCTACCGATAATATGCTCAAAAACCTTACAGAAGATTGACGTCAACGATATAGGGCGGTAGTTTTCCACTTTTAATTTACTTCCCGTTTTATGTATTGGTGTAACGTTGGCTGTTTTCCATATCAAAGGAACTACACCCTCATCTAAAGATTTTCTGAATAGAAGCTTAAGGTACGGAGCTAATTCGTTTGCTAACGAGTTTATAATGAATGCAGGTATGGCTTCAGGCCCTGGCGATTTTCTTTTGTGGACCTGACTTAGTAATTTGACGATACCGCTTTCGGATATTTCTATGTCGCTCATATTTGAGTCTATACGAGTAGGGAAATCAATGAAATCACCGCTGTCTATTGTGAAGCAATTTTCAAAGAACCGATTTAACATACTAGCCTTAGTAAATGAATCGTGTACACTTTCACCGTTGTCTGTACGTAGAAGAGGTACTGTGGACTGACCTCCTCGCATTTCTCGCACGTACGACCAAAATTCTTTCGAGTCGTTTTTGAGTGAATCCGAGAGTGTCGTGGATCGGTAGGCGTCAAATTCCTTACGCGCTTCGTCTCTTGCTGATTTACGACTATTTCTGTATATTAAATACTCGTTCGCGTGGTCCCTACCAACTTCTTTAAGGTGCTTTATGTGCGCGTGATGCCGTCTTTGTTTCTTGAGCAAGGCACGGAGTTTCGGTTTCACCCACCGTGGGTCCTTGCGATCACGAATTGCTTTAGTTGGGACAAACGTTTTTAGCCCTTCTCGAATTATTCGCAAAATTTCCGTCCAAGAGTCATCTACGCTGTTACTATTCGCAAAATTGATAAATGTCGCTATTTGGTTTGTAACATAATTTTTTAAGCCTGGGAGATCTGCTTTACTGAAGATATAGACTAATCGCGTTGGCTTATATATTGTCGCAGGGGTGTATTTGAAGTCGGCAATTACTATTTTATGATCACCTATGCCGTCGTCGATTTGTAGGTTTCTAGTCGATAGTGGGTGGGTAGTGGCTAGCAGATCTAATATGTTGGTTGCCTACATTCGAGGGTTAATTTACTTTTTAGCGCTTTTTGCTTTCTCATTTACGAAGTATATTGAGAAAGTATTGCTAACGCGAAAAAATTCGACCTGGAGATTTTGACGGAAATACCTATGCGTTTAGATTCCGAAAAAGTGGTTTTCGCAATGCCGTCTGTCTGTCTTTCTGTCTGTTACCGGATCTGGAGTCTAGACGGTAGAACGAAAATGAACGAAATCTCGTATTTAGGCATTTTATTATACAAATTAGAAGCTTTGAAGAAATGGTTGACATTGCTCAATAATTAAAGGAAGTTTATTCTACGCATTTTCAACAACAAATTTGATTTTCTCAAAAACGGCTATAATGATTTTAATCAAATTTCGTACAGTTACTTGAGTTTACGTCTTCAATAATACCAAATAGTTCATATTTCTCAAAAAATGAATATAAGACTAGTTTATTCTAGGCAACTTTAACAATAATTTGATTTTCTCAAAAACGGCTCTTAACGATTTTGATCAAATTTCGTACAGTTACTTGAGTATACGTCTGAAATAATACTACATATTTCATTTTTCTCAATGAATGAATATAAGGCAAGTTTATTCTTGGTCAAGTTTAACAAAAATGGAGGAAATGGGAGGAGCAAGCGAAGGAGAGGACTATGACAAGAGATTGTGGAAAGAGAGAGGGCGGAATAGAGGAAGCGTTGGAAGATAAGAACATAAAGTGGAATGAGATATCGAGGTGAATGAATGTGATAAGGAGGACAGGGAGACAAGTAATAATTGATAGTAAGGAATGGAAGGAGACGTGACTGAAGGGAGAAAATAAAGAGGGGGTAGGTGCAGGAAGGAATGTCAGGGCAACGATGAAGATAGCCAGAGAGAGTAGCGGGAGAGAGAAAAGAGGACAAAAGGACGAAATTGAGTCAATAAAATACATTCAAAAATGTTCTGATTATAGTGTTTGCCTTGAACTACAGAGGACGCCTACTTGGCGGCTGCGGCTTAAATTCTCCTCTGCTTTACTTTTCTTATTTGATGATTACAGGATTTACATAAATCATCCGAGATTCTGACTCCTGTTTTAACCTCTAGTTGAGCATTTAAATAATTGCACATTGCTTTATTATGGGATTTCTACCAACTAAAATTTATAATATGTGGTTAAGCATATACTTTCTCATCTGTTTATTCAGTTCTGCAATATATTGGATGCATTAAACGGTATTTTCGATTGTCATTTAAGGTGCCGGATTTGTTACCGGACGTGAGAATCGTCAAGAGAATGATTCAAGAATGAACACTAACCTTTAGAATTACCTAAGACAAGTACTTATTTTTATTTTCTCATACGAAGTATCGAGAAAGTATTGTTTTCGCGAAAAAATTCGACCTCGAGATTTTTACGGAAATACACGTTTTAGGTGTCGCTGAATCCGAAAAAGTGGTTTTCGCAATGCCGTCTGTCTGACACGGGCTCTGGAACCTAGACGGTAGAGCGAAAATGAATGAAATCTCGTACTTCGGCATTTTATCATACTGAGCAGTAGACATAGAAATGGTTGACATTGATCAATAATTAAGTGTAGTTTATTCTACGCATTTTTAACAACAATCCGATTTTCTCAAAAACTGCTCTAACGATTTTGATCATTCGTACAGTTACTTGAGTATACATCTACAATAATACTACGTATTTTATTTTTCTCAATGAATGAATATAAGGCTAGTTTATTCTTGGGCAACTTTAACAAAAATTGGACTTTCTAAAAACAGGCTCATACGATTTTCATTTTCTAAAGATAACTAAACGACGCATTAGTATATGAGAAAGTTTGTACAAGGTATGTTGTACCGATTTTTTTTCAAGTTTTGATTCTTAATCGCTTATTCTCACATTTAAACGTGATTTCGAATTTTATAATTTCAAAAAAGTGATGAATCTAAGGCTTTAAATATAAGCTACGGTTTCTTTTTGGCTGTATAATTTTATATTGCAAAAATTGAAGTAGCTAAATGTATTACAGGTAAACCAAAATATTTTAAGTGATAGTCATCGAGGAAATAATCTCAAAGTTCAAGTTAAATCTGTGAGCTGGAAAAGTTTGGGAACTTCTTATATGTCGGATTCGATCTTTTCGCAGTATTCGCTGTGATTTTTCCTGGGATTTTTCATCCTTTGAATTGGAATGGGAACGTTGGAGAGGAGAAAAATATAACCACCGAGAGAGTCCGGAGAGTTAAAAAGGAAGGATCAGCTACTCTAATCTGCATTTTCGAAACTGTTTTAATCATCATGTGGGGGATCGCTAGTTGAGTCCGCTTGAACCGTGAGCTTAGCGGTGAGCCCCTTCAACCGATTCGGGCGTGAATCGATCGATAACACGCGATAACCGGGAATTCCTCCCTCCTGGGGCGAATTTCAGCTGATATTTAATTGGGTGGTCGTATGACGTGTGTTTTTTTATTGTACTTATTCGATTCGAATATTACGTGAAATTCGTAAGATAGTGTAAGGAATAGAAAGGGAATTGGATTTATCTTTACGCGCCGAGTCGAATCTGATCTCAAAGGGATCCTGTTGTTGTTCCATGTAGTTTTCTAGCTTTCTGAAGAGTCCCTTCTACGCGGCTGCCTGCGAATTTTTTATTTCTCTTTTACGAATGACCTTTCGGGATATTTCCTCCCTTGTTTAATTAAACCCTGTGAGTTCCAGTGGGATTGGGCCTCAAAAAGTTTTCCGAATTAGCCGAATTAATTATTCGGTCCGAATTCCATTGGAAGGACGAAATATGGAATTAAATGTTTCGAGGAAACGATGTTAAAACTGCGCAGGTTTGGATTCTACTTTCGGACTGATTTTGTTTGCCTGATTAAAATGTTACGGAGTAGGAAAATATCATTTTTAGGGATTTTGAATGCATTAAAAATTTGTAGATTTAATTTCCGTCTTTATCCTCTTAAGGATTACGTTCTCTGGTGTTTTTTCAAAAGTAAACGGGTACCTACGGGAAAGTGCACGAAATTACCATAGGAAACGTTTGCCGTAAAATATTAATAATATATTTTTAAGCTGATGAGGTCTTTGAGGTCTTTCGGAATAAAATGACTCACAAAATTAATTAATAATCTGATGTAACATTTGTAATTGTATTGGGTACAATTCATTAAGGGAAATTATTTCGATAGGTATTTCAGTTGTGACGGGATGATATTTTCAAGTTCGATTGGGAAAATTAATGGATATCTCGTTAGTGACTTGAAAGATGGTGGAAGTAGAAGAAAACACTCAAATAAGGTGTCGACAACCGCGAGGATTATTTTTCTTTATTCCTGACTTTTCAAAACAAGTTTGCGTTGCGTTTTAACATTCGAGGAATAATTTTGCCCTACACTCAGAATGTGTGCGAACAATTTGAATATTTGAATGCCGAGGAAATTGCACTCGATTAATTAAATTGTCAGAAAAGATAGTGAGATGACGAGGTTATGAAATATCATGTAGTCCATAATCAGAGTGATCATTATTTCTTTCCTTTCGCGGACAGCATTATTTGATTTTTATCGTTCATTATCGTGTAAACATGGGGCATTTTCAATTAATTTTAGGATTGCAGTTCTTATACGTCTTTAACTGACCATTTACAACGGAACAAACGAAAAATATCAAAATACGTGACATGGCATTAGGAAAATACGGCTATTTTAAAAACCAAGCCACATCTTTTATGCGTCATGATGCAAAAAAATATTAATTGCAGGCCTGTGAGCTCTTCCCTCTGATAACTCGACGGTATTATCATTTTAAAAATAAAAGCGAAAATCACTCCTTTTAATAACGCGAACGATTTTCCATTTCTGTAATTTCGGAGAAAATTCCTCGACTTGATTTTGTGTCGAAATTTTCGTTAAATAAAGCAAGAGGTTTTCACGAGTTCCTCGAATCTATGACAAAAAATTTCGGCAAAGTAACTTCTAAGCTTATTTTCTCACGCATTAGAGAAGAGCCAATTTATTTCGTGTCCCGTAAATATGAAAATCGTCACAAAAACAGCGATATTTACTTTTTGTGCGTTTCTCGTTGTATTTATCGTATATGATGGAATATGTATTCCCTTGTTGAATCTTATATTTGCCCATAAATGTAACTCTTTTAGAAATGGTTTAGTGAACGAAGCGCGTATTAGGGTTTCAGATTACCAATAATGATGACCAGGGCCGCCGAGAGCCAGAACGGGCCCAGGGGAAGACAACCTTCTCGGTCACCCCCCTCCGAAAAATATTTTTAAAATTATAAAACAAGAGGAATTATGAATTCCTGCAATACATATGAAACGTATGGTCAATATTCTTCAGCGAATTTTTAAAAATATAAATTTAGTTATTCTACTTCGATTTTTAACTAAATGAATATGTCACATCTAAGCGATAATAAATTTACTTAATTACTGGCCCAGATACACTTAAATGTTGGTAATTGTTATTTAAAGAAAATTATTGAAAGCAAATACAGATTTTGAATTCCCTGAAAATCTTTTGTGGGGAAAACATATAGTTAAGTATGTACAGTTACTGGCCCCAAATCACTGCTAGGAATAACTGATTTCATCATTGCGTTTTGCTGTCATGACTTGCACCTGTGTATTACAAAATACGTATTATGACAGGAAAATCTTGTGACCACTCCATCTCGGGCCCCCGTAGCCCCCGGGCCCCGGGGAGTTCTCCCCGGTCTCCCCGCCCTCTCGGTGGTCCAGATGACGGCTACTTTTCTCAAAGTAAAGGAATGAATGTTAGAATTCATGGAGTGATCATTGTGAAGTTCATTCGAACTTCGGAATGGGAGGATCGTTTATTTATGGACACAAGAGGGGAGGAGAACGAGATGATAAAGGCATGGATTAAGGAGGGGGCTAGAAGGAGGATTAGAGAAGAGGGACACGATGGCGTAGTCGATACGGAAAGATGTGAGTAGGTCAGAGAGAACAATAAACCAGTGGTGAAAGATAAGAGAGAGAGAGGGAAACAATGGAGAGGAAGAGAACAATGTGGAAAATGCGCTAGGACGTTAGGCCGCTCTAGTATTGAAAGCGGGCGTTAAGGGAGAGAGGGCAGCACTGCTCCGTTTATCTCCGTACGTGGAGTGTGCGAAGAATTTTATGTAGAGTCACTTGGGATATGATTGAAATATCTCTCTTTTTCTGTCTGTCCTCTCCAAAATCCCTCTTTGTCTGTCCTCTTCCAGTCGCCTCAGCCAAAACTTTCCTACTTCAACTTGCCTCTTCGCAACTATTTTTTGTGTGGCCATTATCGACATTCCGGCCATACTTATTCCCTTTTATTTTAAACACGGTAATTTGTCAGTAATCCTAGGAATTCACCTTTCTTCCTAAAATTTTGAGCTGGCTACTACCTCTTAGATACAAATTGTGCGTAGGCAGGAGGGAATCAGCAGGTCGTAAAAAAATAAATTAATTTAAAAAATAAAAAATAAATAAATTCGCTTGTCCAAGTGAAGAATTTTATCTTTCTCGCTTTTATAGCTGGCGCGTTATCCTAAAACCAAATTTCATTTCTAACTGCTAAGCAGTAAGAATGATCCGGATTAATTCAGTAACAAAAATGTGTCTGAGGCTTGCGTCTATGATCTCACTGTCAATTTTAACTATTGCACAACCTAAGATACTTCAAAAAATGTGATTTATCGGCTTCCCTTTAATGGTGTGGATCCATTATATGTCATGAAAAATCAGCGATCGGTGGAGGATGATTGTTATTTTTTAACCGAAGAAAGTATCTGCTTCATTTAGCCGTTTCACGTTGACAGTAGTAACCTCAATTATTTTTTCCAAAAATGGTTATTAGTGATAATTTGTGCTCAGATTCCAGGCAAGTTTTTAAAAGTTATTAATTCCGTTCCGTGATCGTATAAAGGGTACATTTAAAGGTCATCGTGACTTTTTCATGAAATCTTGGGATGATACTTAAAATTAGGTCCTAGCACTTAGTAAAATTTACCATTTCCGTCTTCATAACATCGACGCTTTGTCTGAATTTCTCTTGAAGAATTTTGGTACCGCGGGACCAGCTCTTTCGATGGAACTCCAAATAGTATACGAATTTTAAAATCTCATACGATTCGGAAAAATGCACGAGGACGAATATTTTCCGGCTTAAAGAGATAATTCGTACAGAAATTGCTTGTTTTCCATCGTGCCATTAAAAGTTGCCAGCCATCGTGTATTTTTTAAATGATATTCCTTAATTGAGTCATTAATTACGTTTCCCGAAATAATCTCGTCATAAAATGTTATAAGATTTATCCCCTGCTCCACCTGTTGTTGTACTGCAACAGTATTTTACGCTTTTTTTGCTAAAAACATTCTTTGTAACATGCGATATATCGATTTTACTATTAAGCTTCCTCAAGCCTTGCGCGTAGTTTTATTTACCTCTCTCTCTAAATCTTCGTTTTTTGTCAGTATTTTCGAGTGCCGGAAAACAGTTTAGTTCCCACCGTTCAATAAATTACTTACTTCAACACTCTAACCCGTAGGCTTTTTGCTTTTACTTACTCGCGTCCTTCTCGCTAATAAGGGATCACTTCTCGCACCGTCTCGGGCATCTGAAGCCAACGCGTCGCATTGCTTTCTTTTTAATTTTTAGAAGAAATAACCCTTGATTAAAGAGAGCCTGTACGAAGTTTCTAATTAATGAAAGCGACGACTTCCATATTTAAAAAAAAAATATCTTCGCGTGACCAAGCACGCGAATGTTTTTTTTTTAATTTAACATCATTACTTTCCGCTTTCTCCATTTCTCTCATTCTCGGTTGCTGGCCGCTGAGCAAGGATCTCGGTTTTATCGCCTTTCTCTCTCTCTCTCTCATTTTCTTTCTCTTCTTCTCTTCGTCCCTTTCTCTTGCCTTAATTTAGGCATTTTAACACGTTAGTTCAATAACCCCGAAAGAAACACTGGGAAAAAACGGATGGAATGGATAATCCCGAGGCTTTAATTCGGATGCTTTGCATAGATTCATTTCCGAAAACTATAATTCAGTATCCCAACGTTTTGTTCTTTAATAAAAAATAACTCGCTGTTCTTTATGGCCATAATCACGTCGACCTTCTAATGAACACTTGGTAATGTGATTTTTATGTATATTTTTTTGCGATGAGTGACCGTATGTCATTTTTTTTATTTGATTTCCTAATAGAAATAAAATTTACTTAACGATTCAATTGTCTAACGAAATGTTTTCTTTTTTTTCAGGTGAGTATCTCATTTCTAACTCTTGGACTTTGGCTTAGCGCCGAGTTTGCTGTGGGTATGTATTTAATTAGTTTAATGAGCTAATAAGTAGATAGCTGACTTATTAATCTGATTGTTTTGCTAAACCAAATTAACTTTTCACGCATTGGTGTTTTACATAACCACATCCATGACTAACAAAACAAAACACGCTAATTATTATGTCAAAATGTACGAAATCGATGCAGTTTTCAACCATTTGATATTTAAAATTGCTTCTTCTATTGTACTTAACAGGCAGTGTTATCAATTATACTATTCATGTACCGTATGAGGAAATTAAAAGTTATTGATATCCTTAATATTATGCAGCCCGGCTGTCTTGCAGTTTGTTGGAAACATGGTTGATGAATGAGATTTTTACTTTATTTTTTTAGCTTCACTCACTTCAAAGATTTAAAACCCGTTTTCCCGTACCATCCTTTCTTCTTTCAAATGAAATGGTTGGTGCTATCCTAAAATACGTATCATTTTAAAAATAAATTAGCAGTATTTGATAACTTCGTTTCCCCTTCTAACCAGGGCCGGCGCTAGGACGTTTGCCACCCTGTGCAAATGCTTCTTTTGTCGCCCCTCAAATCCCCCCTTTCTTTTATAACATTACGTATTTAAATAATATTAATAATTAAGTACTCCTGGGAAGCATGCAATATAAAGCAATATTTAAAATTTTACTTTTTATCAATGAAGAAACATTACATCTTAAACGTGAGCAAAGTGTCAGGTAGAAGGTTTATCCTTTAAATGGAACTATGGCCATCATTTCTTCTCGGCACGTTTACAGAATGCATAAACAACACGTGCGTCTGCCATATTTCTGAAGCTTTTCCTTTTAATTAAAAACTAACGAAAGAAGTTATTCACGAAACACTCGACAGCAGAGGCTGCTTGAGAGTTCTACGGCATCGTTGATGAAGGATGTGTATCTTAGCAGGCAATAATAATCTCAAAATTATAGCATCGTGTGAGCCGTCAAGTCTTATACTTAACGAGTGATGTTTGAAGTTATGACCCCCTCTGGCCGATTTTAATCTGGAGGGTTTTAAAAGAGCAGAGAAAGATACTAACTACGGAGCCACGGATCGTTCGGTTTTATTCAAATTCTGTAGCGTAATGCTTATTTAAAAAATTCTGTGCATTGGATTTGACGCTCATCTTTGCCGCCTTCCAAAAGCTGCCGCCCTGTGCAAGTGCACGTTTAGCGCCCCAGGCCCTGATTGTAGACCTAGGTAATAAGATTTTTCAAGTCGGGAAATTTTATGTAGTTATAAACGTCGTGATTAAATTTTTAGCATTAAAAAATACTCTTTAAGTTAATTTGATGTATTTATCACATTTAAAGATTAAACACTTAAATATAACAATGCCATTAGTGCTTTAGCAACAGTATATGCGAACACAGGAAACAAATGCAGGAACAGGCTCGATATAGAAGGATATTTGCGCTTGAAATTAACAATAATTGCTCCATATATCAAAAGACTGTCCTAGGAAAAGCAGTCAAATGCACGTTGCTGAAATTTTTTGGCAAAATATTAAAATCCTCCAATAAATATTGGCTTTAAGTAACTATCCTTTGTTATTCATTGATTTCAAAACTGCGATTTGCTTTTTTAATTTAAAATAACCGTATCCATTAAAATTTAAAAAAAACTTCTCAAACAAAAAGTATAAAGTTTATTTTACTGCCATTTTGATTTACCACTTCTTTGTTAGGGTTCGGGAGAAAAATCTTCAAATGTATGGGTTCCGTTGCTTCACAAAGTTTGTTCCAATCTCACCCTCTCTCTTTCTTTCTTTCTGTCTTCTTTCACGCGAAAAGGAAACGTCCCTCATAATCTGCTTTCGTAACTTCTCTTCTCTTCTCATCTCCGTTTCCCCTCTTCTTAATCCACTTTCTCCCTCTCTCCTTCCTCTTTATGTCCGTCAGCTTTTCCATTTCCATTTCTTCACGCGCCTCCTACTGGGAAGAAAAAAAAACCGGTAGCGCCCTTTTTGATCCCGGAAGCGGACAAAATGGCGGCGATCACGTTCCATGCCCTTTCCTCGTGTCCCGACCATTCTATCTCATTCCCCGCCTCCTACGCATAAAACCGCTCCAAAACCCCGTATTGAAGATACTGTTGATGAGCTACTTCCAATTACGAGCGCGAGAGATCCACTCTTCCTTCTTCTTTCTCCCGTTTTAATTTTCTTTATTTTTCTTTCGTCTTCGTTCGTCTCTCGCGCTTCGCAGGATGCGTCGCGGAGTCCTTTTATTTTATTCCTCCCACAGCTTTTCCAGGAAACGTGCCGCTCTCGATTGCCTGTCGTACGATGTTTTTAATAAGGCATTTGCGTCACTCTTAAGGTGGAAAATTAACGATCTCTGTCTCCCTCTCTCTCTCTCTCGACGTTATTAGCCATTGAAGTTTATCTGATTAATTGTCACATTCCTTCGCCTACGTATTTTGATAATATCTCATATTTTCTCAATTAAGCGCTTGTGCCTCGTTTTTACCCGGAGAACGTAATTAAGTCGACGATCCAATTAATTTTTAAAACTTTTGTATTCGCTTTTATTTATTTTTCTTTATTTAAGAATGTTTTCTCTTCCTGAAGTCGGCAAAAATTCTTCCTTTCATCTTTCTTACTGAAATTACTTTGTGCGTAAACTATTTTCGCGTAACATTCGAGAGGTTTTGTATTTTATATACATAAAGGATTATTGCTATTTATATCCCCTATTATTTAATAGAAGCAAGAAATATACGTCATGGCATACTCTCATTATTTATGGTATTTTAGTCAAAGACAAACGTGAGGCAATTATAATTAATGACTTAACAAAAATTAACGTAGAAAAAATTACTGGTTGAAGAAATTTCGTACATTTTCGTTCTTGCGGTAAAAATATCGACGCAGTTAAAACATTGGTTCGTTATTTTTTTTACATCTTAAGAGAGCTTATTAAGTTTAAATTACGACGCGTACTGAAAAAAATATCTCTAACTAATCTTTCCCCGTTCCATCGATCCCTTGTCCCTTTTGGATGTCACTTCCAATCTTTCCCTTGCAATAAGAAAAGCACACGTCAAACGCGCCGACCTAACTGCACGCTCCTCCCATTCCTATCTTAGACTTTTTTCAAAACTTCGCAGAGGACAAACAACGTAAACCGTGTTAAATTGATTTATGGACGTCGCGAAAAGTTCCCCGTGACGGATAAAAGAGGGTAGAGTGGCATATGTCTGAGGCGTAGCGCAGAGGGAGACGCCCACACTCCTCTCGACGTCTCCGCCAGCAGCCAGAGAGTAGCGCGCCAAAACCATACACGCAGTTGCGAAAATGGAGCGGCCTGGGAGGAGAAATAACAGAGAAAGAAACGCGAAACGGCTCGAGGTCGAAAATTTTCCGACGGGAATACGTTGGAGATTGCTCCACCCACTCGATGGAAAGAAATTGCTTCCGATCCTCTTCGGTTAATTAAATGAACTCTTTATCTGTTCTGTCTATAATATATGGTGGGAAGGGGTGTGTATTCTGGCAAGGAGACTGCGAATGCAGCCAGTGGTAGGATTGCTTTCTCTCCTCTGATGTTATCCCTCTCCAGCTTTCTCTCGCCGTCTTTCTCTGTCTGTATCTGCTTAATATCTCTTTCTCTCTCTCTTTCTCTCTCTCTCTCTTTCTCTCTCTATTACCCCATATCTTTACTCCGATATTTTTAGTGGGATTCTTAAAAAAAAATGGGCTTATAGTTTCACTTTGGAGTTTGTCTTTGCACTTGCTTAAACTGAAAATTTATCGAAACTGTGAACGATAGAGAGATGGAACTTTGATTGTAGATTTATCTACTGCCGTCATTTGTATTTCTTTAGATTGGAGTTTAGAAATGTGTATAGGGTCTAACAGGGGTCCATTTGAAATTTATTTTTTATTATCTCCGAAGGTATAAAAGATGGGTAGCTGAAATGTTGAGCCACGTACAAACGAGGCTCTAGTAACCGAATACGTGGCGGTATAACCACATGAAAAATAAATTACTGTAAGCTAAATTTACGCATGTAAAAGGTGATCGAATTTCAATTTATCCCCAGTTAGTCAGTTAGGCTAATCTTCATAGCGAAATAAAACACAATATGAATTTGATAATAGAAGAAAAATGCGCTATTTTTTCCATGTTTGCGCATAAAACTCTACTTTTCACTTTCTTTCCTTCTCTTTCTCTCCCTATCTCTTCTATGCGGGTGTTTTCCTGCAGTGAGTTTTTTTATATGGATGCAATAGTCCTTATTTTTCGCTCACAACTAGATCTATTTACAGTATCGTATTAATATTACATTATTATTAATTCTAGTATATAATATTATATTTGTATAATGGCGAGGGGTTAGGTGGAAGATGGGTATGTATGTATGTATGTTTCTCGCTCACCCTCCCTGTATGCTTCAATGCGCCTTCTCTCTCTCTACACACATTTTTCCATTTATTTCTCTCTGCCTCTCTTTTCTCTCCCATTCTCTCTCGCACACACCCTTTCTTCTTTTTTCTCTCTCTTTCTTCTATTCCCACTCTCCTCTCACCTCTCTTTTTTTGTAATTTTAAGGCCTTAGTCGACTTAATTCCACGCCCTCCATTTCGTTCCGTAATCGTTTCGTTTCTTTCCCTCCCCACGTCCTTCCTATATTTCACCTATCATTTTTTTTACCTCCCCTTCGTGTCTCTCCTCGCGGGGGGAGGGGGGGGGGAGAAAGCGCCCCTTACTCCGCTCGACCGATATGTCTCCGCGTGTGAGCGCCCGAGATCATTGGAATGCCAACCATCCACTTCCTCAGGCGGCGCCGCCTTCTTGCTCGGGTTTTTCTCTCTGTTACTCCTATCCGGCGTGAAAGGCTCCGTAATTTTTATCTTTTTCTCTACGTCCCGTTGTGTTATCGTCTCGCTGCTCCGATACTATTATACTTTGCTCACTTCTCCACCTCCTACTCCCTCCGTGGTCTTGAAGTCGAAGAATTGTTGGTGGAAGGTCCGTGTACCACTCCCTCTCCCCCTTGCGGTGCACGCTGGAAATAAATCGCCTGTCGCAAGAGCCGGACCGATGCATTTACGGCTCTAGTTAAAGAGGTACATTGTAAACAATAGTGTCGATTTATTTATGGGTTTACTTCTGCCTCCGTATTTCTCTTTCTGGTTTTGCTTTTATTCCCTCGGTGATTGATCCGGAGCGGATATAAATGATGCAATTACGGGTCATTATACTGTCGGGAATAAGAGCGAGAGAATGTCTGTATGTATTAATGTAGACACACACGTACGCGGGCATAATTCGGTGAATTTATCCGTCATGTCATTAATTTAAAAAACGGTCAAGGTTCTCTAATTTGTATGACAGAATACCTGGTAGGCAATCTAACTTAAACAGGCAAACAATCATTGCTCTCTCTCTCTCTTTATACCCACCCACACACACAAACACAGGCCAGAACAAATCTGGGGACCATATTTAGGGGCCGCTTCCAACGCCCATGGGCCAAAATATATTTCATTGTGAAGCGATTTAGAATCATGATTAATTTGTACCCACACACACATACACAGTGTAAAAATATTGCCTGCTTGGTAACTCTACTGAATCGGTAAGATATAACAGAAAAATAAATCCGCCACTATGCCACCTTATTTTATACGATGAAATATATATTCCCTTGTTATGGTAAATAATTGTTAATTGGAAATAACGACGGGATGCTTGGGTTTGGCCAACTTTGTATATAACTACATAGTTGAACCTAGATTAAATAGGTGGAGATAAGAATTACTCGGACTATTACAGAATTGAATTAAAGAGTTAGAATATATTAATTTGTACCGATACTTTATAAAAACCTGCATTCTTATCTTTTAAAATTGAACGTGATTCACAGATTCACCGTTCTTAACAGCCAACATGACTATTGATTATAAACATCACGCAAAGATTATCCAAAACCTTTGTGTCACCTTATCTGAAATCCGCTTACCGTCGTTTTCAGGACAGTGGTGATATTACCATCCCCCTCCGTTGAGCTTGGGTTTTTCCGTTAACGGTCGATGTGTGAGGTTTTCCCCCTGCTTGGGAGTCTTTTGCTGGCAAATCCGCCAGCTCCAACGCTGGAGACATTTAGTGGGATATCGGACAAATCGCGTTAATGCGAAAGGTGGAAGCGTTCAGTCCGGCGGATGGATGTCCGTCCCACTTCTTTATGGTAAATCCTGCTCAGCGGATGGGGTGAAAGATATCGTAGCGTCAGTGGCGCACGCGGAATTTTTTGAAAGGGACGGATATGCAGACTGAAAAATATGACGGCGAAAATGTTGGTGGGTTTAACCGCGCCGAAATCGGCGGGATAAACGATTAAATAAAAGGGGGTTAAAATCAACGGAAGAAGCATTTACTTTGTGGAACTCCATCATGAATAAAATGAGAAAAAATCGCTTGGTATTAAGTTCCATTTTATTGTGGAAAGTGGTACTTAGTACCAAGTGATTATTTCTCATTTTATTCAAAAGGGGTTAATCCTATACCTTTACTTACTCTTTTTTTTCCAACTTATTTGTTCAATGTTTAGCATTAAACGGATAAGAGTTCGGAGATAATTAAACACATTCGAGCGTGCGTCTGCTGTAATTAGGGCGTGGAGGTAGGCCTGTATTTTCTAATTTCATAAAAAAAAGTTTTATCATACACTACTCCCTCCTGGTAAACGATTCTAAACTGTTTCTTTTTATTTCTGCGAAAAAAAAAAGATGCTCGTTAACCGCGAGGAATAAATGGCTCTGCTAAGAATCTCCAATCGTCTGCGTTGCGCTGCCAACTCGTAGAAATAAAAAAAAGATTGAAGAGATCGAGCAAATCTTAAGTGGTCGCCAAAGTTAGTTATGGCCTACTTACACAAGCATGATGGTTGGGATAGATCGGGAGAAATGTATAGAGAGATGTGGAGAGAGAAATAAAGTTAAGAGGCGTGGAGCAGGGATAAATTCAAGGGAGCGAGCTGTCCAAGTTGGTATTCAGCAGTTTTAATAGCTTTGGCAACTTTTGTTTCAATCTTGTATTATTCTTAGTCTCTATGTGTTGCGACTGGAATTAGGTACACATTCGAGGAAACCGAAGCGAATAATGTTTCCCGAGGAATTGATTACAGCCAACGCACAGACGAAATGAATCATTTCGATCCCGAAGACTAGAATAAAATTAAGTTTTGAGTGATTTATGGACTTCATTAATCGATAAATATATTCTTTCGGGATGTTTTATTACACGCAAAGGTCGATTTAAGCTCGTTCAAAAAAACGAGCAATATTATTTTTGCGTTTGAAACCGTGCCAGTGAAAGGGAACTTTGATCGAAATGGTGACACGACCACGCATAATCTCAATGAAACAATATGAAAATCATCGATAATGAAAGCACTTGCGTAACCACGGCGCAATATTAAAGAATAATTTTAAAAATTGAGTGAGCGCACTCAAAGACGCTAGTAATTTGTATCCCCTATCGATTTGTTTATCCTTTTTTCTGAACGATTAATGCGCATCGCGAAAATTTATTTATGAATGGAAAATAGATTTCCTTGTATTTTATGCGACTACATTTGGGTTTATTAGGTTCGAGTTTAAGGATCGCTCCACTGGAGATTTTGCCAACGATTGCTGGCGATTTATATCTTGTCTTTCGCAAAATGGTGCATTCTGTTACGAGATAAACCTGATATCTACATTAGCCCGGTATTAATCGCGCTTTATGAATCCTTGAACACATCCGCCTCTCACTTTCCCATGCTCCAAGTTTAATCCTAACTAAAAGATAGCGATCCAGCCCTTGGATTTCTCCTCTGGGCTCGATCCATCACCACGGAGATTCAAACCACGACACGTTGAGTTGGAAAAGCCTTTAGCTGGTCGACCGAGGGCATAATTAACCCATTAGGAATGGCTTTCGCGGCGTAAAATACGGAGGCAGCGGCCGCCCTCGCTGGAAAATGATTCCTCTATCCTCTTAATGTATCTATTTAGCCTCATTTCAAAGTCTCTCCAGGTCTCGGCAATATCTCCCCCTCTCTCTCTCTCCGCCCATTGCCTCCTACCTCATCTTGTGAACTTGGATAACCGAGCTATATGACGTCTTCCGCAGGGGATCCCTCATTTAAGGCTTCCTCGATCCCGAAGGCTAGATGCATGCCTTCTCTCCCTATTTTAATGATGCAACCGCTAAAAAGAAAAGAGATTTCGACGATTAAACTGCCACGTCTCTCATAAGTTTCACAAACCTCCTCCTTGATTGTTCAAGGGAAGTGCAGCGCAATGCCTATCGCTTTAATGAGTACCCATCTTCGAATGATTTCTCGGCTTGGAATTCTCGGGCTTCTTAGTTCTGGCGTCCAGCGGAAAATTACGTCGTTTTGATGTTTGACGTGCCTGCAGGGTAGCTTTCGACATGAACACAAGGTGAATTTGAAAATGTTAAGGACATAAAAGAAGTTTTCAGTCCCGCTGTTTTTTATTATGATGCTGGTGGAAACCCGTCAAAAATGACAGGAAGACAATTCATCTTGATCGGATGGCAAAATCACTTTAACAGCTCTTTAATCACCACATTCTTTGTGACTGTTTTTTCGTTCATCAAAATCTTTCCTTGACAATTGGTGTCTTGTACAAAGACTTTCACATTTTTATGATTTCTTGCTCTTGTGAGGGTCACGTAGAGTTGACCATGTCCAAATACAGACAGGCAAGTAAGCACCAACATGATCAAATGTTTGACCCTGAACTTTGTTAATTGTCATTGCAAAAGCCAAAATGACTGAAAATTGGCGTCTTCGCATGGTAAAAGGTAAATTACTGTCACTTGCTATCAAATTAATGCGTGGAATAAACACTCGTTTTCCTTTGTTACTTCCCGTAATACTTTCTGCGTCGATAAAGTTATTTTGCAATTTTTTACAACCAATCAGATACCATTAAGACGTAATTTTTTTGGATTTAAATTCCTAAGTAACATGATGAATGCTCCAACTTTTAGACGAAGATGATGTTGTGGCATACCCGATGGGATTTACAAAATTAATTTAGTATTAGAATGCAACAATATTTAATATTTAAATGTAAAATTTATTTTGTTTTTCTATAGAACGAAATGTTAACAAAATTGTTAATCAATCAATCGCAAAGGAAATTAGTAGTATTAGATTTATATTTGCCAATTTGTATATTTAGCGTTCAATATTACTTCATTGTAAGCAAATTGAAAAAGTAAGCACTTATAGATATCAATGGTTTTTCACACCATTGTTATTCCTTAGATAAGTACTTTTTCAATTTATTTTCATTGAAGTTATGTTCAGCCAAAAGATGAGCTCGATAATTCTCTAGCGAATCTACTTCGTATGATTAGGTATGAAGTGAGATCCGTCGCCAATTCTTTTATTTATGATAAACTTCAGCCTAATAAACTGTTAAAATGTTTTAAGATTTTAATCATTTTATATTTATATTCGCTCTTTATTTTATCCATTTCGATGAGCGGACGTCAAGAACTCATCGTCCTACATTCCGAGCTCGATCGCTTTTCTTCGCCGAAAGATAACTGAAACGTAACAATCTCCAAAAACCAGAAGGGAAATCCATCTTAAATCCGAACGCCCTGGAAGAGTCTTTCTTTCTCTCTGTCTTTGCCTCCTCCTCAGCAAGCCGATTATAGCTGTTGACCCGAAAAATAAAACGAAACAAAAGCGCATCACATGGGATGCGCCGACTTTAACGACGATGCGAGCGTTTGATTGGCGTCTCTCCCTCGAGAGATTGCGCTCTTCTGCGTCGCAAGGCCCCTCGTTTCGCGTGTATTTCCATCCGAGTTCTTCTACGTCCTTTTGTTTTGACGCTCGTCGACCCTTCCTCTTCGCCTCCTCACTCCTTTCCCTCTCGCCGCCTCATGCGAGGGGGAGAGAGAGGTGAGTATACCTGCGATCGTTGAACTCGAAATTCCACGCAGTGAGTTCATTCGATTGTTTTCACCCTCCTACTCTAGTCTCTTTCTCCTCTCCCCCGCTCTCTTCTTCCCCGTCTCTTCCCTCTTTCCGCATATATATATGCATTTTTTTGTTGTTCGCGAAAGAAATAAACCGTGTTTCTGAAATTTTACGAGACAGAAGTGAGTTCGTATGAGTTTCTTTTTTTGTGAACGGAGAAGTTGAAAATGAGTGTGAAAGAGAGGAGAGAATAATGAATGAGAGAGGGAGAGAGAAAGAGATAAACGAGGGGGATCAGTCGTCATGGTAACCCAGCTCGCAACTCTTCAACTTCGATCCGACGGCGTTATCATTCGTTTTTGTATTTTTTCTCTCACTCTCTTGGTCGAGGTCATCTCCCGAGTGCGCAAAACGTTCCTGGAAATTCTCGGATTTTTGCGTATTTAACAGCTATCTTCTGCCCCCCCTCTCTCACTCTCTCCCCTCTCTCTCTCCCCCCTCTCTCTCTCCCCTCTCTCTCTCTCCCCTCTCTCTCTCCCCTCTCTCTCTCCCCTCTCCCCCCCTCTCTGCCCCCTCCCTCACCCCTCTCCCCCTTCCCTCCCTCTCTCCCCCTCCCGATCTCTCTCCCCCTCCCTATCTCCCTCCCCCTCTCTCCCTCCCTCTCTATCCCTTTTTCTCCCTCCCTCCCCCTTCCTCCATCCCTCCCCCCTCCCTCCCTATTTTTCTCTCTTCCTCCCTCTCTCCCCCCTCTCTCTCCCTACCTCTCTCCCTCTCCCTCCCTCTCCCTCCCTCTCTCCCTCCCCCTCCCTCTCACCTTCCCCCTCTCTCTCCCTCCCTCTCTCTCTCCCTCCCTCTCTCTCTCCCTCCCTCCCTCCCTCTCTCTTCCTCCCTCCCTCTCTCTCCCTCCCTCTTTCTCTCCCTCCCTCCCTCTCTCTCTCCCACTCTCCCTCTCTCTCTCCCACCCTCCCTCTCTCACTCCCCTCTCCCTCCCTCCCTCTCTCTCTATCTCCCTTCCTCTCTCCCTCCCTCCCTCCATCTCCCTCCCTCCCTCCATCTCACTCCCTCCCTCTCTATCTCCCTCCCTCTCTCTCTCTCTCCCTCTCTCTCCCTCCCTCTCTCACTCTTTCCCTCCCTCTCCTCTCACTCTCTCCCCCTGCCCGCTCCCCCTCTCTCCCCCGCTTCCGCCCTCCCTTCCTCCCCTCCCTAACACATCTCGCACATCTCTAACACATCCCCAACATATCTCTCACATCCCCAACACATCTCGCACATCCAACACATCCCCGACACATCCCCGACACATCCCCTGACACATCCCCGACATATCCCCGACACATCGCCCGACACATCCCCGACACATCCTCCGATACATCCCCGACATCCCCCGACACGTCCCCGACACGTCCCAGACACGTCCCCCAACACGTCCCCCAACACATCTCCCGACACATCCCGCGACACATCCCCGACATATCCCCGACACATCCCCCGACACATGCCCGACACATCCCCGACACACCCCCCGACACTTCCCCGACACATTCCCAACACATCCCCCGACACTTCCCCGACATATCCGCCTACACATCCCCGACACATCCCCCGACATATCCCCGACACATCCCCGACACATCCCCGACGCATCCCCGACGCATCCCCGACGCATCCCCGACACATCACCCGTCGCATACCCGACACATCCCCCGACACGTCCCCAGACACATCCCCGGCACATCCTCCGACACTTCCCCGACACATCCACGACACATCCCCCTACACAACCCCCGACACATCCCCCGACACATCCCCGACACATATATCGCATATGTTTCCTCCCCCCTCTCCCTCCCCCTTTTCTCTCAGATCCATACTGTTCTATACCATAGTCATCTCTCTTATCTCCCTCCCTGACTGTAGTAGTCCATTCTCTTTCTCCTTCCATGTCAAAGAGTCGCCTTTCTCCTAAGAGTCACGGCTCTCATTACATTCACTTTTTAAAAAATATAATTCCTATTTCATTCCCCTCTGGCAGTTTCTCGAAATCCTATCTCTCTCAATTTTCGTGCACTCTCTCCATTTCTGCATTAAGCCATGTATTTATTATGGCCGGAAAATGTAAATGTTATCCGTCCTCGATCTGTCCGATAAACAAACACAATTCCTATATTTGTAAATGTATGTAAATACACACACATCCCTCGCTTTTTGCATGGTTTCGCTTCACGCGTTTTCGGTTTAGCACGGTTTTGAACTACCTCGAATCTCACGGCCACCAGGGGTCTCCAGGCATTTTTTAATAAATGTCACGTTTCGTTACGACTCGGAGGTCATGGCAAAGAATTTTTAAAAATCAATCCTGAGCACAGTTTAACTAAATTGTGGCAATTTGAACGCAAAAGGGCTCTCAAAATTTATAAATAAAATGAGAAAAATTACTTGGTATAAGTTCCACTTTATTATAATAGATACGACCGGTTTTAATATCTAGTCTTCATCAGGTACAAAAACATGAACCAACGCAAATATATACAGAATCCCCTCCGATTCCGTATATACGTATTTGCGTTGCTTCTTGTTTTTGTACCTGATGATGACTAGATATTTTTATTAGTCGAAACCGGTCGTATCTATTTCAATAAAGTGGAACTTATACCAAGTAATTTTTCTTATTTTATTTATGATGGAGTTCCACCAAGTAAAGGCTTCTTCCGTTGATTTTTTTTGCTCAAAATTTAACCTCACGTTATATAGCATATCTCGCTTTGCACGGTATCACTTCACACGGTATTTTCATCGAACGAATGTACCGTGCAGAGCGACGGATGGGTGCGCATATATATTTTATATAGATATAAACCAAAACCGTCTCATATTCTCCCTTGTCTCTGCTTTGGTTTCCTTTCCCAGTTTACTCACCCAATTCCCGTCCGAAGCCCTTCCCCTTTAATCCCGTTAAATACTCCACCTTATCCGTCTACCGCCTTCCTCCGTCTACTTTTTTTTATAACGTTTGCATTTCCCTACGTCATCCATCCCGTTTCTTATCTCGCTACCCATAGGATGCTACATAAAATTAGTAATCCACCCTTTTATCTCCTACCTTTCTCTGTCTCTCTCTCTCTCTGTCTCTCTCTCTCTCTCTCTCTCTCTCTCTCTCTCTCTCTCTCTCTCTCTCTCTCTCTCTTCGCCATGTTTTCCTCCCTCTCACTCCCTTAACCGACTCCCTCGCACGCCTCTGTTCCCTTCCTCACCTCTCCCCCTTTAAATTCCCTTCGCCCTCCTACCCCCCTCTCCCCTCGCGACCCTCTGCCCTGCACCCCTATCGACCCTGTCCGCCATGCTTCCGCCATCTGAACCTCCCCTCTTTCTCCCTTTCTCTCCCTCCCTCCCTTAGCCCTAAATCTCCAGGGTTTCTCCCTCCCCTCGCCCTCGACGCAGCCTCCGTACCATCCCTTCCTTGATACACCTCTCTCTCTCCCTCACTTTTCTCCATCTACCCTAAATTTCCCCTTCTCTTTCCCCCCTCCTACTGTTCCCTCGTTCGCCCTATCCTGCGTTACCCTAAACGAGGACGTTATGCTTTCATTGTATCCACGCCTACCGGCTTTTCCCACGCTCTCCCTCGCTCTATTCGCATACCGTCTCCTTACAGTCCTCTCTTTCTCCTTTCTCTACCATCACTTTCTCTCTCCCTCCTCTCCCCCTCCCCTTTATTTCTCCTTCACTCTCTTTCTCCCTCACCCATTCTCTCCCTTTCTCACTCTGTCTCTCTATAGCCCTCCATCTCTCTCACCCCCTTTCGTCCTTCTATCTTCTCTCTACTCACCCTTCTCTCTCTCTCTCTCTCTTTGTCTTTCCTATATTCTTTTTCTCAATTTATCTCTTCGTACCTTTCTATTCTTCTTCCTTGCTTTTCCTCTTTTCCCTACATCTCTCATCTCTTTCTCCTTAGCTCTATCCCAATCTTCTCTCTCCATCCCCTATTTCCCTATTATTTCCTCCCGAGGATAGTTCCGAGTGAAACGGTCCGGAAAACTATACATTTTCACGCTCTTCGCCCTTCCGTGATTAAGAAACCCACATCTATTTCCCTTTATCCCTCAAGGGTTTCCTCTCTCTCTCACTCTCAAATGCGCCCTCTGAATGCGATCTCCCATTTTCTCGAGAGCGCGTGCGGCGTTTTAGTCAGTTGGTGTTAAAGAAACTGCGGCGGATCGGAAGAGAGGAGGAAGCCTTCCTTCTCTCCTCTCCTATCTCTTTCACTCCTTCCTACTACTTTCTCTCTCCTCTCTCTCACGCTAGTTTCGCTCCACGGTTATATTAGTCTCACTTCTTTTCGACTATGTTTTGAAACACCTCCATCGTCCAAGTCCTTCATCGCTTACCGTTTCGAATATCTACAGACTCCCTTCCCTTCGCGAACTCACTAGCCAAAATACGCTGTTGTTTTGTTCTCTCTCCGTCTCTTTCTATTCGTTCTCCTCGAAGCAGGGTTTCGAGGCGCCTTTCTAATTGCCGTGGTTTATTTTTTTCGGCTTAATCGATCTTTTTTAAAACTTTTCTCAGCCGACGAATAAGTGTTTGATGATTCATCGTTTGCCTCCCGTTGGCTTGATGTAGTGTATGTATAAAAAGCTGGGTGTTTCGTCATTGATGACGTCAGTTGTGTTCCCTTCGTTATCCGGCTTCCGCCATGAATCAACTGCGCTAACGTTATGCCCGGTGTTTGCCGGGTTGTTCCCAAGATTCCGCCGGTAGAAATATCGTGATGTTTTCCTCATCGGTACCAGAAAGACTTATCTTAATGTTGTGCCTGGATAATACGTTCCGTTTTGAGATTTCAAGTGGAGAATTTTTTGTGCAAATGTTTTATATTATTTAACTTAGAAGTATTTTAAAGCCGCGAATTTAACACGTAATTTCTATATTCTCTCATGCATTTAGGGAAAGCATTTATTTTTTGCTGTACTATGTCAAATGGATAAAACTATATAAAAATAAATTACGTCAATCTATCTTCAATTTTTTCGCCTAATGATCGATTGAAATCTATTTTTAGATGGTTTCGAAAGTCGTCTGATTGTGAGTCGAGTCACTAATTTGAACCGCGTAGACAATTTTTTCTTAATTCTTCCGTTTCCTTTAATCCTACATCCTTGAAAAGCGAAGACGGCGCGAAATTTACCCAAAAGATAAAGAGAATGAGTATGTAAAGTACTGATTTACACTCTCGTAACGTGAAAATCGGTTTTATCCCTTTGAATTAGATCGGCAGATATGGTTCGCGTAGAAAAAAAATTGTAGAGAAGAAAGACCGATAATATGAGGGTTTTTTTTTAGAAAGGCGCCCAAAAACCCACCCTAACTTAGTAATCTACCCCGTGTGTCTCGGCCTCTGCAACCCCCTTCATCGGATTCCATTCCAACTAGCGACGATGTCTCTTTCATTTCACCTCGGCGTTCTTGTTCTGCGTCGTCCCGAGTTCAATTCCCTGGCGAGGAATCCACCGTGACCGTGGGAGGCCGTTACTGTTATATTAGCTGTTGGGTTCCGGTCTCCGAGTAAGGTATTCCACCTCTCCTTCGACTTTTCACTTTTTCGATCCCCTCTCCCTCCTCCGTCTATTTCTCCCTTCCTCTCCCTCCTTCCCCTCTCCCTCCTCCCCCTCTCCCTCCTCCCCCTCCCCCTCTCCCTCCTCCGTCTATTTCTCCCTTCCTCTCTTCCCCTCCATCATCTCTCTTCCTCTTTTTTTCGTTCTCTTTCCCTTCCCCTCAGTCCCTTTTTCACTAACGCGTTTTAACTCCTTTCCATCCTCTCTTTCTTCCTCCTTTTATACCTCTCCTTTTTTATCCTCTGTTCATATCATTATTTCTCCCTCTCTCTCTCTCTCCATTCCGACCTTCTCTGCCTCCTCTCTTTTTTCATCCTCCTCTTTTATATGCTTCTGTTTCGTTTCTCATCTTACTCTTCTTCTCTCTTCCTTTTCCTACTCTCTTTAACATTTATCTCCCTCGCTTTATCTCTCTCCTCCTCCCTTCTCTATTTTACATTTCTCTCCCTCTATTTCCTCTCCCCTCCTTTATCTCTCTCTCCCCCTCTTCCTTCTCTCTGTTTATTATTTCTCTTCCTCCCTTTATCTCTGTCCTTCCCCTCTCTCTCTCCCTTCCTCTCTAACATTACTCTTCCGTATTTCTCCCTTTCCTAACTCCTTCCCTCTCTCTTTAACATTTCTCTCGCTATTTTTATTTCTTTCCTCTCACATTTTTCTGATTTCTCCCTTTCCTATCCCACTCCTCTAACATTTCTCTCCATTTCTTATCTCTCTCCTTCACCTCACCCTCCTTCACTTGTCTAAAATTTCTCTCTCTTCTTTCTCTCTCTCTTCCTCTTCCTACTCTTTAACATTTCTCTGCCTCGCTTTATCTCTCTCGTTCCATCCCCTCACCCTCCTTCATTCGTCTAACACAGTGGTCTTCAAGGTGGGCGACAGCGCCCACCATTGGGCGTTTTTGGATTTTTGGTGGGCGTTAAAGAACTCACCAAATGCTATTCTAATTTTTACACTGATAAAAATAAAATTCTATAAAAGAGCACACATATTCCGTACCACTATTTTATGTAAAACTATTACAGTTCGTTTGTCGTTAACTATAGTATCATATCATGCTATACTGGCGACAATGTAGCCATGCTACGGTAAAATCGAAAGGCCCATGAGGGTGGTCGGAGTCTCTCGCAGAAGCAGCGAAGCGTTTTAAGTTTAATTTTATCAAACGTAAAATCATAAATTTTTAAACAGTTGTTATTACCACTGAGACCGTATTCGGTTATCTCATCTAATGACAATCCCACTAGTATTAGGGTTACCTTACATTCGTAAATCGCTTTGCTACTGGGTGTGCAAAATTATTCTTTGCCCCGGGCGCCAGAAACCCTCACGACGCCACTGTGTGGGCGGTGAACTTATTTCAAAGGACAACATATGGTAAAAGTGAGCGGTGACTCAAAAAAGGTTGAAGACCACTGGTCTAACATTTCTATCTCTCTCTCTCTCTCTCTCTTCCTCTTCCTACTCTTGAACATTTCTCTACCTCGCTTTATCTCTCTCTTTCTTTCCATCCCCTCACCTCTCTTCCTCCCTCCCTCGGAACTCGACCATCGCGCGCGCAACTTCCACATCCCCATCCCCTCTCCTTTAATCTCATCCCTTCCCCTCTCTCTCTCTTCCCCTATTGCCGCGTCTGCCCTCCCCTCAAAACCCTCCCCTCAAAACCCTCCCCTCTAAACCCTCGCCGCGCCAGCCGCTCTTTCCCATTCCTCCCCCCCCCCCCCCCCTCCCGCTACTCCCCTCCAGGGAAGCAGAGCTGGAAGCCAGGCGGGGGGAAGTGACACACAGTCGACCGGGAGAACCAAGTTACCGCATGCCTCTTCTCTTCTTCTCCTCCTGTTCTTTTTCGTTTCCGCCTCGTACACTCCCATAGTACTTCTTCCTCCTCGAGTCTTCGACGTCCAAAAAGTCTTCCCGTTCAAAAGTGCGTCGTCCGGTTAGGTAATCATCTCGTTCTCTCTCTCTATCCCTCTCTCTCTCTCGCTCGGCAGGAAAGAAAGGACAACGCCTTTCCCCCGAGGAATCAAGCGGTATAACCATTATATGTAGGCCGGCTATCTCCCTACGTTTCGTCCTCTCTCTCTCTCTCTTTGTATCCTTCACCTCCACGAAAGAAAATTTACGCATTCCGATTCGTCTTTGTTTTTTTTTAATTTTTTTCCCCTGGAAAAATAATTACGTTTCTGCTTCTGGTGCGTGCTTTAAAGTGTGTTTTTGTGTGTGTGTGTGTGCGCGCGCGCGTGTGTTTTTTCAACTTACTCCTGCGAGTGATCGTTCTTATATGTATATCGTGTGCGAACAACGCGATCCGTTGTTAAGAGACCGTCGCCGGTGACTATATGAAGCGCTTCTCCTGAAATAATTTCTTCGTTTCGATCGGTTCGGTTGAAGACGCATCCCGGCTCGGATTTCCGCGCCTCCTTCCGAGAGCGAAGGAAAGCCTCTTCGACCGTTTTGAAAATAAAATAAAAGTGGGAAGGGAGTGTGCGTCGAAGGAGAAGATACGCTGCCTAAGCTCCCTTCCGCTACAACAGCCGTTTAACGGCAAGTCCGTCGCGGCAGCATCAGCCGGCTTCCTCTAACGTTCCTTTCATTTTTAATTCTCTCTCTCTCTCCCTCTCTTCCTCGCCCTACTCCTAACCTCCCTCCCTCTCTTGTGCAGCGCGCGAACTCTTTATATTTCCCTCTCCACCGCTTCTAGCCTCCGCTCATTCGTCGAGAGACAGTTCTCGCGGGAAGCAGGAGAGAGAGAGAGAAGGCGCGGGAGAAACAAAGTCTGGATCGACTGTTTTATTTTTTTAAATTAAAAAAAAAGGTGGCGAGTTTTTTTTATCTCGATCTGACGGGAAGCTTACCCTTTTTTTTTTGTCTCATCGACCGATCGTCAAGTCAACTGTCAAGTGTTATTATTGTGCGAGGGCGGGAATCCTAACCCGCCCACTTCCGTCGGGCGTCGAACCGGCGTCAGCTGAGACTCGGCACCCGCTAACTAACCTAGGAAAAGTGGCCGATTTTGTAAAAGACCTCTTCGGTGGTAGTTTATTGGAAGATCCCTCCGTTTCTTCGGCAACGGGAATCTCTCTCTATTTGCGGGATAATAATAATAATAATAATAAAAGAACGAAACGTCCCCGCACGGTTTTTTAGTGTGCAACTCTTATCGTTTATACTCTCCCCCAACCTCCTCAACCTCCCCTCCCTCCAGTGCACGCCTCGTTCTCTTGCCGAGAAGAGAGAGGTTGGTTTCGGACTGCCTGCAGTGGAAGTCAGTCTCTCGTCGAGGGAACCCATTCACTCACACACTACGGCGATATTATAACAGTTTTATAAAATTTTTAACCTCTAGCCTCCCATTCCTACCGGCCGTTTCTTTCTCGAACCCACCGGCCGGCGAATTCCCCTCCTCTCACGCACCCTCGTACCACCTTGAACGCACGTACGTGTATTAAAAAAAAAACCGGGAAATCGAAGGAGGGATAGAAGTCAACGAACGGACTCCGTCGGGGCGTGCCTGTCTGCGGTTGCCTGACGGGTAGAACAAGTGAATATCTGTCTGCGCACGCTTACTCCACCTCTCTTTCCTCCCCCGCGTTTTAAACTTTGTATTACCCTTTTTTTACCCTCCCTCCTTTTCTTTACCTCCCCTTTCTCTCTCTCTTCCTTCCCACCCGATATGCAGACACACACACAAACCCTACATCTGTGATATAAGTGTGGTTTCTGGTTGGCGCGCTCGACACGCACGCATATCGCTCTTATTGCTGTTATATATATATTTTTTTCGTTTCTTTCACTATCTCTCTCTCTCTCTAGTACGTAAAGCGTGTGCGTGGGTGGGCGTATATCATTTGTTTACCTCGCCTCCGCCGAGGAGAAGGTGCAGTTTGGTGCTTTGAGAGCCGGACGGCAGTGAAGTGAGTGTGTGTGTGTGTGAGATAGAGAGAAGGAAAGGGGGAGATTATAGAAGAAGGGGGGAGGGCACCCAATCTCCATCAACACACCCACGCACCCGTACGCACACACGCACAGTCGTCACATCTACGTTTCGCCCACTTAGAACCACCACGATGTGCATTGGTGTAGTCCATTGGGAAAAACAAGGTGAAGAGACATCAGAAGAGGGAGAGGAGGAAGACTGAGTGAAAGGGTTTAAAGTGGAGAGAGAGACAGAGAGGGAGGGAGGGAGTCTTTATAAACAAACGAAGAACTGCTCTCTTTGAAGAAGATCGAAATTTATCAAAAAAAGAGAGAAAGAGAGAGGAGGAAGCGAGATAATATAAACACAAAGTAAGAAAAAGGAGAGGAAGGAGGAAAATCGGGACCCAAAGAGGAGCGCATCTTCTTCAACCGGACAATCGGGAGGAAAGAGCGGGAAGAAGAAGAAGAAGAGCGTCCGGCTGAGGATCTCGGCTTAAACTCCCGTCGGTCTTCCTTCCCCGCGAAGGAGCCGGTCGAGCTGACGTCCTAAGGCCGTCTGCTGCCGATCGTCATTTCCTTCCCAGAAACCCCCGCCGGAGAGAGAGGTTCGTAACCGTTTTAATGTCGCCCGCTCTATATTTGTGCATCACGCCCTCCTTTTTCCTCCCACTCTATTTCTCTCTCTCTGCCTCCCGCTTCTCACCATCTCTCTCTCTCTCTCCCGCATCCGCCTCATGCTCCACATATGAGGGAAAATACTACTGCCACTACTAAACCCTAACATTCCGCTCAACCTCTGCAAACACGGTCTCGACGCACACGGACTCTAAAGAGGCGCGGCTTCGATCCGTCCGTCACACTCGGTCCTCTCTTCTCTCTCTCTGTTCTCTACTTCTTTCTCCCTCCTATCCTCCCGTTCTCTCTACCCTCCCTCTCTCTCTCCATATCTCGCTTCTCTCTGCTTCTCTCTCCTCTGGTTTTTCGTTCCTTTCCATACCTTCTTTCATTCACCCTCCTCCCTCGCCTTTCCCTCGCGTCTTCTCTCAACATCTTCTTGATTGATGGGCGTGTTGCGAGACGGAGGCGAATCCACATGTGCTCCAATACCCTACCGAATGTCGTCCGTTTCCATTCCCATGTTGGTCGCTTCCAATGTAGTATGCCGCGCCTTGCAACGATGACAAAACGAGAGTCCCTCTTACGCCATAAACGAGTTTTTTTTTTTTAAAGTGCCGCATTAGTTCGGTTGCGTCTCAACCGCCTCGTTTTAGCGACGCGTCGCCTAAAATTAGTGGGATTTTTATACGAAAAAATTTTACCGGGCGGTTGTCGTGAGAGTTTGCCAAAATCAAGAGACTCGTATGTAGGTTTGTATTTATATATATCCTTCTACCACATTACCCTTTTAATTGCCGAACGTATAAATTCTTGGCACCGCGGAATGTTTGGCGCGACCTCAAGTCGAATCGACGATTGTTTTATTTTTCCTTCCAAAAAAAGTATTGCCAAGTGTTTGAACATGACGCTTGATTGAAGAGCTTGGAGAAGAAGCGGGTGTCGGAGGAGTTTGGGGGGACGAAGGTTTGGTCGCAATTGAATCTCCCGCCTCTAGCGGAGGGCAGGAAGATTAAAAAATGCGAGATCTATTGAACGATAAGAGTTATGCAGCGATTCGTATTCCATAGAACTACTGGGGATCAATTCATGTAAATCGAGTCTATAAATGAGATAAATTAGAGACAGCCCCTGCCACCCACCAAGCGTGTGAATTGCAGTTCGTGTTTAGATGTATAACGCAAGTAAATATAGCCGACGATATAGGTATCCAATGAAAACAAACAAAGGATCCATGAAGTTTTGAACGCGCAAGCTAGGACTAGTTGATAATTCAACGTTCCCCCGTTCTAATAAGCATACGTGTGCTACATGTTTCTCCTTAATCATGTAGTGGAAGTAGTGTCCGAAACCTTACTGGTCGGTGTCATTTTTGAGAGAAAGGGATGTTTTGTTAGGAAAAAGGGAAAGGTTTTGGACCGCGCGGTTAATTTGGGATGGCTGGGCTTGAAAAGCCTGTTCATGTTTGAACCTGCGACTGATAAATTTTCGCTGAAGGCATATAATTTGTGAATTGAATGCTCGCCTGTTTCTCCAAAGCGCACAATGACTTCGATAGTAGTATGAAATCCCGATCTCACCTAATGATTGTAATCAAACTCCGAATGCCACAGAACGTCGGGGAAAAACAACATGGGCGGGTCCGCTGCAATGCAGCCTCCTTCAGTGGTAATCCACCCATCTCCGATTCCACGAAGGGCTCAAAGTACCAGCGATCGGAAGATCATCTCGGGAATAAAGGTTCCTTTCTAGATGATCTGTTTTTTCTCGTTCGCGGCTGCACGATTTATCTTCACCATCAAGATTTTACCTGCGCCATCTGTTGGATCCATGCCAAAAGATGAGCTTGGATCATTCACCGCTTCCGATGACTCTTCAAGGCGGGCTTCGAAGGGAGAAAATTACGTGCCATATCTTTACGGCGTTTTTCACGCCTTATTCTCTTTGTAATATACGACCGATGCGTTTCCTGCGGAACGACTGAGGGAAGAAAAAAAAACGCACGCCGTCGCCTCGATGACCCCCTTTCTCCACTCGCTTGTGCCGCTACCGGATTGAATTATGCTCCGCGATTGGACCATATATTTAACCGATACAGGGTTGAGGGAGAGAGAGAGGGGGAGGGGTGGAAGGAAGAGGAAGGGGCGAAAGAAACTTGTATCTCACACCACCGCCCGAGTTGCAAAATCTTCGGAGTGTGGCGTGCTCCACATTGTGAAAAAGTTCTCAGCCACCCCTTGCGCTTTTTCCGCAAACACCCACTCTTTTTATTTTCAAAAGGAAACGAATGCTTTTTCCGTGCATTTAAAACCTTTCAGTTGCAGCGCTCTGCGTTCCGTTGCTTATTCGTGAAGTTGTAATTTGTTTTTCTGCCAAGCGCAGCGATTTTTCGTTAGTTTATTTGTTTGTTTTATTTTGGGCCTCCTGTAAGTTTTATCATGTAATTTGGATAGCATTCGCTCCAACATTAATATGTTTTTACAGTTCTATGTGTGTAGCCACTTAATTGATCCTTCCGCTTGCCACAAAGATAATTTTTTAGGATTAGTTATCATATCTTACTAACAATAAAGGATGTAGTTTTTTAAAATTTATTTGATGCTAAGAGGTTATGAGACGAAATTAATGAATTTTAAGTAGAATCGCCAATTAAATCAAACGACTTACTATACCTTAGGTCTTCTCCGTAGGATAATCCATAGAGGTTTAGGTCCATAGTTCAAAATCGACTTGGAATTCCATTGTCAGGTAAATCGTTTTCTGTTTGGTTTACATTTCACTTCTCCTTCCCTGCGTGCAAAATGATTAGACTTTACAGATAAGTGCGAAAAGTTCGATTTTGTTAAATTGTTTCGTCAGATCCAGCAGGTTTTACACTGGTTATCGCCCATAATAAAGGTACGAGTTCCAAAGGAGAGTTTTATTTCCTCTATTCGTTAATCCGCAAACGGGTGTAGAGGTCCAAGCCATTAAATTCGAGTGGAGATCACTGAAGCGCTCGCTTACCTAGGCCAGGAGTCGGCAAGCCTTTTTCAAATTATGTATAACACGAAATATAAGAAGAGCCAAAGTTATTGGCTGATCTGCGGGAATCGTCTCCACTTAACCCTGCCGTTACTTTACTTTTCTTGTAAAACAAACGCTTCTAATAATACACCCATACTTATTATTCTTCTACAATTCCTATTAAAATAATTAACGAAGCTAATTTAGTCAGGGGAGGTTTTAGGTGTGCAATAAACATATATTTCCTTTGCTTTCAATAAAAATATATGTGTATCAAAACAGCGTGGGATCATACTTCGCAGAAACTCCACCTCAAATAAAATTTCAAAGGCTTGATAGAATTAATAAGGTTTACGTTACTTTCAATTTCATAGTTTAACGTTGCAGAAATGAACATTTCTTATTAATCGATTAGGTACAGCGTATGAAAACGACTCGAAGTGCGGAGGGCATTGCCACTAAAGCAAAAATATGCGATTGCCAGTTGATAGATTTAAATCGACAGATAAATCCCTAACCGAAAACGAATCGGCTATGTAAACACGGTCGTTGTACCCGTGGCGCTATAATAAAAAAATAAATATATGAGAGAAACAGCACACGACCCCCATTTTTCTTTTCCCCTCGAGCGCCAACACCTTTCGCTCCAAAGCTGGCGTTTGATAAGAAAGCGCCTCTGAAACGTATCGAGAAGAACAAACAGTTTTATCGAGGCCAAATAGTAACTTCGAAAGCAACTCTATAGAGGCCGCTACTGATTCCTCCGTTTTTAGTTTTTTTTTACTCAGGGGAAATGCAAAACGACGTTATTTTTCGTCCGATTCATCGAGGAGCAGCTGTTGCTGCGAAAATAGATATTTTCTTTTTATTTCACGGATTTTCCGCTTATTTTTCCGGGTTATTGCCCTATCGCTGCGAAAATAGGAGTCGTCGAACGCTTTGGGACGGTTTTGGTGAAACTTTGAGCGTTCTGCAAAAGTTAAGTCGTTTCAATGCAAAATGACTTTTTCATACGTAGTTTTTCGCGTCCCGTTTAGCGAGTTATTTTCCTATCGACAAACTTTGACTTTGCAATTGCCTTAAAGAAAGAGCTTTTCTTTCCTTTTAGAACCTTACGTCGGTGAATCACCAATGACGACGGCAGCTTTGCAGCTCCAGTTTTCGCAACCTTTTCACGGCCATTGTATAAACATTGTTTGTCATTTTCATTTCAGGCATAATGCGTGATCGATAAATTTCGAGTGATTTTATTTGTCATCGGACCGCATCGCTTCCCTAAGTTAATTTTCATATCTCGATTTTTTTAGGCTTAGCTTAGAAGACAGCTGACTTACACCAGGGACGTAAAGTCGTATTTTTCTTATCTTGTCAGTTTTACGTTGAGCATTTGTAGGCGGCCCAATATCTCGTGTTTGATTTTACGTTTATCTTGAAGGTCGCTAAAAATTTTTCGAATCGTTCTTCAAATTCAGCGGTTCGTCTGTATCTTGCCTAAAATTTAGGAATGATCGTTTCAAATTTCTATTGATCGATATGTTAGGTTGTTTAACATAGCAAGTCTAAAAGTTTAGAAATGACTGTATCAGGTTGCGATTGGCCGTTGTGTAAATAGCTTACATCGCAAATCGATCGCATCACGTGCCCCAAGTTAGCCATCACTAACACATGTTTTTCTGCTACTCGCGAATCTCGGCAAAAAATTGGATTTCGAATACAAAACGTCAGATTCAAAGAAAAATATGTACCGTCAAGAAATTCAAATTTGTTACCGTATTACAACCGTACATTTGTCTCACTTGCATTGAAAACCCACCATTATATCTTATCCCAAATTTGTAACGTATTATATTGGCTAAACCCCCACATAACAATCACAAAGGATTTATTTATGAGAAAATTTTCACATAAAAAGTAATTGATGTTGTCAAGACATCAAAATTAGAGCTTAACCGCGTGATTACTTGGCGATATATTGTCACAAATGCTGTCACGACAGAAGAACTTTTTATGATACTTTTTTTCTTTGTCGTCCCACACGCGTGTCATAATCGCAAGCTCTCTTGCTCTCTGTTTCTCGGCAACTGCTTTGACTCGAATTCCTTCGAATGCGATAAATGTTGCTGCGCTGACGGCCACACGTTCCCAAGTACCGCTAGCGGTTTGTCTTATTAGTCCTTGACGTCCTCTCGGTACCGGCTTTTACGGACCAGCCTTAAGCCTTTATTCGACGTTGTTTTGTTCTCATTTCCCATCCTCTTCCTCTGCCCTTTACGTTCCCTCACATTACCTTGCCGAAGCCGAGCATAACTGCAGAGCACAAGATTCCAGCGCGAAACCGTGGTTGTTTAAGGCGGGTATTATCTCGTCTAGAGTTAAGTTTTCGAGCACTTCGGAATTTACGTTACAACCTTGGAGGTTTTCTGGCGCGTTGGTATAACGGATGTTAGGGTATATTCTTTAAAAAATCTGATGTGACCAACACATGATTTTCTCCATACTTGGGGTACGGATATTTACATTATTATGAATAGCATTATAAGGCAAAATTATTATTTCGTATCGTAAAAGTTGCCGTAAATTACGTATATTTTGAATGTTTACAGAATTCACCGCTACATGGTGTTGGCGCTGTATACTGGTATTAAGATAAAGCGAAATATATCCGAAATGGATGTTTCTACGAAAATTAGTTTCAAACAAAACTTGGAAGAAATATTATTCTCTACAACTTTGGTCCTTACGAAGATTACCAATAACGATGTTTTTAAGGAGATATTTAACGGAAACCGAAAAACCGGTTATTTATAAATAACTCCTAAACAATAACTCCTATAGAAAATTGTTTCAAATGAAAACTGTAGAAAATTACATTCTCTATAACATTGTATAGAATTGTATATACAATAATGATGTTTTAACGAAGAAATATCGCAAAAACCGAATCGGGTTTCGAATAAACCTCGACTTCCGGTTAACCGTTATTGTCGAAAAACTAATTAGTCCTTTGTGCTCATTCTAAAGTGTTATAAATGAAGTTTGGTAACGATATGGCACGTACTTTTTGAGTTAGAGCGCCCACACTAACATACACACACAGACATCATTCCGAAAATAGTCTAAACGTGTTCTAGGGACCTCAAAACATGTATTTCCGTTGAAATCTCGCAGTCGATTTTTTTCATGAATACAATACTTTCCCATTACTACGTATGGAGAAAGTAAAAATCTGATGTCACCAACACATGACTTTCTCCATATTTGGGGTACAGATATTTAAATTATTATCTCGAAGTCGATTTTTTTCATGAATACAATACTTTCCCATTACTACGTATGGAGAAAGTAAAAATCTGATGTCACCAACACATGACTTTCTCCATATTTGGGGTACAGATATTTAAATTATTATGAATAGCATTATAAGGCAAAATTATTATTTCGTATCGTAAAAGAATACAGTCGTCCTTATTGCCGTAAATCATATTCTGAGTATGTTTACAGAATTCACCGCCAGATGGTGGCGCCGTATACTAGAAATATACGAATAAATTATTTATTATTATTTGTTTCAAACAAAACTTGGAAAAAATGTTATTCTCCACAACTTTCGTCCTCACGAAGATGACCAATTACGAAGTTTTTAAGGAGATATTTGACTGAAACCGAAAAAACGGATTATTTATAAATAATTCCTAAATTAGAAAGATTTGGCCTACAATCTTCGGATATGAACCATTTTTATGAAAACATATAAAGTTTCTTATTCTGTTCATCATTTTCCGCCTACAGTTCGAAATTTCTCATGTAAACGTTTAATTCACACAGTTTGAGGAAATCTTGCCGTTTTAACGGGATGTTGCCTTGCCTACCAATTCCATTGTTTGACCTCTTTATCATATAGTTAATTCAATCCTTATTGGTATAAACGTGCTTTGAATGCCTTTGATACGAGAGAGAGGAGGGGAGGAGGTGGAGGGGGATAGCCCGTCAACAACAGAATACTCACTAGAAATGTTGTATATGACGAAATATTTCATATGTAAAAGTGTGATATTAATTATTTTAAATGAAAATAATAATAATCTATCTATCTATAATTCTTCCGTTGATATTTCAACGGGCATTACACTAGTGCTATAATAATTTTAATACGCGTTTGTCCTTGGTCGGAGGTCATTTTATGAGACTCCCTAAATTCATGCTGCCAAATTTCACATTTTAATTTTAATTAAGTTACATACCCTTTTGTAACATTTCCGACAATGCTGTAAAATTTCTAACGAGCTTTATCCGAGCATTCTGGCGTTAAAACTGATCTAGTGGAACTAGAACTAGATTCCAATTTGGACTCGTCCCAAGCGAAAAATGCTGCGTGAGAACAACTCGTTTACGACTAGGATTTTCCACCAGGGCGTATGTGTTCACATGGGAGGGGTTTTTAAAAGCGGTAAGGGAAAGCATTAAAAGATGTACTTTTTAACTTTGTTTCGGAATCGAAGGTTGTGATGTTAAGGGTATGAATAACATTATAAAACGTTCTAGGAACGGTTTTACCGATAAGGGGAAATCGAGCCGGAAAATTTGTTTAATAAATTTCGCGTATCCATTGCAAGAATCCTACTTAACATTAAGTATGTTACTGTGAGGCCGGGAGGTCTTTGTTTGTAGGAAATATTTCGCGCACTGACGTTTTTTGGCCAACTTGAAAAGCGTAATAAAACAAATTCATCACGTCGTTTTTATTAATTTGCATTTATAAGCCCGATTTCTCTAATTTGAATGGAAGTGTTATTAATTTCACCACAATTTTAAAACGTACTATGGTATTTTTTATATGTAGGTATTCACTACCTACACATAAAAAATCCACATCGGGGTACATCAACGAGAAAATGAAGAACCCTAGTTTACGATTTCTGTATATTTGTGCGTTACGTTTGTATGCGGTACAGCGACGACTAATTGAGCGAAAATTACGACATTTTAGTCCCAACGATCAAATCATGAGCGGAAAGCGTACGAAGATCGGAACAACAAAAAGGCTGCGCTAGAATCGAAAAAACGGGAGTCGCTCGAGTTCTGCGCATGTGACCCAAATATGAGAGGGCTTGTATATTGGACTGAAAAATTTCTGCCTGAATTAGGTCAATGGTGAATATTATCTCGTTTATGGAGTTACGATTTCTGCGCTTGCGTTGTGTACACACGAAATATCTACTTTTATTGATTTTAGTATTAAACTGTATTTTATGAGCACACATCACTTATTAATAACCCCATTAAATTATACAATAATGGATAACCCATTCATATTTATAGTGGCCTGTTTTTATAGTAACATTGAAAGTATTTTTTGCTTATTTACTTTGAATCGATCGGATATGTTCGTTCGTAGGAATCTGCGAATCCCTTCAACTCTTAACTTTCAATGGCGCAGCGTCGTAAAACTGCATTTAAAAACAGGCTAGAACTACATAAGAAGGGCTCTTTGATTCGAGTATTACCAAAACAAATAATTTCCTTTTCCCCGTTGAAATTAGTTGGAATGCTTTCAGGAAAAAAAGAGACCGTAAACCCGCGAATTTCTCACGTCTTCGTTAAAAATGATGTCACTCTGACGTTTACCTATGTTGTCACTGTCGAATCGAACCTTCGTCCATTTATTTACTGAGTTGTGTAAAAAATGCATAAGTGTATACCCAGTGGCGTAGCGTATTCATTCTGCCTCCTCCCCCCCGCCACGGATAACAAGTAAGAATAATACACTTTAATCATACTGTATAAATTAGGCGATTTTCATATCCATTAGTATATTATTTTAATTTCTATGAGTAAAACCTGTAAATTAATTAAACATAGTTACACTTTTAAAGGCATGCATCAAAAAATACATACATGAAAATCTTTATTTTTTTCGTTCTCACGTGAAAAAAATTTCCATTTGAAAACAATTTATAGCAGTTAAGAAATTTCATCTATAGGTATTTTTTGCTATGTATGAGATGTTTCATAATAGAAATCTACACTGAAAGATCTATTGTGTTACCCGTCTTTCGGAAAATGCCCATTCGTTTTGCAGTATCCATAGCTCAAAATAGTTTTATTTTTGGGATAAGCAATATGTTCAGAAAATTTTCCTCTATCCGAAGGATACTGGCAAACCGATTTCTCAAAATCTAAGGAACACCTCGCCCCTGAAATTTCTTCACTCTCTACCATTACATCGACGGTTTCACGAGGAATACAACTAGAGCTACTGATTATTAAACTAGTTTCATCATTACACTTTACATTACCCAGAGTCTTGCATACATCTTTAGCGTCACTGCGATGTTTTACTCTGGTCGGTGGCGAACTACACTTTGTTTAAAAAAAACTTGTCAGTAATTTCGGATTCTTTTGAAGGGAACGTTAACAATCTCATTTTAATTTACGTTTTTCGAGCACTACTTAGCTGAGTTGACTTAGACATCTTAAAATATATGGGTCATCAAATTATATATGTTAATATAAAAGGGAAAATATTTTTCTAAAACACACTTTAATTAATTCACAGCTTAACTTAAGAGTAATAATGAGAAAATCACAAATCAATGCAGGCACTAACTTTTTCTTTTTTGTTGACGCCTTGGCAATGCTCAAATTCACCTAAATGCAACTACTATAGTGTGTTCACTATCTAAAGTCTCTTGGCCTTCATAGAGAAAGTAGCCAATCACGAACGTTTCCCATTCCATCGCCCCTCACAACTTTCGCGCAGGAGGACATACCCAATCACGAACAGCAACAGCAAGGAAACGGCAGTAGAAATGGCAACTCAGACCGATGTGAACGCTTCGAAATCAAGAGTAACACTGAGTTCCCCCCACTACCTTCCCAAACGAACCGTCTCCTATTGGCTGCTGCTAAGTTTTCAAGGCCAAGAGACTTTAGATAGTGAACAGACTATAGAATAAAAGAGCAGCGAAGACCGTAACAAGCAAAGTTTTCACTAATTGTAAGATTGAATGTAGGAACGCTAGTGGAGTCTCTACATTCTAACTCACTCCAAGCCCACTCTCATAACATTGGTCAAAATCTTTCAACGTTAATAACTTTGGTAATGTTGTTCGTACATAACACCAGAAACTTATATTACGTGACATATACTTTCCTTAAAAACCGAGTGTAACATAGAAATGCTGTATGCAGAAGGATCTGCTCTACGTATATCATTTTGTAAACAGACCGCAGGCGTCGTCTTGTGTTTATTCTTCGCCGTAATTACTAACAGCCCGAACGGCTCTTCCTCAATCGAGCAGCATTATCAATTGGTGTCCCTATACTCTCGTATAGTTCAAGCACCTTTTCTTTCATCTCCCTCTTAACATTTTTCTTTATCAGTGAGGCCGTTTAGCCGTGGTACGCTTTGTGCCCCCTTCGGCTGCGGGGGCGTCCGCTACGCCACTGAGTATACCCTGTATTTTTAAAATATTCGTTGGTTCATAAACATTCATTCATTGGAGACATCGCTGCGTTTCGCAACCAATTTCCGTTGCACTCGTTTTACATTCGAAGATCTGCGTGCTGCGTTGCGTAAAAGGGAAGAGAGATTCTTCTACAAGTTTGTCGAGGATTCCTTCGGGAAAATCCCGGATATTCTTTTCTCTCCGCATCTATACGTAACGGTCGTTTTTATAAAGCGTCGTCTTCGTCCACTCGTTTCTCTCTCTCTCTGTGTCGCCGTCTTTATCTGCGGCACTCATTCTTTGATCGAAGCACGCGATATTGTCGAAATCTCGGTCTAAAATTATTGATTGACATTTAACATGCTCCTAAAGAAAGAGTTCTCGACCTATGTTCGACTGACAAATGGTTTCCTTAATTCCTTTCGCTCCAACCGATGTTTACGTGTCTGTCAAAAGGATAGAGATATCCGAATTAGTAATTTTTTCCCGAAAGTTTTCGGAGGAAGAAGAAAGGTTGTTAGCTGGCCGAGACACTTTTTATCTCTGATATATGGGATATATCGACACCTCATAGAAGTTTATAATTGAGAAGAATGGGATGGAATGGTCATTAGAGATGATTGAAGCAGTCGCCTGCCTTCAATGTAAGGCGTTGACAGGAAGATAAAACGCGTGCAATACATTCTAGGAGAGAGGATTGTAGAGGATCGTTTTTATCCTGGGAGTATTGAGGTTTACAACACAGCTCTTGAGACTTATTACTCATCTCCGGTTGGGAGTGCAGGTCGAACACCCATTAAGTGAACAGGGCATAAGATGTATCGCATACCGAATTCGAAAAAAGTTGGTGGGAAGGCAGCTATATTTATAAGTGGGGGATAATGACAATGTACGAGTCCGTTGGGCTATTATTAGGGGATTGAAATTGGGCACCGCTAGAAGTAGGGCGTTTGAATAATGGATAAAGGCTTATGAGAGGATAATAGGTCATAGACTCCACCTATATCGGAATGCAAGTCCATTAAGTTAAAATATGCTAGATCACATCGGATAACAGAGCGGTACAGAAGTTTGACTTTTTTATCACGACCCGGATTTTTAGTTTGCATTGCACCTCCTGCCACCCATCAATCTGTCGATTCGCTGAGCCAGGTGTACGTGCAAGAGTGGCGTTGTACGTGGTCCTCCGGGGGACCTTGCGGCATTCACGGAGCGGCGAATTAATTCACCTCTACAGGGTGCATCCGTGAGCGAAGGTAGTTTACCGTCTTGGCTCTCTTCCCGCATTCCACGAGTGGAACTAAATCGCTTCCGTTTTTTTTCCTCGTATGGCAAAAAAAAATCAAAACGGACGTAGTACCTGTTGAAAATCCGCGGAGGAGTCATCCGGGAAAAATATTTTCCACTCTTTCAAATAACCGCGCGAGAAATCGTGTCCCTTGAAAATGTAAGGGATGTGTTCAGGCTCGTACTAGGGTGGGGAATATGGTTTCTGCCTACATCTCTCTCTCTTCTCCCGTTCTTGAGAATATTCATTTCGAGCGGAATGATTTAAGTCAGACGTTCGCGAAAAGATAGAGAGCGTGTTACCGCGAAGCAGACAACGATTACGGCGATGTGTCGGAATCTAGGTTTATTCGTCTTGCTCGCTCGTTTGACAGCGGTCGTAAAGTTGAGTTCGCCGTGGCACACATTCGGCCTCTCCTCCCTCGCTTCTCTACCTCACTCATACCTTCTCTGCTCCAATACCTCTCCCTCCCACCATCTCCCACTCCCCCTCTCCCTATCTCCTTCCTCTTCTCACCCTCCGATCTTTCTTATGTACCTCCAAACTCTCTCCCTTGCCCTCTCATTCTCCTCCTCTCTCCTCCGGCCACCGTCCTCTCCCCTCTCCGCCCTCCCCCCTTCCCCATCTCCGCCGTTCCCCTCTCCACCCAACGTCCTCACCCCCCAAATGTCCACCCCCCTCTCCACCCAACGTCCTCACCCCACCCCGCCCATCTCCCCTCCCCCGCACATCTCCCCCGCCCCGCACACCGTCCTCCCCATCCCCGTTCTCCCTCTCTCCTCTCATTCTATTCCCTCTCCCTATGCAATCCCGCTCTTTTCTCCACCTACTCCCATTCCATCCCCATTCTTCCCTTCTTCATATTCCTCTCCTTTCCTCCAATGTGCTCCTCTTTTGTCTTTCAATTTCTTCTTCCCTTCTCTGCCTATCCTCCCTACCGTCATTTCTATCCCTCCTTTTCCACCAACATATCTTAACCGAATAGGACATATTTATTCGCTTCCGCGGTTCTCTTTCCTCCCCCTGCGATCCTTCCTACACAAACGCACACACAAACGTATCGAGTCCGCCTTTGAAGAAACATTACGGCTCGTAGTGACACGGCGCCCCAATAACGGTCTTCGGAAATGGGTCCAGGCGGGCATCGAAGCGCACACGGATAGGAGAGAGGGAGGGGCTTTAAATTAACTGCAGCATACGTCTCGCGCTTGTGAAAAAAAGAGAAACGTATCGAAAAACTCATCCGACTTCGTATGTTTTTTTTTTGTTTTATACGGACCTCGCTCCTTTTGAAGTCGGCGAGTCAATATTGCGGACTGAAAGGAAAGACGAGAGAAAATAAACACCGGCGCCACCTCTGTGTAACGAACAAGAAGTGATCCTCGCGTTTCGCCCTGTTTGACGGTTAGACCGTAGGAAAAAGAAAGAAAAAAGGAATAACGTAATAAAAACTTTTTCGAAGGGAGATATGCTGGTGGTTAGGATTTTATACTCCTTTTTGTTTGAGGGAAAGAGATAGAGTGAGGAACTTCGTGAGTCTCATTCATCGCTCTATAGAGGGAGAGAGAGCGAGTGTATTCCTCGCGGGATGATTTCTCAATAGACATTTTTATTAATCTGCTCGTTTCTTGCCGCCATTACGTAACTCGGTAGCGGCGAACCGGCTGTTTGGTGCTTTCAGCGAAGTCTTCGATCATTTCGACGTTTGGAAACGATTTCCCGGCTCTCTGCAACGACGTAGCAGGAGGGAATTTATGATGAGTTAGCATCTGACTGTTACGCGTCTGTGCTGCCCTCTATGTCCCGTGGCCCGCGTCGCTTCCCAAATGTTGACTATAATACCAGAAGCAATTATGGTGTATTCACGATGAGTAAACATTTCCCGTCACGCAGGGTTTGAACTGTAAGCAGGGATGGCAAAACTTTGTTTTGTTTTCGCGTGCCAAAATTGTCCTTCCTTTTCTGATTTACCGGCCCATTTAAAATGAAATCCAAAAGGAAATAATTTTATGGTATAACTGTGATCGTCTATCCTCAAACTTAGAGCTCAGGAAATAATACATTGGTTACATAAAATTTTCTTTGTCATCTATTCAGTGTCCCTGATCATTTATGGCTGAACAATAATTATGGGGCGACAAGCATGTCGTTCTGGGACGAAAAGTCCCTATTAGTCGGTATTGTTATAAACATTACTGCAATATTCCTAGAAATGGTTTATATTGTGTCAGAAATGGAAAAAATATTAAGGATGAAGTAAAACATTTTTTTCTGTCGCGCGCCAACTAAAATAATCACGTGTCATAGGTTTCCCATCTCTGATCTACAGAAACGATGCGGACTATGAATTCTTACTAGTCATGCCTCTAATATTTAGAGGCATTTTAAATTGGCGACAGCCTCTGTTGCATCTAATTTCACACAATTGGGTAAATTACGTTAATCTCCGATTGGAATTTATACGCCTTTGCTACATTATTGCGCCAAAGTAAAAAAAGCAAAAATTGTTTGTAAAAAAAACGGACTGGTTATTCTGCAGCAAAATTTATTTTCCCGACGAAAAAAATGCCGTCAAGAAAGTGTTAAAGAGTTATGCGAATTTTTCCATCGCGTGAAAAAAAAATAAGGTGATATTTTAATTCCTCCCGACCCGATCGTGGCAGAAAGATAAGAAAAAGTCAGTGGGTGTGCAGAACCTGTTAACAATGCTGTTTCTCAATCGTTTCGCTCGTGCGAAATTCTTCGATGCAAGAAAAGCGAAGTGCCAGCCAGAAAAAAGATAACTCAGCTGTTGGTCGAGTCGAGGGCCCCTGCTCAAGTCACGACTTTAATTTATTGGACACTCTGAATCGTTTTCAATAGTGTGAAACATTTCTTTAAACATAAAAGTCAAACTTATTGGAACGGAGAGAGTAAATTGATACCCCACGTGCCTCGGGCATTGTCTGGTTTCGCTGAAATTCCTTATTGATTTGGAAATGTCGAGAGAAATACGCTCTCGGAGAAAATTTCATGTGAAACCGCAATGTCGTAAGTTATGAGATAACAAGGAGTGTATCCCTTAGGTACGATGTTTAAGCCGTAACAAGTTTATTTCCAGGTTACATTGACAAAATGAAACATACAGGTGTTGCCCAGGTAACGCAACGTCTTTTATTTCGATTTAAATGTAATCTTGTGCTTAACTTTATGTTCAGGCTGATCACTATTATTTCATCGATTCGGAATTCTGCAAGTAGAGTCAGCGACACTGTTGGATTTGATCAATCGCCACATGTTAGAACTCTTACCTTTAACAAATCTGCCCTGATCATGTTTCGTCAGGAATGGAACCTGTTTATTCTAACCTTCTCATCAATCAGATAAATTTTTAGAGACTGCGGGAGCTTGCTTTTGATATTCCAGACTGATTTCTCTTGCTACTTTATGATCACTTCCTACCTTATAATAAAGTTTTATAAGGGCAGTGCGCTCTTTCTTCATAAGTAGCTAGGTTATTTCAAGCTAAATATTAAAATCTCCTATAATATATTTTGAAGAGTGTGTTTGTTGGTTTGTTGATTTGTTGGTTTGTTCATGGAACTCCTCCTAAACGATTGAAGCTAGAATAACCAAATTTGGTACTATTCTTCCTTACATCCTAACTTAGTGAATGGTCAAGTTTCGGTCAACCGGGATTAATCGGTGCTGCCAATATAGGGGATTAACATTTTTCCATAAGATAACACGTATGAATTGATTTCTTGACTTGCAAGGTGTTCTTCCTTCAAGCATCAAAATACATAAATATGGACCGAGTTTTTTCGTTTTTGCTTTATTCGACGAATAAAACTATATACTATCTTATTCCTGCGATGTTTACATGTTACACGGTGGATGTTTTCAGAAATACGCTATTTGTTTCGAAATTTTGTGGATTTTTTCTAGCCCTCTCGAGCGTTGCCAAGGCGGCCGTCATTGTTACCTCCGATTCACTTAGCTTCGATGAAGCTTACAATTTATTGAATACTGGAATATTACCTTTTTTGTAAGTAAAATCATTATATCCTACATTTTAATGTTTATTGACGTAAATAGGCTCACGTGTCTGGTGTACATTTACCGGAGTCAGTGTTCAATCATGGACAACTGTATGTTGTCTTTTCACAGGTTGCTTACAAGACAAAAAAGTAAATATTTCAGCGAGGCATAATTACACAAGAACTGAAGCTGGATTTGGCAAAAGTGATATGATAGGAAATAAAATTATCGTTTTATTTGAATGCAATACGTTGGAAATGGATTGTTACAAGCAAATATGATTAATTGTTAAGAAAAGCTAATAGTAAATGAAATAGTATCTACTGTATATTTTAAAGAGTTTGTATGTTGTGCTGTAGTAGATTCACTGAATCCGTTGAAAATCAACGGGTAATTCTGCTAGTAATAAATAATTGAGATTGCTTTATAAAAGTACATTTTGGAGCACTTTACCGTAAGACAAGTCAGACAACTAATAAGCAACAACAGAAATAAAAGAACAAACACTTAAAAATACTTGCCTCAAGTTACTCCAATAGCCACAATAGCTATTGGAGAAACCTGAAACAAGCATTTTTAAGTGCTCTTCCTCGAAAGTTTTCAGCCGTAAGATGAGCCCGATAATTCTCTCGAATTAATAACAGAAACGTGATCAAACAATCATACGACGAAATACCGTTTAAAAAATAAGTTTGTAAACAAATGAAATTACAACTTACTATTTTTCGGGTCATATGGAAATATTAAAACAGTTTTATTTTATTTGTCCATCATGGAACAGTTCCGCCCGCAACCGTGAATTTTAAAGTTTATAAACTGAAAGCACATCGTAACTTTTGGAACACCCAGTACGTTTACGCGATGAATCTATGTACCTGCTTTGCCGAAACAATTTTAAGGCCACGCCATTCACTGCGGCGCTGCGGAGTTAACAATGCCAGAGAGGAGAAAATAAAAAAGTCTTGGATATGTATTGAGGGGAGGCGGTATGAGGAAAGAACGGGCTTCACCTGCTGCCGCCAACCTGTGCCGTATCGCACATGGGAAGACCGTGCCCAGTTGCGAAATCCCACCCACTGTTATGTAACGGAAGGAGGGGTAGGAGATGGTGGGATAGAGAGGGGGGGAGGGGAGGGGAGAGAGGAATAGAAGAGTTAGTTAGATGGCGACGTGGGAGAGAGGGGGGGGGAGGTGGGGGTGGGGATCGATTTAAGTGAAACGGAGTTGGAAATGAAGGAGGGGGAGGCGAAAGGGGGTTTGCCGTATTGGAAAGGGGTAAGAGGATACTTCGCTGCCATTATCTTCACTGAATAGCACTCCACACATCAATCCCCGACCAAGGCCTTCGGATCCTCTCCTTCTGTCTCTCTCTCCCCCTCTCTCTATCTCCCGCTCCTTCCTATCATCCGTCCCTACATGGCTGCATCTCTTCACTATCCCCCTCCTCCTCCTACTCCTCATCTCCGGCTCCATTACTCCGCCCATCTCATCAATCCATTGTTGTCCCACGCGTGTCCATTGTTGAAGGGGGAGATAGACTCGATTTTTTGATCCGCGAGCGTGCTGCATTGCTCACGTCTCTGCCGCCGCTCGTGAGTTTATAAAAAAAATTGCCATTGAGGGTCCCCCCTCTCTCTCTCTCTCTCCTTCCCTCCCCCTCTCTCTCTCTCTCTTTTCTCCTCTCTTTTCCCCTTTTGCCCGTCTCCCTTTCTTCTCCTCCTATGGGACGCGTTCCGATTAAAATTGAAGTGAGCGAGTCTTTGTAGTGTTATGTCAGTCCTTGCATCATTCGGATCGCTTTTGTCTCTCTCTCTCTCTGACGTTAACCGTTGCGCACTCGAGCTTTCTTTCTTCCTTCCTTTTTTTATCAACGAGTATGCTATATATCTTACAAATATGATACGGCGATCGTAGGATTTGGACGTTATGGGCAACGTCGTACGTTTTGTTTTTGTTTTGTGATTTCGATCCGCGGACCAGGTGTCAGGATGAACGTTTTTAATCGTTCGGTTTAAATTATCTGGCGTTTTAAAAGTTTTTTCTATACGAATCGATATTTTTATATTGCAGGAAAACCGCTCATAAAGTCGCATCAAAAGCGGCTGTGTGTGTAAAAAAAAGTGCATTCTCAGCAACCAGAATAAAAATAATTATGGATAAGTATAATATTTTTAAGCGCATGATTTATTTCACTAATTTTACGTAAGATTCTTGCACACCTCGGTGTCTTTACCTGGTCCGAAGCCTCTACCTGATTAAACTGTAAATGAATTATATTATTAAAGAATGATACACATTCAAAATATTCGATTTTTATATCATTAACGCCATAAATACAGTAGCAATGACTAAATTAATTCTGCTCGTGAAACCTAAAAAATTCTTTGTTTTTCTGTGCCATACTTCCATTACCTTGGTTGGAATAAGGCGATCCACGATCTCTCCGACAATCGAATGGTTATAAAATGTTTTATATTACATTCTCTCTCTTATCGTGGCGAGATGTTACGAAATCGAAAAATCATAGGAAAGTCGATGTCGCAGATAGTTGAATATTGCGCGCACGTTGCCTGAAATTCCACGTCCATTCTCTGCGGAGAACTGTTTCCTTTTCCCTCGCAGCAATTATTTTCATCTCACGTTTGTGGGAGTGCAGAGCGTTTGTTTTTTGTTCCTTCGCGTTCTTCCGCCTGTCTCTTATTATTATTTGCACCTCTTACTTTGCGATCTCGCGGCTTCAATCAGATTTTGCGTTTTTTTTTCAGAATTTGATCAAAGGGAGATAAACTCGGGATTATTTTTTCAACGGTCGCTTTTATTTTAAAAAAAAAACGTTTAGCCGAAAAAGATAAAAGCTCTGAAGAGCCGACTGCACACCATTTTTATCTAAAAGAACTGGTATATGTGTTAAACGGACACGGGCTAGAGAGATATCTTTTCTGACGGACGTCGGCTTATCGCTTTGCAAACACGCTTAAGGGTATAAAAATCGAAAAGAAGTTTCGAAGCGGGGTGAAAAAAGAAAAACTTCGCCGATAAAGCTTCGAGGTCGATTTATCGAACGTGTCATATTAAAAATCTTCCTAGAGGGAAGATTCGAGATCGATCTATCGAACGTGTCCTATTATTAAAAATCTTCCCAGAGGGAAGTTCCGCATCTACGAAACTAGCAGCGCGAAGTGGCCGTCCTCATTGGTAATGGAGGATTATCGTCAGGACGTAGTTCTGTCACTACTGGAATTACCCGCATCTGAGGGCTTAACGAGAAGATTAATTCGATAGGAAGTTAAGTCGGAGATAACGGTGCTCGGATAACAGTATAGACTTCACATTCTATAATGCTTACCCATCTCGTTTTTTTTAGTAATCTATTCGACGAGGATGTAAAGGAGAAGATAGACGGAGAGGTCCGGCGGATCGATAAATAGAATCGGTCCGGTGTTCAACATTTCACGGAAAGTCTTTGCGAGTGGTGAAAGTCCCTCAGCTACAGTGGCACAGTTAGGTGACGGGTTTTGGAACTACACTTAGGTTGCAACGTAATAAGTGTGTCAGTCGGATCGTCAGATGGGAAAAGGAAGCAAGAGAGACGGAATGCGCATAAACAAGGTATATTCGTAAAACTTACTGTCCTCAAAGTCGTCGCTAAAATTCAGTGGTAATGCACCGATAGCTTAGACTCAACTATCTGCGTGTTACCGCTGGTGACGGGTTCCTTTCAGCCGAAAGTGATATTTTCACAACAATTTCGTGACTTTCTGAGAATTCTGATTTATCAGTTTGATCGTACACACAAGACGAGGTCGATCATTACTTGAATTCAACGATAAATTAAACTTTCTTAATGGTTTTGTCCAAGGGACGATTTGCCTGTCTGTAAGTACACGGTAGTGTCTCTGTTCACCCAGTCTATCCCATCCAGTGTATTTCGTTCCATTCTCTATAAATCATTTCCTTCTTTTAAAACCGTCTGAATTTTCTCCCTGCCTCTTTATTAGCATCCTTAAAGCCCTTCTTGCAACTTCTTTCGACGTACACTCGAATTATGGCCCCTGCGTTTCTCTTCTCTAGCTCTCTCTCGTTGCTCTAATTAAGTTCCTCTTCTGCCGTATTCGTTTTATCCTCGGGCCACCTGCTTTAGCAGCACGAGAGATAAATAATTTTCATTAGATTTCCTTTGGCAAAAACAAGCTTAATTGGGTTGTCAGAAACAGTCGCAATTTATTTTGTTAATACAATAAAGTTTCATAATAATGAAATGATTGCTTTATATCCTCGCTCTCATTCCCTCTTTACTGTTGCGAAATTCAGACGATCTTCGTGTCTTTTGTCATATTTTTTGGTGTTCAGGCTAATTTATGATAAAGGTGCACATTTTGAGTTTAACCTATTCAGATGTAGTAGTATAATATAATATTTTTCATATTTATGACTTTTTTACTCCACTCACTGGTGTCTGGTATTCTTGTCGGATCCATGTTTATAATTTCAAAGCGCGCATGCGGAGTTACTCGTTTTCCCGAAATGCAATAAAAGTGCTCTTTGTTATAAATAACAATACAAAATAAACAACTATTATTATGGGTATTATCTATGAAAAAGTTATTTATAAAAATTTTAAAATTCCTTCTCATATCTTCACTTGTTAGTCTACCTATTAGGTATATTGCTATCGGATTTTCGTCGAATATCTGACCGCTTCATCGAACCCGCTAAACCCTTTTGTTTGAACGATCCGCTATATGCAAATATCCCAAATTCGCGCTCTTCTGTTGCCTATTTCAGTTAGCGCAGTTTGACACTTCATTGATTTCCTTGGTATATTTAATTGAGGCATCCCTCTGGGGCGCAGTTGCGGTTGTGATCTCCGCTGTGATAATTGCGCGCTAAACGAGGACGCTACCCGCCTCTCCGGTCTTGAACAGTCATTTTACGCAGAACTATGGATATCTTTCCAGCTGTATGGTCACACTCTCTCTCTCTCTCTCTCAGCGTCGCTAGGCAACGGCAAGCCCTTTTATTTATCCCTTCGTACGAACTCTGAAACAAAAATTCCAGTGGAAACTATCGATTTCCACAGTCATGCACAATGATGATTAACGGTTTGATTGCCCTTTTTAATTTGATTTTACCATCGGAAATGGTGTAACCTTTCGTAAATGAGGGAATAAACGTACCCTTTCTATATGTGGGAGGAAAGGTTGCAGGTAATATTACCTGGGTATTTATATGTCGTTACTAATTGGGAGTGGTGGCGGAATGGCTTGGGTGTTGACCTTGCACTCGGCGATCCAGGGTTCGAATCCTCACACCCCGCCCGACTTGTGGTATGAGAAGGACACGTAAGGACAGCAGTTAGAAGGGGAGGTGCATATCGTGTGTGCTAATTCCAGCACCCGATTCTCCCTCCTCACTTCAATGTTAATGTGGGTGCGTGGGTCCTTCAGGTTGGGGGTTTGTTCAATGGGTTAGTACTGTATCCGCTTCAAAAATTGACTGTAATGGGTACCGGAAGAGGATATCAGCTTGATCCGTGAAGTGAAGATGATGGGGTGATATTATTTCCTTCTGTTAATGACCAAACTGTCGTGGGAAACGCGGAACTTGGCGTTGATTGGAATGAATAGTTTTTTTTTATAACGGCAGGCTTTTTACTTTGAAATGAGAACGTCAAAACATCTGGCGTGTTAAAATAGAAACTACAGACCAATTACATCAAAGAACTGGGCTTGTGGTATTTTCTCTCTAAATATTTTCCAACACAGTATTTTTCATTCCGCTAAAATATTAATTTACGGATAGAGAAAAATTCCTTCCTTCCTCTCTCATATACTTTTTCAAGTAGATAAAAATGTTACCTAATGATCGATCTGAAATTTGCTTATTGTTCACAGATTTATTGCTACTTGGAACGGCACGAAAAATTTTTCTTTCTCTGATTTAAAGCGTTCAATTGTATTCCCACTCAAATTGTAATTTGATTGATTGGCGAAAATCTTCAGCTGGAATTCCCTCGGGACTATTCTGAATGGATTTCACACGGAAAATTATCGTGTCATTTACTTGCAAATGTTTTTCCAATACCGCGAGCGGATACTTTGCAGAAAGAGGTTATGGTTACCCTTATATAAAAAGGTTTTGTTCGAAGGGCGCGTCAGCAATTAAAATGTAAGAATCAAACGAGAATTAGAAGGCCGTTAGACGTGTACATCTTTTTGTATGTATTATAGTGTCATTTAAGGCTGCGACGTAGGGATTTGTATTTTGACCTGCATGCATTTAATCTTTACGGATCCGTAAACACAGTCCTGCGCGGTCGCTGGATAACATCTCTGGGAGAAAAAAAGTGAAGGCGACATCGCTATTTTCGGAGGTCTTTTTTTTGCGTCTTCAGCTATTCCTTGCGTCACATATCCCGCAGCACTGGCTCCTTCCTTCCTTCCTTTCCCCCATCCCATCCGCGCGAGGGCCCCACTCCCATCTCCTTCCTCGGCTCACATCACTGCATCTTCTTCGAGATCCCACCTTTCCTTTAGCCTTCACCTCTTGACTCCAAGTTCCCATTGACTTTCAAGAGCCTTTTGCGAGAACGACACACGAGGCACCCTCTCTTTCCTTATCTCTCTCTTTCTCTCCCACTCCCGATACTTCCATCCCTTCCTCCTCACTCCATCGCTCTTTGAAACCTCCTGCCACTTCCTTCCTCTCCTCTTCTCTCTCTCTCACTCACACTCTCCATCTTTCCTCATCCTTCGATATGTCCTTCCCTTTCTTTGATTCCGTCAAACCACTTAGTTAGTATATATATATATATTCTCTCACATTTCCTCGCACCCACCCTCCTTCCTCCACCTTTCCCTGTTACACCGCTTTAGTGATACCTTGTCTATTTTTTTTTTCGGTGACGTACCTCCTTTTCCAACTTTCTCGTTTCCTGTCTTTCACTCTCACTCTTTCTTTCCCTACCCTTCCCCCCTCCCCCCTCCCCCTACCCTCACCTCTCCCTACCGTAATCTTCCCCTACCACCACTTCCCTCTCTCTCCCCCGCCTTCTCTCCATTCCTTTCTCTCTCCGATACACACCTCTCCTTCCATACATCGATGCATCTGTTCCTGAAATCGTTTCGCTCTCTTTTCTCGATCACCTCAGTTATTTCCCTCCCCCCCCCCTCCCCCCCCCTCCCTGCTTATCATTTCTACATCTCTCTCGCACTTTCCCTTTTTTCCCTCTTTCTCCTTCGTTAGGAGACCACTTTCCTTTTTCTCTTTCTTTTTCCTCTTTATCCCTCCCACTCTCTTCCATCTCTTACTTAGCCTTCCTTCTATCCTTTCCCCTTTTCTCCCCCTCTCTCCCTTTCTCCCTCTCTGAGGGGACTATGTAGTCTCAATTTCGCCCGAAATAAAGTCGTTTTGTCTGTCTGTCTCCGTCTCTCTCTCTCACTGCCTTATTCCTCTACTCGCATTCACTGTCGATCTCTCGATTTCTTCTTCCCTTCTGCAGTCACAACGCTCCGTTTCCTTCCTGCCAAAGTCGATTGTATCCCTCTCCCTCAGTATCTCTCTTCTCCCTCTCCCTCTTTTTCCCCCCTCCTTCCCGCTCCCACCTCTCTCTCTCCCTCCTCCGTTCTTATCGACCGTGGGTTTTGTCGGTTTGCCCTTGTGTTCGAGGGAAACGCTTACCGAAAAAGAAAAGCGATTTTTCCCCTCTTTGTACTCTCCTAGAAAGATGTCAGCCTTTTTTTTCTTTCTGCTCTTCCTCTCCCTTTCTTTCTTTTTGCTCCCCTTGGCTTTTTTTTGGTCTTATTTCCAACCTCTCGACGTTCTCTGAATCACCTCCATTTCTATCGGAATGGAATGATGGAAGTCTGTCACGAAATGCATTTTTCTAGCCGGATATGGCTGCTAGGTATGCATATAGAGTCTTTTTTCCAGCTCGGTGCGTTATTTGGAAAGGTTTTTCGAGTTGCGTGTTATTATTTTTACCGAGCCTCGATATGGCAGTGTCTCTTAAGGATTACGAAGTTTTCGAAGGAAAACTTCTCCGCGGTAACTCGGAAAGTATGTGGAAATTTGTGGATCTTTTTTCTACCAGTTTTCGTTTTGAATTCGTTACGACGGAAAAGAGATTGAAGGGAGAAGTTACGACGGCATTTCCGCTTCCGTCATTTATTTTATTTTATTTTTACTATAAGGTTGAAAAAAATGTTTTACTCTTATTTTTGGTTCGTATCAGTTTCGTTTCGATTGCGCGGTTTTAGTTAAGTTTAGTGTAAAAGAATCCGCATCCATTTAATTCCACCTTTTTAGAGAAAATTTCATATTTTGACATTTAATGGTTTTCGACATCTTGAAAGGAGCAAATTGTTCATTGTGATACGTTTGAGGTTCTTTCCTCTTCTCTTCATTATAGCTATGGTTTTACGCTGGTTGTTTTTATGGTGGAAACTCTCTGACATTATATACAGGTCATGGTTTCGACGGATTTGTCATTGGTGAACAAACATAAATGTGGACAAAATGCTTTTAATACGTTCATTCTAAGGCTAATGGGATTAAAGAAGTTAAAACTCCGGCTTTTATCTCGATCTCTCACTGCCGAATACATTGGCTAATCATTACCCCTCCTGACACGCGTACGTTTGTGTCCGTCGACTTTTCTTTTGTTTTTGCGAGAAATTGAATGGGAATAAAGTGAAAATCTCGGAAAGTCGGGGGAAATTGGTGCGTTCGGTTGGTTACCGTCGAAAGAATGCTTAAAGAGTTGATGGCGTCAATAAGCTCAACCTATTACCTACACGTGGACTGCCTCCCTTCTCCATTGCCCTCCTCGCCTTACTCCCGCTCCCCTACCTTTCCTTTCACCTCGTGTTTATTGTCTAGCATTATTTAAAAACGACGTTCCAATCTCTCCGGGTTATGAAGACGAATATTACGAACACACCCAGGCGAATATAAGAGATACAGTCGGACCTCGAAGGAAAATAGGCAAAAAAAATTGAATTTTAGGAATCACTTATGAATAAGGTCGGAAAAAAAGTATCTGCTTCGACTAATTTAAAATTTCTTGTCAATTAGATGTTCGAGTTAATTGACTACAATTAAAGACGAAGCCACGAAGTCGGTAATAGCGAACCAATTAAAATTTCTTACAAAAGAGGCATGCGAAGCGTTTCGTTGGCGTTTTGTATTTCGCAAGCGTTACTTTTATATTCGCTAGGCTTCCATGTTGGGTCTTTCTATTATAAATCAGCGTAAAATTCAATTAAATTACCTCGAGCGACCCGCGCCAAAATCGTTATTATTTCTATTTTTTTTACTTCGCTTATTTCGTCTCGTCGGTCTCTTAACTTTTTGCCTCTTGAAATATATGGAGGTCGGCGCGGGATTACTTTAAATCCGCAATTTTCGAATCCAGGCATAAAGGCAACCATTCCTCTGATTTTGGGATTAACCCGGTCACGACGCATTATTCCTCCGAAACCGGGCGACATTCTGTTCGAATCCGTAATCCCACGAGGTTGCTATTCACTCCGCGACACGCGTCGTGAACGTGAACGTGCCCAAGAAACGTGATTCTCGCGAATCTATTGCTGGGTATGAATACCCAGCAGCACCAGTAAAATATATCCAGAAGAAGGAAAGATTCTGTTGTACTACTCGAGACTTCTTCAAGCATTATTTCTCCTCAATTGAGAAGGAAGTTGAAATTACACGTGGATTTCCGACGTCGGCTTTAATTTCTTAAAAGCTTCTAGCTGCGATAGAGAGATAGAGATTATTGGAAAGCCATTGTTAGTACTTCCGTGTCCAATTAGGTGAGAGGTTCTTCATTCATAGGAAAAAACCAATAAACGAACCACTTTGAGGGGAGAACCGCGTCTCGCATTGTTGAAAAAAGGGCGTTACGTCAGCCACCATCAAACCGAGCCATTCTGGTCGTTTTCCGCCGAAAACAAACAGAATCTTCAGGCCTTGAAACAATGGGAGACACGTTTATTTCCTTAACGAATCCCCAACAATGAGATCGGACCGAGGAAAGGCATTCGTTCGTTTTACAAAAAAAAACGACTTATTAAACTTTCGCGGCGCGGTCGTCGTAGCTACGCGATGGGTGTTTTTCACGCTTCGTGCAATCAGGTGGTGTGGCGCATCTCTGGAAGTAGTAAACGGAAGATGAAGGAAGCCAAAGAATAAAGACGTAATTTCTCCAAGTCCGCGTAATGTCATTCCCGCCATCGACACAACAACAATGGTGCCTTTGTTTAGGTATTAATCTCTTCCCACCTCTCTCTCTCTCCTTCCACCCTCTGCTAAATTAACTCTCTCGTTATCCGCTGGCTCACGCTGCGAACGTGAAAAAGAATTTCCCGGAAGTCCTACGTGTCTGTGTGTGTGTTATACAGCTGTCGGAAGAAAAACAGGCGAGGCCTTGCCGGTATCGACGTCAGCGCCATCCATAACCAGCGAGCGTGTCTTTCTATCTGGAATCGTGAGACAGCAGACTGTCGACGGGCGCATCCGGTGGCCACTCAAGAGAAGGTTAAAAAAAAACGCTTGTTGCGCCGCCCTGTTGGAATGGTTATGACCCGGTGGGGTGTCTAGCTGGCTCGCGTTTGTGTGTGTGTGCGTGTAAGTACGTATGTGCGCTAAAGGGGAAAGGGAAACAACCGAGTCCAGCTTAATCTTCCTCGACCATCTGCAGTTTCGGTCCCGCCCGCATGCCAAGCGCCGCTTTCGCAATTGAATCGTCGATTGTTTCGCAGCGAGCAGCCTCCTCCCTTCTTCTCTTCAACTTCACTTTATTTTCGCGACGTTTTCGGTGTAATTTGGTTGGTCCCAACGAGCCCGTTGTGTTGCGAGGGAGATTTTGTATCCTTCTCTTTCGTTTTGAAGTGTGGGGTTACAATTAGCGAGTAAATTGGTAGAATAAAATGCGGTAATTGTTAACTGTCGTTGAATATTTTATAGAACGTGCGCGGGATAATTTTCAGGTCAAATTTCACCTGGAGCGTTACTGACATTCGCACGTGTTTTGCAGCCCGCTCACGAAGAAAAAAATAATTACGAAAATATGCTGCCAATAAATTCATGTGTTACTTTACGAATTCCATAAGACTTTAAATTAAGAAATGATGTATCTAACAAACAGGGCCGGATTAAGAGACCCATAGGCTCCACACACAACACTTTTAAGGCCACGCCCACATGTAAACTTTTTGACAAGCAACAGATTATTGCAAGGTTTTTTATCTCTGCGGCAATACTTGAAAAGGGTTACAGTAGGACGAGATAGGGTCAGCTCACTGTGGGTCAAACGCACTTGCGTGTTTTGTGCACTTCTTAATTCGGCCCGGCTAAGAAGGACGTCGCATTTTGTTTTAATTAATGACCAACGGTGCAGCTAATGCGCGGGTAGCCCGGGCTAAATCCGGAGGGGGGGAGGGGGGGGGGCGCTTCAAGGAGGCCTGAAAGAGAGTGACTCTTAAGTGCCCACGGATTTCTAGCTATGCCATTTGTAATGACGCGGGACATTTCGAAACTTATACAACAGTCTGCCTAGAATAGACGCTTTTAATTCCCTGCTGCTCCTTAAACAGAAGAATATGAGGAAAGCTTGGCTTAACTCGATTACATCCCGCGTCTTTCTCAAAATAAAATTGGTCTCGTATAATAGTCCTGGTTCGGAATCGGCCTGCTGTTACATCTCGTAAGTCTGTTTAAATATGTATAGTCCAAATTTTTAATAACCTCTCTGCCGAGAGCATTTTTTTATGCTTTCGAAAAAAATAAAACGAAATGGCCACTTAATTTTTATTAAACGAAGAAGTTTCTCTCGTCGCTGTCATATGCGAAGCTGTTGGCGACTGAAATAATGAATTATGCACTTGTCCCATAGAAGATTGAGTGAGACACGTGTGGACTGTTATATTCTAGTCCTGTAGGGTGCAGGGGATAACCTTAAATATTTTTATGGATCCAAGAAGTTCGTCCTTTTCCTCTTGGCATCTGGATCTGTCGTCAGCGTGGGAAAATAGCGGAAAGGAGCAGGATTTTGCCGCTCTTTTAAAAAATATATCAGGGCTTGAATTATTCCGGAGACCTACAAAAAAAAAGGCGCCTTCTCCATCTTCCTCTTCCACATTCCTTTTTCCTTCCCTCGTTCTCTTTTTCTATTTGTTGAATAAGTTTCGACGAAACCTGTTTCCTCGCGACCCGCACAATCCTCCTTCTTCTCCCTACAAGGAGGGGAAAACATTTGAATGCGTAATTACGCGTGATTGTCGTGATTTCTTTTGGGTACGTGGTGCAACGTTAGTAATTTTCCTCCGGGCTCCGCGTTCTGGGCTGTGGCTGTCGAATAGGTTCGTTAAATTGGGGAAAGGAGGTAAAGAGTGTTTGGAACACAACCTCCTTTCTTCGGCCGATATCCAATCGCGAACGGGTTTTCTTACATTTTTTTCTCTCGATGCATGAATATCTCCTTGTTGGACAATCGCGCAACAAAATTCCCTCTCGTTTCTTGTTTGGGAAAAAAAGAAAAGTGAACGTCGAGAGTTTTATGGGTCGGCCGAAACGATATGATATGAAAAAAAGACGAACGCGCTCGAAAAAAATTAACAAAAAATACTACACGCACGAGAGGGATAAAAAATAATAAGCTTTACGGAGGGACCTCCGCATTGCTGCTGTTTTCTCCGACCCAAATAAAAGCGCCGAATGAGTCAGATGTTGGCCCTTGGGCTGCCTTGGGGTTCTTCCTCCGCCTGTCTTTATACTCCCCCGACCACTTCTCCCCCCCCTCTCTTCCTCCTCTCGCCGCCCTTTCCCTCCCCCTTCCCGCCTTTCTCCCTCCCTCCCGCCTTTTTCTTTGAAAGAGGTAGAAGGGGGAAGCGGCGCGAGGTACTTTTTCTACCGAACAATCGGCTCTCGCACGAATCTTTTTTTTTTTTTTGAGCACTTTCAGTTGGGTCGTCGAACATGCAGTTTTTAAGGCATTTCGAATGCCTCGAAACCTCCCTTTTCCTTACTGTTAATGCCACACCGTTCCCTCGATGAGAAATGCATTTCGTCTGTCTTTTTGTCTTTTTTTCCTTCCATCCAGCGCTCTTAAAGTGCCTTTTCCTATGCGTTCGAACTTTACCATATTCTTCCATTTGTATTAGTCTGTTCTTTTAGTTCTCTATATTTTTTTGCAGTAGTCCCTTGCGCAAGACGGGTGTTAAGTTCTTGAAAAAGGCCATTTTTGGCAAAACCGAGTTTCGCAAATTCAAGGCCTTATACTAAAAATTATCAAGACTTTTAGTGTAGGCTACGAGTTTTTCCACTTCACACACATACGTAAAATGCCGCGCCCAAGTCAAGATCGCGTATAATTGATTTTTTTTACACGTTGAGCAAATATCCGTAACATTTGGGCAACCGCGTACAATAAAATCCGAATTGGAAAAGGCAGCTTTCATTTTCCCGTTTTTCTTTTTTTTCGTTTTTCTCGCTTTTTTTGGCTAATTAGTGTTTCAGTCTCCACTTCTCCATTTCATATAAATTCCGTCTAGTTTTCGTATTTACAATCTGTCACAGCTTCCCTCCCTGTCACGTTTTTTTCTTTTATTCTCTTCCTGTCTTTTTCGTTCCCCGTCTTTCTTTCCCTTACGTCGTTTTCTCCTACTGTAAAACTTTCTTCCATTTGCCCATTTCTGATTCGGTGATAGCATCCTACTCGTATCAATGACCCCATATCGCTGTATGTCGTTACTCATTTTTTTCTTTAATTTCTCTTCGTCCCTTTACTCGTCTCTTTCTGTCTTTCACTGAATTCCTCCCTCAATTTTCCTCTTGCCATTATCCATTTTTTCATCACGACTCAATCTTCCTGACCGTCTGCGCAACTCCGCCGTTTCGTCATGATGAGAAAATTGGCTTTATTACGTGAATTTACGAGTCGTTTATTCTCAATGAATAATTTGTGTGGAATTTAACGTCTTCAAGGTTTTATGCGTCCAACGTTGGTGGATTCTTCGACAAATACGTTACGTTTAGCGAAGTTTTCTCTTAACCGAAATTAGTATATTTGGCATAGAATGGAAGAAAAACAAGTTTAATATCTGAAGTGTTGTCATTCCTGGCGAATTTTATCTTATATTACGCAGTTTTGTCTCTCGCGATAAGGAAATTCTTGGCGATGATTCCTTCGCTGCGATCGCGTTTTGGTTCAGGAAGAGGAGAATATTATCGCCGTTCGTGTAAATAGTATTTGCGATAGGTGGCATTTCGACAAACTCAGCTATAACTCTGTACACTTCAGATCGAGTATTTCCTCCACCAAGCAGTTAATTCTTCCGCATAGTTTACAAATAGGTTGGGAGGTTTATTTTTTCGAATTCCAGCATTCATCAGCTTGTTTCTACGAAGGCAAATGTAATTTTCAATGGTAAACTCCTCCTACTTCTTTAGATCCTTATCTTGGTCTCATGACGTCATTTAGGATCCGGATTGAAAGGAATAAGGCGTTGCCGCTTGGAATTGAAAAACGGTACGGTTTAACTCACCCGGTTGTGATGCATTGCCTCGTGTTTCCCTGTTCTACCAGTTGCTCAACTGGTCGAAAGTTATTTTTATCGGAACGGCGGAAGACGTTAATTTTTTTCACCATTTCTTTTCTCTTTGTTTTCTAAACGATATAAAAAATATTTTCTTCATTTTTGCTTTCTCATATACGGTATATTGAGAAGCATTGTTATCGCGAAAAAATTCGACCTCGAGATTTTGATAGAAATATACGTTTTAGGTGTACCTGAGTCTGAAAAAGTGGTTTTCGCAATGCCGTCTGTCTGTCTGTGGGTCTGTCTGTTCGCGGTGTTAGAGCCTAAACGGTAGAGCGAAAATGAATGAAATCTCGTACTTAGGCATTTTATCATACTGAGCAGAGGCTATGTAAAAATGGTTGACATTGTTCAATAATTAAGTGAAGTTTATTCTACGCATTTTTAACAACAATTCGATTTTCTCAAAAACACGGCTCCAGCGATTTTGATAAAATTTCGTACAGTTACTTGAGTTTACGTCTTACGTCATATTTCTCAAAATAAAAATGCATAGAATAAACTTCCCTTAACTATTGAGCAATGTCAACCATTTCTTCGTAGCTTATACTCTGCACGATAAAATGCCTAAGTACGAGATTTCATTCATTTTCGCTCTACCGTTTAGGTCCTAGAGACAATAACAGACACATAGACGGCATTGCGAAAACCACTTCTTCGGATTCAGCGACACCTGAAACGTATATTTCCGTCAAAATGTCAAGGTCGAATTTTGTCGCGATAACAATACTTTCTCGATATACTTCGTATATGAGAAAGTAAAAAGTAATCGATGTACGTATATCCTCAGAAAGCTCATCTCCAGTCCTAACTCTCTCTCCTTCTCTCTCTTTTCCACCCCCCTTCCCTTCGTGGGTGTTTTCCTGCGTGGTCTTTTACTAGGATGGCCAAGTCTGGTCTTTCCTAGGTTTTTACCACAATTACTGTCTTTATATAGAAACTTTCCAAATTTGTAATCTGGTGTTTTACTTGTGATTTTCTTTTTTTTTTTATGGTTCTCATTCTATCATTATCATTTGTAACTGTTGATGAAGGGTTAAATGTAAGAAGGGACTTCACAGTCTCAATTTCGCCCTGAATAAAGTCGTTTGTCTGTCTGTCTGTCTCTCTCTCTCTCTTAAATGTAAGAAGGGACTTCACAGTCTCAATTTCGCTCTAAATAAAGTCGTTTGTCTGTCTGTCTGTCTCTCTTTCAACCCGTATTTTCTCTTATCCTCTCTTCTTCTTGCTCTTCCCACTTTTTCTTTTATATCTCTCTCTTCCTCATCCTCTCTCATGTATCTCAACTTTTTTCTCACCTTCTCCCTCCTCCATTCACCTATCATATCTTCCCCCTTCTTCTTTCCTGTAATTTCAATCATCTCACCTTTCCCTTATTCTCCTTCGTGCGAGCTCGGAGGGCGTTTTTTTTTTTTTTGGCTAATCAGTCTCTTGGGCTATAATCCTAGTAACTTTACCTACACGACACTTAAATCAGGAAAGAAACCCAGTGCCTTAGCCTACCCTTTACGAAGAGCACCAAACTTAGGCGTTCTCCTCAAACCACACAAGTAGGGTACGGAAGGGTTGAAAAATCCGACCGCCCTATAAACTCCGCCACCACAACCCCCGCACAAGTTCGAATTCTCCGAGAACCGCCTTAGTGACAACAATGCGAAACGGCGTACAGTGTTGTGAAACAAATGCCGACTTTGAGACGACGAAAGTTAATTGATAAACGCTTAAATTGTCGACCACGTTCGATTTGGGTTTCTCCGCATCGCAATTTCTCGTGATTTGGATGGCATTATTATTATTCGGCACGTAAGACCGTTAATCTCAGTGTCAGTTACTTAAATTTATTATATTCCTTATATATCGCTTGCTTTGACGGCGCTGAAAGCAGTACCTGAATAAATCATAAATTGCGCTATTCTTCTTTCCTCATTTCTCTCTTCTCTGCATTTGCTACACAACCACTCTCCTTTCACTCCTCTTCCTCATTCCCTTTTCTTTCCTCTTACTCTTCCTACCTTTCTCCTTCCCCGTTTCCCTCCTATTTCTCCTCTCTCCATTTCCTCCCTCCTTTCGCGTCCTCTCTCTCTCCCTCCCATACCTCAACCTCCTCTAAAGTCCAATCCCATTCTCTGGTCCTTTCTCTCGGGGAAATTTTCCCGTGACGCGGGAAAAAACTCGCTAGAGCACGCGATTTATTTTCACCTTCGAACACGCGCGTGTTATGTGTCCTCCACCCTTTTTGCCTTCTGGCCTTCTCTCCCCCACTCTCTTTTCTTACTTACACTTTCCTTTCGGTGCATAATGCAACGATGTCAACGGAACTGTCCGCGACGTTGCCGCAGGCGGCATTATCCCCGGATATGATGTCCGGATTATGCCGCGGGCGCAAAAAACGCCTTCGCCCGCGGCTTCCATGCAATTTCTCAACTTTGCGCGGGTGGTATAACGCCAAGGTGACTCTTTAAGGGAAGGGTTCTTGGGGTGGGGGTGGGGAAAGGTAGGGGAACGTAAGGGGGAGGTTTATAAAACGTACCCTCCAGGCCTCGGTGGAAAGGAAAAGTTGCACACCTCTTCCTGTACGGTAATATCTCTTGTTTGCAAAATGGCTGCCTTTTTTATTTATCTCTCCCTCTCTCTCTTTCCTGCGTATTTCCTTTCTTCCCCGCTCGCGCGGATGGCGGCAGCAGCTGCACGTGCGCCGCCGATTGTTGTCGCATTCCGTTTCCTCCTGCTTGTTAATTTTCTGTTGAAGATTACGCGATTTGCGAGTTGCGGATTTCTCTTCCTCTCTCTCTCTATCTCTCGTTTTATCTCCCTACGAGGAATTGCATTTCCGCATTGAAAAATTACTCGCTTTTGTAATCGGTGTTTCTTTTTTGTGTGGAAGTCGATGCGGATTTATCTTCAGCCGTGATTAATAGGAGAGATAAATACTTAGGGATGCGGTAACCTCTCTCCGAGGACGGGATATTCGATTATTTTGAATTTAAGATCACAGATAAACTCCGGAATTGAAAATAAAAACACTTTGAACGAATAATTTTAGAAGTGGGTGTCAATTTGTCCGTCCGTTCCGAGCCGGGGCTTTACGTAAATGAAGTCGGAAAAGATTTAAGAGGATGCGTTTCTGATCAAAATACTTATAAAACACGGATGTTTAGTTCTTTCTCGTAATTATTCTTGCAGCGATTTAGGTCCTGACCGTAATCGAAATAAGTTCGGCAAAGGCTCAGAACTGCGCACCTGCTAAATTTTGGAAGTTTCACATCGGTTAAAATGTTACATTCACAAAGTAGTGAAAAAGGTATCGGTAAAAACTTGTGGAGATTTAGCTTTTGGTTTGAAATGCGTTTTCGGAGGCAGAAGAAGTGAATACGGAGGCGTGGAAGCATTCTGATGTTCAGATTTAGGATTGAAATATCAGATGCTATCACCACATCCATCAACAACGGTAGTAGTCTGCAGCCGCTTCCCTAATTATAGGTTCAACCTTGTTCTTCGCGTCCCCCTTTCCTCCTTATTCTCCTTTATTTCTTGATGACTTCTCTCTCTCTCTCTCTCTCTCTCTCTTATTCAAGTCGTCTATCGGCTGAAAGTCTTTTTCTTCCTCTTTTGTCTTCGGTAGAACCTTTAAAAATGCTCTGGGAATACACGATCTAGTTAGCCCTCTTATCATTCGCGTCATTAGTCTTTTCTTTCCTTTTCTTCTCGGTTCTTACTTTTTGCTTCATACGTCCATATTGTTTTGTAAATTATTCAAAACAGAGGGATTATTGATGAGCTGAAGCGGTAGATGGGTGAGATCTGCGACGGTGAACAGTTAGTCTATCTCGAACCTAGAAAATTCTAACTCTGTAAAAAATAATAGGGTAATATTAACGACATACAATACGTGTATTTATCTCTGAAATATTGCTAATAGCTTTTGCCTCTCAGTTTTTGAGCTTTCGCGTGACAAATTGTGGTAAACAAATATCTCTGAGCAGTCCAATTCATTCCCCAAGTATTTCATAAATTTGTTCGGCGTAGAAATTGGCGATGTCAACTTTTTTAATCGTCGTCATATCGCAGACACGATCAAAGTCAATTCTTTTCCCGAGGACACCTCCGAGAGAGAGAGAGGGGAAACAGGCTTTTACACATTCTTTCGCGTAATCTCTTTTCGCGCGCCTCACACATCCACGATGTATCGCCCACGCGAAAATCGAAGCTTGGCTCATTTTTCGAGACGAATTAATCCTCACCTTCGAGCACTTTGACAGATTTCGAGTTTTTTTTTTTTAAATCGCTCCCTCTCGATCTTCAGATCGTATCGATCCCGTCAACTTTTCGTGTGTTACATCAGGTGAGGTCGGACCGCATTCCGGGCGTACGCTCGCAATCTCCCAGATCCGACGGGAGCGAGTTACTAAAACGGCGTCCGAGGACACGCTAAATCGTTTACCTTCCCTCCCTCCCTTCCTCTCTCTCTCTCTCTTTCTCTCTCTCCTCCTCGGCGTCCGTGTAACCATGAGAACGCGTCGCCCAATAGGGATATCATTCAATTCACTCCATGATCCTTCGTGTTTTTTGATTTATCGTCTTTCGCTCTCTTCCTGTCTGTCCTCGCCCTCGGAAGGCTCTTTTCGGCGATTAATTCCCGTTACCCAGAAAGCGGTCTTCTGTCACTCACAGACGTTTTACACTCTAAATTCTCCCGGGATATTCCTTTTTTAAAACTCTACTGTTTCGTTCGTAAAACTGTATTAATCATTGGTGATTGGAAAGGAAGGTAAAATATACATGGTAAATTTTTGTTAATCTTCGGCAAGTAGGGATTAACATTTTTTTAATTTACGTTACTTCTGGTGATAATACGATTTGATTTATCTTTATACAAGATTGTTTTACTCCCTTAAATACTTATTTCGAGGAAAGTTATGGTTATAACGGTATAGGTAACTTTGTATGTGGATCTTTACGTTAAGGCGTAAAGTAATTTCCCAGTTGCCTTTGTAGTCGCTTTTTCACGGTAACCCGTAAAGAATCTGATGTTGATAGCGTAGCATGATGTTTGGGATTATGAAAAAACATTTTCATCTGTGCGTTTATTTTAATTAATTTATTTTTATAATATTTATTTCAAAATTGAAAGTTTTTATTTAAATAAAACCCCACAGGCTGCGAAAATTACCAAACAGAGGCTGGGATAAGGGAACAAAATATACTACCATAACACGACGGCTTTCTGTAAATACAAAATTCTACGGGTGACTTTCGTCTAGCATTTCACGTATATATTAACGCAGACGAACGCGTGTCTACTTACGTACTTACCTAAATATTTGCTAAGACAATATACGTTTACGTGAATAAACCTATACATACCCCAACGTACTTACACGCACCAACACATGCTTCGCGTACCTGAATAAGTGTTTTTTGAACCCATAAATCGTTTTCCATCAATATCTCTTGAGATTTTAAATTATACCTCTCCATGAATTTTGTGCAACGTAATACTTCACCTCCGCCTTTGCCACGCCTCTTCGATATCACCTCAAGGGATCTCTTAATGGGTATTTTGAACCGAAAGCAAGGAACGATTCCATTCGGAGCAACAACCCGAATATTGCCGATCGATTTTCGAAATAAGGGCCGAATTAACTGTTCGACGAACGATGTAATAATTTAAAAAAATCAAATAACGTCTATCGGAGGTGGTCATTACGTAACTTTCTCCCATCCGTTCCTGCCTCCCCTTGGGCCATCTTATGTCTTATTCTACGCTCGTTCCCTTTCTCCAATTAAAAAAAAACACGAAATATCTCCGTTATCCGTAATCGCGACCCGGAGATTTGATGATAATTCTTTTTCGAGAGAAAGACAGAGAGAGAGAGAGACATAACGAAGAAGTTATATCTTTTTTTACGTGAGTCGGTTGGAAAAAAAATGAATATATATACGAGGGAAACAAGACCTTGTAATGTGGGTCGCCCGGCAACTGAGCTGGGAAGAGAGGGGGGAGGGAAAGAGAGGGGGGATAGAGTGAGAGGACCCGCCTCCATCCTAAATGCACGCGATCACATAAAGCACGAATTAACATAAACACCAACGCACACGCACTTCACGTCTACGTACACATAAACCACCTGTGATGGATTCGCGCATATTTACCCTTAAAAAAGGACAACACCTAACATACTTTTTTTCCTTTCGTCTCAACGTTGAAGAGCCTCATTTCTTTTCTTTCGCTCGTGGAAAGCGGAAAGGAATTTGTCTCCTTTTGTCGCCAAGGTGATGGTAGACAACTTATTGCGTTTCCCCTTTCCGACGCAACCCCTCCCCTAAACACATCCATCTTACACTCGAGGCTCACCTTCTATACCGACCTCTCTCTCCTCTTTCTCTTCGCCAAGATCAAAGTCGTTCCCGTCAGGTGGCGACACACACTCTCTCCCCTGCGACTTTAATCCCGGGGATTGCACGCGAAATGGGGAAAAATGAATATTTTTCGTGACACCTCTCCCTGTGTGTGCGTCAGGGTTTTTTTTTCTTCTGTATCCGAGGGGCTTCTCTCTTTCCCTGTGTGGGCCAGAGGGAAGTGAAGGCTTTATACCCGATGGTTTCTGGGTGGTGAGACGTGGAGGAAATTAAATAAAAACAAAACACTGCGATCCGAAATCAGTTGCGCAACGGCGCTCGCGTCGCATAGTCAGGAATCGCGTGCGATCCGGTTATTTTTTATTCTTCTCCGTCATCGCGTCAGGGTCGACGAGTTTTTTTAAAAATGATTTCTTTTTCGGTCGATGTTATGTTTATATATATTTTTTTAATGCGACAAAAACTGTCCCATTTGACCTTCCCACGCAATAATTTTATCCCTAAGGGCCTTAGAAGGTGGACGCGCGTAAAAAAATCATAGCGGTATGAATAAAAAAATTTTTGATGGGATTTGATCCTCGACACCCCTCTTAAGAAACGAAACCGATACAAGGAGCGGTCCGGGTAACCTTGCCTTAATTTTTGTTCACTATAGCAATTCAGGTCAACGCGGAATAGTATTGTGAGGTAAGGCAGGTGGGAGTATTCTATTATAATTAAGACGGACCAGTAAACAAAACACGGATGTGTGAGTTTACAAAACAAAACGTGGTTGCCTGGCGGATGTTTTCGAGAATCAAAGGTTGCGATAATGGAGCCAATGAAAAGGTGCAATTAACTGCCGTCTCGGATCTGATATGAGCTCGGTAGAGAATCGTCGAGCTAGTGTTACGGCTTTTCAAGAAAAAGTGTATAATAATACGAATAAAACTAAAAATAAGTATCCACTTAAGGCTAGAAACAAATTCAATAATAAGTATTAAAAAATTGAAAAGAATAGGTACTTAAGTATCTTCAATAGCCATAACAAGGTAATGGAAACCAGACGTGCATTTCGGCTACAATGCAGCCGCCTTCAATTGAGCCATTCACCGAAAGTACATCTTATAAAAGGACAGGTATTTTTGTAATTTTTATACACGTGTATTTTACTGCTTAATTCTTTAATGCCTATGTTGTAAGCTAGGTGGTGATTGTTTTTATCTGTATAATATATATATATATATAAATTGAAGATTGAGACACTGATTAAAGCATCCGCCCAGCGAGTTTAAGACACGGTCTGCAAATCAGCCGTTATCATTGGTGATAGCAGACACTAAAGAAAGGAAAACTTATCTGTTTCTCACACCTTTTTATCAAAGAGGCATAATTTTTAAAATCCAATTTTAGATATAATAATAACAACATAGATTTGTTCTCGAAATTCAAAATGAAGACGAATAAAGGACGCTATAACGAGGTTCTGCATATCCGAGTTTTGTCAGTTTTTATATTTAGAATCACTATTCACAGGCTGTACTGCGAAAATGTGAATATCAATTATCGATTTCACCTTATGGGTTACACACAATGCTTCCGCTTTATTTTTTTTGTTCCGTTACTTCCTTTATTTATTTTTTTGTGAGACTGTTTTCTGACAAACTCGATTATCTTTAAAGGATCATTTGTGCATTCGTGTAACATTAATGGAGTGGTTAACATCACTTAACCTTCCTCGACAGTAAACTTTTTCCCGTCTAGTCAACGCAAACTAACAATGAGTCTCTCGCGCTATCTTTACAGTTGAGTTTGTACGCCGTTCGCAAACATTTTCGAAGTACCTTATGCCATAATGGTTTCGCTAAGGAAATGTAAATAAACGGTCCTATGCTGATGATTAAGCCAGTTTCCAAGAATGGATCAACGAGTTGTTTGTTTAATTCTGTAGTCCTTCGAAAGCTATAAAAGTTAGTGACAGTACCGATGTAAAATTTGCGGAAATGTGGCAACAATCATGATGCGTGTTTTAAGAAAAGAATGCATTTCCAAAATAAAAAACGAAAGAAAGACAGCGTTCACCTTATGGCTTAGTCGAGTAAGTTTTATGGTCATTTAAATCTAGTGAGTCGGTGTCTTCTGCGGCAATTCACGATTCGTTAATCATTCAAATCGGCGGTCGTGTAAATTGTCTGTTTTGTCTCTTGGAACAAGCATTCCATTGCATCCTAGACGCCCTCCATCGTGGCCATTTACGCTTCCTACGCCCTCTCGTTTATTCCCGGCTGGAACGCGATCACGTGACTACGCAACCCCTCCAAGAACTCCTCTACCAGAGACGTTCGATTGAGTGCAAGCCAGATGCCCACGGCCGTATACGCAATTGAGGAGACTTTTCTTCCTCTCCTTCATATCTGTTCTCCTCCAACCTCTCTCTCTCTCTCTCCGTCCTCCCTCTCTTCCTCCTCCTCCTCCCACTCATTTTCCTCGCTCCAGTACCTCAATATCTCCCACTATCTCTTCCTTGCATCAGCAGAAGAGGCCGAAGCTTAAGAGGACTACAGTGGTTCCCTTTTTTCCAGGGCCTTATGGTTTTGCCCTCTTAGCCGCCTCATTTGACCGCGTTCGTCACGTGATCCCCTCCACCTCTCAACATTAAATTCATCTACTGACACGGGGGAAAAGTTTTAAGTGCCTCTAATGGCCATTCCTCAATTACCCTCCCCTTCCCATCTCTCCCATTCCATTTTCTGCGCTCTTTTCCTTCGACACCTCCTCTTCCTTGAAGCGCTGGCTTGATGGAGAAGGAGAGAGTGGGATTCACCTCTGGAATTTCTCTCTCCACCCCCCGTTTAACATCTTCGTAGGATGAGAAAATTGCCCTAACGGGCTCCCGAAAGACTGCCTTCTATAGAGGAAAAAATTAAGAAATCATGTTCGTTCCGGAGGACCACAAGTGTTTTCGTTAAGGGATAATTTTCGGGATGCTCTAGAAAAAAATATTAAAGTAACATTAAGTGGAAATATTGAAACAGCTGCGTGGGTGGCATCTAAAAATGGAAGACGAAAAGAATATTCGGTGTGAGAAAACTTCGAGCTATGGAACGCTTATTTTTCGAAGGGAAGAAATGTACTTCGCTAGAAGTTACGAGAATGAAAAATCGTGTCGAACTGTATACATCTTTTAATTGGTAAAAACCTTGTCTTGAATCCGATTTTACTTGCATTTAAATGAGGATTGTCGAGCTCAACTTAGGACCAAAATATAATTTAAGAATTGCTTTTCCAACGGCCATAAAAAAATGTTGGGAAAAACAAAATGCACGTTTCGACAACGAATCAACCGTCATCAGTGGTTATTAGCCGATAGTAGACGCTAAAATAGGAACGTTTCTTCAGAGATTGTATATTCAAAAAAGTTTTTATAATCTATCCGCGGCGAATCACCACTGACGACGGCTGCTTTGTAGCCGAAATGCGCAGCCGGTTTTCGCAACCACATTACGGCTATTTTTAGATAAATTGTTTTTCATTTCACGTGTATTGGTTAATGGGCATTGGACCGTATGTTCTTCGAGGAGTAGGAAATTGGTGTCGTGCACTTTTAGTGTTCCATGAGATCCGAAGGCAAGCGCGCTAAAGGCCTGGATATTTTTAGTGCCCTTCGTCGGGGGGCTGTTATACGGGTGTTTTTTTCGTGTCGAGCGGCGGCATTGGCTGTCACGAGGGATCAAGAAATGCGGAGTCCTTTGGCTTTCTCTCACTTCTTAAGAAGCGATTTTTCAAGGTTGGATTCATCATCGTCGTTTTTTCGCGCGTTTGTCTGTTCTTGAGAGGATTAACGTCCTTTTTGTTTTGCTGAAGTTGGATGACTGCTTGTTTCCAAAATTGGACCGCGCACGTGCAAACTTACGCGAAAATGTGCCCAAGACGCATGGTCGAACAATAGAAGCATAAATAGCGCTTTAAGTCTTTTAAGCTTCCTATTTAACAAGGCGTTCTAGGTGTATAAGAGGCGGTCAAATATACTTTTTTGTTATTTGCGTCGTTGCATTTTTTTAGGATGTGAAAGAAATTTACTGTGCCCTATAATATTTACGATACGCCGCGAGAATTGAATTATTGAGCGTATTTCAAGATTTTCAGCAAACAGTTGACGTAACTTATATTCTAGTAAACACTAAAATCGTACGATTTCATTTGCTATTCATAGTAACTGGTTCCTCACCATTTTTGAGTTATGAATTAGACACCACTCAGAGCGGCTGCTTTGATAATGAAATTCGTTCATAATGTGCCGAACCATACCCATATGTGGCCAAGCACTTACGGGGGACCGGATGCGAATATCCATGGGGGGCCCACGTTATTAATATTTATAGTAATAAAGAACGATTTATGGAGCCCCAGTTTAATATTATAACTTTTACGGAGTGTTTCTTTATTGGAAAAAAGTTTCAAAGTGATTTTTAGTCAATGTTTTTGCAAAATTTATACTCGATACTTGAATAATTGTGAACTTCTGAGGCCCCTATTATTCGGGGGTCCGGATGCCCCGTATCCGCCGCATCCCCCCATTTCGCCGGTCCTCACCATATCGCAGAAAATTGCGTCACTAGTATAATTTTATCGAAGTCGTGCCGAAATTTTCTGAATAAGCTTCGTTAATGTTTCCCATCCAGTTGTATAATTTTGTCAGCGATTCATATTTGTTTGCTCGCGTAGCTATTTGAAACGGTAAATACCCTAAAACTTGCTTTTAATCCCCATCATATTCAGTGTGATTTTAAGCAACAGCTTAAATACACTGTTTCAACGGAGGAGGAATCATACCGTCCTTAGACATCAGCATAATATTCATTGAAGTGATTTACTCTTCAAAAGGTTGACTCAAACGAAATGTACGATCTCGTTGATTCTTACAGCTTACTAAAACTTCCTATGAGATTCAGTCACTGAGGATGGCTGACCTGGTTCGATCACCGTTTTTACTGCCGAATGAGTATACCGACATCATGTATTGGACGTGAACCACAAGGCGAGCTTGGCAATTCCTGTTTATTTGCGATCGAACGCGTAAGTCTCTTAAAGCGATCATATCTAAGGACCTTTTGCTTCGCGAGAATACGTATCTTCGAGCCTCGAAGGCGGCGAATTTTAGCATGTGTGTCTCTCTCTGTGTATATATCCACTCTTTCTCGATAACTTTCCCAGCTTATCTTAATCTCCGCGTTCGATTGTATAAGAGTCCGTCGCTCCCGATTCTTTAAAGCCCGCGGGCTTTAAAAGGCTTGGACGTTGCCCGCCCTCCTGCGCGAAACCGATTACTTATCTTCTTTTTTTGTTTATTTATTTTGTTCGAAACGCAGAGGTCTACATTTGGGGCAGCGAACCTTCTTGGAGGTATTGGGGTGAGAGGATGAGAAGGGGAGGGGGGGGGGGATATATTGGCAGGTGCGAATGCGAGTGGTCGGAGGTGGGGCGATTTCTTTTATCAATGGAAATGGACTTGTAATACGCGGCTGTCCAACTCGCGCGGGTGGTTTGTACTCTTCTTTTTTTATCCAATCGAAATTTGCGTAATGGTTTCGGTGGTGGTTATGGTGGGGGGGGGGGGGGTGGAGGTAGACTCGACATTATTTGGCGTCGAAAATCATGTCGTCTCTTTAGATTTTTTCCGTTTTCGGTTCGGTACTGTTTATTATCACGCGATAATCGTGCGTAACTCAGGGGTGGGGAAACTTTTGTCTGCATTAGCAGTTACGGTTGCTTAGGTGGGCCGCATTAGCAGATGAAAATGCTTAGGAGGGCCACATCGGAAGTTACTTGAGAGAAAGCGAAAGCTTCTACCTGTGAAAATTGATATTTAATAATATTTTATCGTCTAAACTTCACCAGAAAAGGTTTTACTTTTTTAAATTTTAACCAAAAAAATACGAAATTGTCTGCTTTACATTTCATGGTTCGCTTTCGTAATGACATCGCGGGCCGTATAAAATGCTCACGCGGCCTGATGTGGCCCGCGGGCCGTAGTTTCCCCACCTTTGGTGTAACTGATCAACTTTAACTTCTTCTGACCGATTTTTATCCTACCTTCTGCATGAATTCGATTCGATAAAGGGTTTTTGAAAAAGTTATCTCAAGCTGGTAGGTGGTACTAGTTACAATCGCTTTCAAATGAACTTTACTCATTTGGGTGCCGAGAGAGTTTTAGCTTCGTTTCGTGGTTAGTAAAAGAAAATTATTTTACTTTTGATATTAACTTTTCGCTGTGAGTTGATGATGGTGCATGTAATTTTGCACATGAAAGGTTTTCGTTGTCGCTTCGGTTGTACTCTTACGTTACACGCCATGGGTGGAAATCTTTATATGATTTGCCGTTTGAAAAGACAATTATATTTCTCGTAGTTTCATTTTCTTTTTCATTGTGAGTTTGAAAAAACAATTATGTTTCTCTTAGTTTCATTTTCTTTTTTCTTGTTAAATAATCCCATCTATTTGCATAGAAATTGATTAGCGTTGTTTCTCCATTTTTATCGTGACGGAATGTAAGGTTGTTCAGAGGCAAATTATCGGAAGAGAAAGATGTACGTTCGAGGCAAAAAAGAAAAATCCCTTCCGGCACATTCACTGGAGGTAGGTGAATCTAGCATTCGAGGCATGTTCCGTTAAATAAAATGCCACATTTATCAACCCGGGATACGACAGTAGTTGGAAAAATTTTCCACCGTTATTATTTTACCAAAGTCTTGGATAAAAGTGATTTGTTTATACGCGACTTGTTAGAAATGTCTCCGGATAGAAATAATCCGTCCCTTCCCGCTTAAAACGCAATGGCGGATGCCTAACGTGACGTGATGTCATTGGCGCCGTGTCGCTTTCACGATATATATGACCCTATTGGGGCGCATTCCCGAAAATGAACCATCTAAGCAGGAGTATTGGGGAAGGGTGTAAGTTTGGGGGGGAAGTGGGAGTTATACTCCTTGCTGCGATAAGGACTAATTGGACCGTATGGTTGGTGCATGTCTGCCTAAGGGAGGCAGTGAAATAGAGGAAAGGGGGAGAGATGAAAGGAGAGAGAGGAGGAAGGGAGAGGGGCAAATGTGAGTGAAAACAAAAGGCAGCCATGGGATACTACATATGGCTCGAGATAGGTATAATTTAGTGGAAGTGCTCTGTGAGGGAAAGAGCAAGGTATTACTCTCGAGCGTTGGAGGTTCCTGGAGTTTTCCGAAAGTGTGCAGCATTGGAGCCGTCGTCGGAACGCTACGTAAGTGATATCCAGTTTTAAATTCGAACACTTATACGTTCCGTTGATAAACTCGGGCATTTTAAACCAGCGCTACCATATCTAATTTTCAATTCGTTTAAACGTTGACATTTTAAAAATTCTTCTCTCGTCGAATATCGCATCGATGACACTTCTCGCGAAAATTCAAATGCGGGCGCTTCATTTTTCCATAACCATCGTCACGTTGATAAATGATCGTTGCCATGGCTGCATTTCAGCCTGATATTTGCGGTAGGCTAGTACCACATCAAATGGGTGATTATTGTTTAGGCCTTTATTTTAGTTATATTTTTACACGATGTTACTTCCGTTAAGCATGGTCAAACCGAATTTTCTACTAATTAAATGCAGGTAAAAATAGTACGCAGGAAACATCTACCGAAGCAAATTCTCGGTACATATTTACAAAATAATGCACAATTTGAATTAATATCATATAACAATACAGTCATCATCCCATCAAAACCATGGTCGTAGTCATTTTTACATATTGAAATTTGTACGTGCATAATATCTAATTCTATTTAATAATAATAAATTCATTTATTTAAATGTACATATAAGTTTTCTGAAATGCACTAAGTTACAGCTTCGTCTGTAGATTTAACTAGTAGCTTTTAATTAGAGCATTTGCATCGAGTTTAGGACTTTATAAATCCATTCTCGAGAACGAATTTAACATCATAAGAGAACACACGCAATCGAAAGGGCGCATGGGAGAGAGTGATGGAGGTGGGCTGAATGTGGAAGAGGGTTTTCTCGTTTTAGTAATCTCGTTTCGTTGGGTTGCGGTGGAAGGTGGGGTCTCTGGCGGAATTCCGATGTGCCTAGTTACACGGTTTGACACGCAAAGGTTTAGGTTTAAGTAGATTTCTGCGTCTGCTTTCAACGTTTCCGTTGCCGTACACTAAGAGGAGTGCCTCGCTTTGGAACTGGAGAAATTTCCATAGGAGTGAGATGACGAGGGCTTTGGGTCTCTCGACGTTATTTCCTTCGCATCATGGTTTCGTCGCGCATAAATATTGAAGCCTTTCAAGAAGTTTTTGGATTTAGAAACTATGCTTATTGTGTGTCAAGTTACGTGGCGTTGAGTAAAGGATCAAGTCTGTGTAATCTTTGTAATTTGAGTAGGATGGTTATTCGAATAAAAAATTTTTAACGGACATCGAATATTTGATTCGTTTCTATTGAAAATGGAGAGTAATATTAGGTTAGACATTCTCCTTTCAATTTGAATGCTGCGGTATGTCCGAGTTTTTCAAGGAGGGATGACTTTCTTAAAGTATATTTAGTGAAAATGCGATATTTACGCATTTATGGCGATCATTTTTTGTATAAAAAGGTCGAGGTGGTGATTGTTTGCTAATGTTCATGTTAACATGTTAAATACTTTGATTTCTAACCCACCTTAAATTGAAATAGCTGTTGGCTGCTTTTATCAAATGACATCCCTGATTTTAAAACAATGCTATTTTTTGTGGATTCGTTGGTAGCAGTTACCATTTGACTTTAAATTGTTTGCAAATTATTAATTAGGTCTTCCAATTAATTTGAATCACTACTGATAAAATTGGCTTTGCGGCCGGAATTTTCAACTCGTTTCCCCAATCCTGTAATGAGCATTATTGAGCCACTAATTAATCAACCGTATTGATTTGAAATTTCTTTTTTTAAATTAATCCGATATGCCCAATCACAATGGGACGTGCTGTTTTTTTGTTCTAGGACACTTCGGCTTGGATAGTTAATTATATATTTACTCCGGAGAAATATTTCCGACGAATCCATTTACCGGCATTTCTTGATCCGAAAATAGATTTCGACGTTTGATCGTGTGAGGGAGAGAGAACGAGTGGAGCTTCGCCGTCCTATCCTTCCGGACGAACGAGAAAGGCAGTAATCGCGTGCCTCGGATTGATTTCCTCTTTCTGTCCGTATCCAACTTCCTGGAGCTAAGGTTTCTCATCGCCCTGGGATCCTCTTAAGTCTTTTGCCCCTTTTAAGCCGCTTCACATGATTGGCGATGGGGAATGGGGTTTTTGGGGAAATTCGATGAAGAGAGCGGTGAAAGTCGAGGGAATATAGTACGTGTCAGAGCTTTTCTCTTTCCCTCTCCCCCTCTCCGTCGCATTCTCTCTCTTTTCCTCCAACTCCCTCTTTCTCTCTCTCCATTTCCTTCCTCCTTTCTCTCTTCCTCTCTCCATTAAAGGGTCAAATAGATCAATCAATCAATCTCCCTCCCTCTCTTCTCTCTCCTCTCCCTCCCTCTCTTCTCTCCCTCTCTACCATCATCCCTCTCTATCTTCCTCCCTACCTCTCTTCTCTCCATCTCTCTCTTCTCTCCGTCTCTTCTCTCCCTCCCTCTCTTCTTCCTCTCTACTTCACTCTCTCTTCTCCCCCTCTCTCTCCTTTCCCTCTCTCTTCTCTTCCTCTCTCTCTTCTCTCCGTCTTCTTTCCCTCTCTCTTCTCTCCCTCTTCTCTCCCTCTCTTCTCTCCCTCTTCTCTCCCTCCCTCTTCTCTCCCTCTCTCTTCTCTCCCTCTCTCTTTTCTCTCCCTCTCTCTTTTTTCTCCCTCTCTCTCTTTTTTCTCCCTCTCTTTTCTCTCCCTCTCTCTCTCTTCTCTCCCTCTCTTTCTCTCCCTCTCTTTCTCTCCCTCCCTCTCTACTTCACTCTTCTCTCCCTCTCTCTCTTTTTTCTCTCTCTCCTTTCCTTCTCTCTCTCTCCTTTCCTTCTCTCTTTCTTCTCTCCCTTCTCTCCCTCTTTCTTTTCTCTCCCTCTCTTTCTTCTCTCCCTCTTTTCTCTCCCTCTTTTCTCTCCCTCTTTTCTCTCCCTCACATCTTCTCTCCCTCTCTTCTCTTCCTCTCTCTCTCTTCTCTTCCTCTCTCTTCTCTCCCTTCTCTCCCTCTCTTTCTTCTCTCCCTCTCTCTTCTCTCCCTCACTTCTCTCCCTCGCTCTCTTTTCTATCCATCCCTCTATCCCTTCTCTTTTCTCTCCCTTCCCCTCTCCCTTCCCCTCTCCCTTCCTCTCTCGTCTCCCTCTCCCTCTTTCTCTCTCCTCTCACTCCTTACCCCATCTATCCCTCCTTTTCCCCTTGGTAGACGGGTGGTTAGAGTATCTGCCAACGGATATTAAGGTCGCGGGTTCGAATCCCACGTAGGATATGGATGTTTTTGTTCGTCAGAGTTGTATGTAAGATTGGAAATGATTGTCTAAATATCGCTGTTAATAAAGACGGATTACTATTATTCTCCTTACCTACTTATCTCTCTCTCTCTCTCGATTCGTTTCCCTCTTACTCTCCCCCTACCTCTTTCTCTCCCTTCTCGTTTATTCCACCCACTCCATTCACCTAATCCCTTTCCTGGTTTCCTTCCATCCTCTTCCGAAAAGAGTCCTCGGAAATCGGAGTCAGGGTCGTCCTCTCAAGATTTACACCTCCCCTCACCCTCCTCCCCCTCTCCCTTACCGTTGCCATGCGTACAAAAATAACTAAATCCCCATCGATTGTGGTTCGGTAAGATTCGGTATCGTAAACCCCTTCCTTCTTCGCCCTTTTGTTTTCGTTCTGCACCTCGGTTTCTCATACCGAATAGAAATTTTTCGGTGGCTTTTTATCGAATATTTTTATTGTGTCATAAAATATTCCAATTTTCCCGCACCTCGCTAATTATTCACGGATAAAACTTTCGTACTGAGGGTTTAAGGCGGAAAACAATGTTTTGTATCCTTATTTTTGGACAACTGTATTTACATTTTCGCAGTATTAAAACGCTTAAACGAGTTATAATTAAAACGGCGATCTTTTCGACCATGTTTTGGGTACTATTTTCCACCCTTTCAGAGCAAGTTTTTAGGACATATTTACTCTTTTTATCTTAAAAACAGTTTTTAAGTGTCTTTAAAGATACCTTAAATCTTTCACAGTCAACCGGATTACGGAGTGTCTCCCTCCGTTTTTTTTATCTGGAACTCGTTGCACTATGGCGAACGTGTCGCTTTTTATGCTTTTCGCTTTTCCCCCACTTTATATGAAGAAACGCTTTAAACCTGAATAACCAGGTCAACTGCTTTCTCCAATTATTTTGTTAAATGCTGAGATCGGAGTGCTCGGTCACTTGGCAACGAGCCTTCGTTTGTTTACGGTGATCGCTTTTTTTCTTCCTTAGCGATTTCACCTCGTTTGCGCTCGCTTTGGGTCAATATGGATTTTTAAAAACGACGTTTGTTTGACGTATTCCGTGCTTAAATATTCGCGAGCAGTCGTTCAACGAATTAAAAATACCAAAATGTTTTTTATTTAATTTCTCATTTAAAAGTTGTCACGATCTTAGAAATCAATGTCGGAGCTCTTACGAATAAAATGATTTCGTTTTATTAAATTCCCTCGTTTAAAAAAAATATTTTATTTTCAAGGAAATGATGCTCTACATTTTCAAACCGGTAATACTTTTGAGTATCTGTGCATTTATTTAAATATTTATGAACTTTTAAATGATCTTGTTAAACAATTAAGTGCCTAGAACTCGGCCTTTTATTTCAGCCCTTATTCTCAATAATATCAAGCATCCAATCTAGTCTGACAAAACCAATCGAGAGAGCAAAGTTTTGGAACGTCGAAAACCACGCAGCAGTAAACACTTTTGGTCGCATAGTGCTCGTAACGCTGGTCTCGCAACGTGAAAATCATACAAACAAACGCCTCAAAGGTGGAATTCCGAAAGACCAGGAAATTTTTCCGAATTTTAGGAGTATTCCGTCTTTGAGGAATTAATTTTTCGCACTTAATAAATCGTTTTTATGTTCAATAATTTTTTATTTTGTTTTGTGTACAATTTTTTACAAATCACAGTAAGCTTTTCATAATTTAGAAACTTCTAAAAAATTAATTCATTTTTTCCCTAGAAAGAAAATTATCTTATTTAATTCAAAAACAAAAATTTGAAATGGTGATGTTGTTTTCGCAAAAAGTCTTTCACTGTTGGTTTTTTCATTTTTTTAATGAACAACTTATTTAACAAACAGAAATTTCAAAGCGGATGTTTTCTAATAAAATTAATTGCCGCTGTTCTGTTTGCCCCTTTTCTCTACGTATCTAAACACACAAAACATCTGTTTTTGTCACTGATTCCTCAAAAGCCTCCACACCTCCAACAACAATGTATATTTCATCTGATTAATTTTCTTACCTGTTTTAGTTATTAGTTATTTTTTCAACTATGTTCTTGACGTTTATGAAACTTCTTTGGTAGCTATGTTTTCATCAATGTCAACATAATCACTAGAGGCACTAATGTTTTGGTCATACACTGTTTGGATTTCAATGTTACGGTACTGTATTCGATCTTTTATGTTGGATTCTACTTCTTCTGTGATGAATATAAATCCAATAAAGGTCTATATGACATGACTCTTACAATCAGTCTAAAAACGCCATAATTTTTCAGTTTTGCTTCACCATTTCTAGATTAAGCTGGATAAAGTAGCAAGAAAAAATATTTGCAGTCATCCAAGCATTTAGTTCGGTTTTATCCAGTTTTTTTTTTTAACGCTGCAGATTTTTTGATTTTCTGATGAATATTGGTTTCAGCATAGAGCGGTCAGCGAATATTGTCGGTATGATCGTGAAAACCTCCACTTGAACACTTTTTACCTTTCAAATGTAAAGTTTTGTTTGGAACCTGTTTTAAAAATAACCCAATCGTATCACAGTTATCTCGAGGATCATATCCCTCACAGATTTCTCCGAATTTTATTCTCAACAATGCAACAGAATTTTCATCAAAACTACTTGCTTCTCCCACAATGGTTCGAACCATCCTTTTGTTGCTCTAAAATAATTTAAATTTGGCTTATGGGCTACTTCTATATCTTTGGGTTGAAAAATTGGTCCAGAAATCAAAGCTTTTTACACATTCAATGCAAAGCCATTCAAAAACTATGTCATTAAGCTCATAATTTCATGGCTGCCGTGGTTTCTTCATCGGAGTTTGGTACACTTTGCTTTAAAGTATTTCTTCTTAATGGCTTCTTCACACATTCATATTTAGAGTGATCAGCAATTTGTTTGAATTTCAAATTTTGCGTTTCCCTCAATTCGATGACTTCGCCTTTTTTGTTTCGAATTAAAATTAATGGTACATGACGTTAGCTCAGTGTAATTTTTGAACCGTTTCGATTTTAATTAAATTGATTTAAGATAAACGTAAACATTTTTATCATACAGATTCCGACTCTCAGGAGCAAAATTCTAACAAAGCTACATTGGGAGGAAAAATTATGTCCAAGTATCAAGAGTTTATTTTATATGAAAATAGGGATATATTTGAAAACATATCCGTCTCTCGTGGGTTTCAGGCTTATTGGATTTCCGGCTCTGAGGAGTTTTATTGTATTAGCGTGGGAGCTTTCCTCTTAACGGTAGCGTACGTCACCTCGTCTTCCGTCAAGTGCACCGTTCGTTTGGTCTTTTCTTGTCGTAGCCCACCACAAATCCACTCCAGGGTTTTTGACGCGACACATATGATGCGTCACTGAAATTTCTCGGGGCGACGAAGTTTCCCAGAAAACATCGAGCACCCACTCGAGTTTCCTCCTGGATGTTTCGCCAGGGGCGAAAGAAGTTTGCCCCTAGGAGAAATGGCAATAGGAAATTAATTTTGAAACAGAGAGAGTAAGAGCGTCAAAGCAGTGTTGCCCAAACTGGAGGGTCGGGAAAGGCATCGAAAAATCCGCGAAGACGTAACTTTTTGTTTTATTGTTTAATTTTATTTAATGGCATACATTTATACCAATACATAAAAACACATATGTACATAATTAAGTTAATTTTTATCCAAATATAAAAGATGTTTATAATACTTTTAATTGACTTATACTTGATATTTATTGATAGATGGTTGGGGTTAAAGGGGGTCACGAAAATATCGGCTGCCGTAAGAGGGTGGTAAAGTTTGCATACAGTTAAGGAGCCGCTGCGTTAGAAAGTCTGTAAGTAGGATTCAGCGGCGGATGAGGCCGAAATGAATTGCGTGGGTGAAGGGTGGATTTGAGTAATCGTAAAACCTTTGTTCTCCTCTCGAAAAGGTTAAAAGGAGGACGGGGATTGATCCTACGAAGGTCACGTCCGGAATCGAAACTTCTCATGTTACCGCCTTCGGATTGATGTTGGGGTGCCTGTTGTGTTAGGTTGTGGATTGAGGGCTCTTCATCGAAGCATGTGGATGATGGATTTTATTTTAACGAAACGTCCATAAACAATGCTTTCCTTGATCCGCCTGTCTTCGGGTTCTGTGGTGCGAGGATTTTTTTCCCGAGAGGAAAAGCGCGATTATAGGAAAGAAAAAAATGTGGAAACGGTTCGAACGTTTTTAGCGATCAGGTTGATACGCGCTAATCAAGAGTCGAAGTATCGAGATTGAGTAGTAGTAGTAGTATTTGTTTAAAGGTGCTTCGACAGCTAGGGTCATTTCGCACCCGAGATTGAATTGATGGTAAATATTATGTGACAAAAGTAAACAAATCAAGGTTCGCTTTTCGAGACACGACGCATGGGGTTATCATCTTCATAGATAAGATATAATTCACCCATAGTGCTTTTAAAAGAAGCCAGTTGTTCATTTCTTCAAAAACGTGTCATAGTTGTATCAAAACAGAAAAAGCATTTAAAAGAATATTTTTCATCCTTTTCGGATTATAATTGAAATACAAGGTGCTTCAAAAAACATTGCCATTTATGGAACTAGTCTATCACTGCATACCACTTCTTATTAGTGTTTTTTATGTAAATATTCCCATAAATATATTAGCAACAAATAAACTGTATTTAAACGTTTTCTATGAATCACCCATTTGAATATAAAATTAAAATGTTACCCCTGAAAACACCACATACGTGGTAATATTTTTTTGAAGCGCTCTGTATATGGAGTGATAGCGTTAGTATGATTTTCATTTTTCATTTTCATTTTTTTGAGTATTAGGATAAAAAATTGATAAATTTCCACTTATGAAGACTAATCTGCAGGCGCAAATGCGCGAGTGACTCGCCTAAACCTTATATGGAAGAGTTAACCTGTGTGATTTATTAGACGTGAGCTTCGCTCTTTAATTTAATTTAGAAACCGCAAGAGACGTCGGTTTCTTTACCGTTTTCTTTCGTTCCTTGGTGATATTAATAGATTTTTCAAGAGGATTTTTTTATAAACGGCGTGCTTGTTTGTTGCGCCAACCTTTTCCTCTCGGATGAGGAGACTTGAGGGGAGGGGAGGTTGGAGAGCGAAGGACTCCATCACTCTCACCAACTGGAGGGTTTTTTTTTTTAATATTCCTCGCGTCCCTTTCAGTGGATCGGTGAGCCTCTGCCCTGAAGCCGTCTCTTCCCAATGAATCAGCATCACTTCCCATGAGTTAAAGCCATTCGGAGGGAGTCTTTCAGAGTGGGCGTGCGCGGGATGGACTTTTCCCCCTGGGGAGGACAAATACCCTAATTCCATACTACTTCGCTCTCTCTCTCTCTCTATCTTTTATTCTCCCTCAGAGAAATGCGGTTTTCCACCAATTTATCCGCTTTCTCATTCTGCACAGTCTATTTTTTATACATATCCCATTAATTTATTTTAAAATCTCAGGGCGGTGATGATGATGATGATGACTTTGAATTATGCTCGGCTTCCTTGGTTATTCAATCGATTAAACTGATTTGTATCGGCCTTTTTATCTTACATGATAGTTATCACGGGAATTGCGCTTGTCACATTTGGCATCGGTCCACAATAGTGTGAAACTATTTCGTTATCGATATCTTGGACGTTTTTATCGTTCGGTTTAGGATCGACTGAATAAAACAAAATGTGCTAACAGAATTAACGGCAGGTGATTGTGGATTCAAAGCTGAATTAACTAGCGCAGATAATAGCTTATGCTGATAACTCATACGTGTTGCCCAAAAATCTATTTACTCAACAGATAATATTATCGAGTTCGTCTTATGGCTGGAAATTTTCAAGAAAAAACACTTTTAAAAAATACTTGTCTCAGGTATCTTCAATAACTACGACAAGGTTATAAAAAACCAGATGCGCGTTTCGGCTACCTATCAATCGCCTTCAGTGGTGATTCACCGAAAATTGATCCTTTTTACTTTCTCCATACGAAGTAATGGGAAAGTATTGTGATCACGAAAAAAATCGACTTCGAGATTTCAACGGAAATACACGTTTTGAGGTCCCTAGAACACGTTTAGACTATTTTCGGCATGATGTCTGTGTGTGTATGTGATTATGGACACTCTTAACTCAAAAAGTACTTGCCATATCGTTACCAAACTTCATATGTAACACTTTAGCATTAGCACAAAGAACTGATTAGTTTTTGGACAATAACGGTTAACCGGAAGTAGAGGTTTATTCGAAACCCGATTCGGTTTTTGCGATATTTCTCCGTTAACACATCATTACTGTATATACTATTCTATACAAATGTTATAGCGAATGTAATTTCCTACAACTTTCATTTGAAACAATTTTCCATAGCAGTTACTGTTTAGGAATTATTTATAAATAATCTGTTTTTTCGGTTTCCGTCAAATATCTCCTTAAAAACGTCGTTGTTAGTAATCTTCGTAAGGACCAAAGTTGTAGAGAATAATATTTCTTCCAGGTTTTGTTTGAAACAAATTTTCGTAGAACCATCGATTTCGGAGATATTCAACTTTTTTCGAAATATCCTGTTTACAGCGCCAAAACCACGTAGCGGTGAATTCTGGAAACATTCAAAATATACGTAATTACGGCAATAAGGACTACTGTATTCTTTTACGATACGAAATAATAATTTTGCCTCATAATGCTATCCATAATAATTTAAATATCTATACCCAAATATGGAGAAAGTCATGTGTTGGCCACATCAGATTTTTTTTATTTGTAATTGGAATCGACGATTGCAGTATGCGAAGGATACTTTTTTACTCGAAATGGTTTTGTAATTAACTCAGCGCATTTATGAATTTTCCATGCTGTTCATAGAAATGGAACAACTAATTATATGCAACCATAAAAATGACAACATCCATCTTACAAATCCGACCTTTACCTAAATATCGCAGATAAAACATTCAAACGGCGAGTTTTCTATTTCTCAATGTGCAATATAATAATTACCCATATTGACGGATGATTAATGTTTTATCTGCTAAGTTCCAATTCCAGGGAAATTACCGCCGCCCCTTTTCGAAGGATGTTTTATTTTTGACAGCATGACTCCCTCTCTCAAGTACATTTTCTAACATTAATTGAATCATTCATTAATTTGTAGATATTCTAAATTCCAACTTCATATAAAATAGTCCGCAGAATCTCGAAGGACTCTCTTTGCGAAGATCACTTGGTGGCCTTGGCACCGTAATTTTCCTGCGCGTTTTCCGCCAACACCACTTTTAGATCGAAGATGTTGGACATAATGATATCGTCTCTTACCTTCCAATGCTACTCGTCCCCCGTGACTTAATGGTCGACTCTCTTTAAAAAAAAGAAAGATTTCTCTACTTCTCTCTGATTTTTTAATGGAAGTTCTATTCACGCATTCCTTAGATAAAGGTTCTTTTGTTTCTTTTTCTTTCCTTTCGTTTTCCCGCGATTTTATTAAATTCGGAAATTTGTCTTTTGGGCTTGAATTTTTCCGAGTTTTTCCTTTCCATAATCGGAAAGTCTGTAGGTTATTTTTTTCTAAAGTTTTATTGAAATTTTAAAAGATATTTCGTCGGAAACTTAATTAAAGGAATCTTTTGAGCAGTATCAGATTCACAAATCTTTCACCTTTAGGTCCCCTTCTTAGTTAAAATAAAACGCCTGTTTTTTTATTCAAATTTATAGTTCATTTCTGTTGTAATATTTCTGAATAAACATGAAATTAACAATTTTAATTACATTTTTCAAATAATAAATATAAAACATTACGCAAAACAAAAAATATACTCTCCCTAATCGTTTGCGACCTTAGTCACTGCCTACCCCTGCCTTAAGTTGAATCATTTTTCGAGGGTGGTAAGGCTCAGGAAGCGATTACTTTACGAAGAGGAGTCTTTATTTCTGTATTTCCTACCATTTAGGGCACTTTTCTCGTGTTTATCCTTTCAATATTTTTTTTGCGTTTTTAGTGAGGCATAAATCTCGAAAGGTTTCCGGATTTCTTACAGAAAGGCGTAACCAGATACTGCTTAACCATGGCATTTCCAATGGAGACACTTTTTGGCCACCATATACTAATTATCGACTTTTTACTCTGATACAATGCGAATAGAATGGTGTTAAAATTATTGTTACTTAAAAATGGCATTATATGATCGTTTATTTTTCTTACGTTGGTTCAGAGAACAAAGTACCTCTCCCTTGGCTGGGGTTGCTTTCACTTGTGTCACACCCAACTTCCGCTCAAAAAAGTCAGAATACAAGGTGAACCATTATTTGTACCTATTGTCAGCAAATACAGACAAAAAACAATCTGAAAAATTGCTCTGCAGATGCAAAGTAGTATCAATTTGAAGAGATGAGCGAAGAACCGCCGTAGCCTGCCGAACAACGAATGACTTTTATAAAAATGATATTAGTTTATTTTAATATCCTAACTTAATATTTTTTTTACTTTCTTTTGAGTGAACATTTGAAAACAATTAACTAACTTTTGTGTCATTAGAATGATCTAGTTCGGGAGAAATAAAAATTCGTCCACTTTTTACCTTCGCGTCCAATTAAAAAAAAATAAATTAGCATAAACTACCCAAATAAAATGTATCGGCAAACGTTTACAGTGAAGACAGAAGTATAATCAAAGGAATTTGGCTCAACCTCGTGGTAAATGATACTCATATTTCGGAAGGAAATAATAGCTATGTTAACATCCACAAAAAAATTATTTCACGGCCGGCTTCGCTAAATAACCTGATGATGCTAGTTATTTAGCGAAACTGATCGTGAAATAAATTTTTTTGTGGAAGTTAATACAGTTATTATTTTCTTCTGAAATAGAAGATAAAAAGGTTACTATAGAATTCATTGTGTGTGAGGGCGTTGTTCGTTCGGTATTAAATACCCAAAATATGTGGCAGACTTAAAACATTCCGTCTCTCTCGCCCTTTATTGAGGGTCATAGGTTTCTTGCGAAATCGGATCTAGAATGGCCATGAGGCCACATGCGTAATCTTGTCCTGACACACGAGTGGACCTTAATCCTATTGCTTCCACCTCGTCCTCGTCGAATCCCAAACCCGCTTCTCGCCAAACGAATCCAATTAACTCCGTTTTCCCGCAAATGGACGATGCGCATCTCAAAAAATCTTTCAGCGCCACTACAGTCCTTTAAAAAAAATGGACGTCCTCGTCAGAATTTATTACCCAATCCCTTCTGACCAGCTTCCAAACCTGTCTCATCCGCAGTTACTTTTTAGAAACAACCGGTGGTCGATCTTTCGAATCGTCAGATTTTTTGCGCGTGTGCGCCGTTTGATGGTCAAATAATCATCAGCGATAACATTAGTCATTCCACTTCATGATCTTTCTCGACGAAGGTAGTTAGTATTTTTTTCCCGAAGGCTGTCTCTTTTTCTACCTGGCCGAGTGCTCTGACGGTGAAACGCAAGTTCGCAAAATTTTAAGTAAATATCCTTCGGCTTTTCGCTGAGTCGTTCCCTTGGTTCGCTGTCTCTTTGCTTACCCTCGTTATGGTTATGGGTCATTGGAACGCATTTTTCTCATTAAAATTCAATTACTTCGAACGATGACAAAAGTAAAAATATTTATGGAATCGTGGTCACCATCTGTGTGTTTTTTCCCCTTCCCGATCCATCCTTGAGGTAAATATTATTCAAATGACCCACACGTACTAATTGCAGTTGAGTTGGCATTAGCGTTAATATTAGGCTCCAATGCAGAAGTCTTTATGCAATGTACACATACGTTTTCGTTTGTTTTTAATTATTTTAGTTTACTGAAAAATAGGCCTATCACTTTATTCCGTGAATAATCTCTCGGGTTTTGCACGAGAGAGCTTTTAATCGCCATATTTCCCCCCCCCCCCCCCCCCTCCCCCCCTTGGCGAACTAGGCAATTAAGATAGCGGTTGAGTGAACCAGATGAGTGTTTCAGCCACAGAGTTGACGTCCTCCTTTGTAAGTCACAGATCGTTCCAATTATAATCAGTGATCGTTGTCACCGAGGACAGCCACATTGCATCTGAAATCCGTATTTGGTTTAACCGACTCTTTTTACGGTCGCGAGAATATCCACGAGTTGAAATTCATTATACATTATGAAAGTATTGATGTAAGTTCTATGCAGACAAGCATATGCTGGACAAACATTCTGAAAAATGAGGAGAGCGTGAAAAATATCCCATTCTGAAACGGGAGGATTAACCAGCTTCTGTACTTAGGTGGTTAGAATATCCTCCCGGAAAGTGGAAGATCCGGGTGCATTCCTGGTCAAGGAAGAATTTTTCTACAGCTTTTTCAAAAAGCCTTTATTTTTTTGTTGTTTTGTTATTCTCACCTTTCCCTTCCCTCTTTTTGAGTTGAATAGAATGGCGTTTTGGAATGTTCTTGTAGCCTCGCGACCCAGAGGGACAGAAACGTTGAGTCCTTAAGCCTTCCCATCCTACCGTAGATGAAAATTGAAAATTTTATGTACTTGCTATAGAAATCCGAAGATGCTATAATAAAAATCACTTCCACAATTGCGTTTTTGTTTCACATTTCAGATTTTTTTATGGAATATAGGCTCGAGATTTTCTCATACCCTTGCGATCCAGTACTAGGTCGCGATCCCTAATTTGAAAAATAAACGCTGGAATGCTTTCCTCCCTCCTTATTTCGTCTGTATTGAAATTTTTTTTAGCTTTTGGTTAAATCGAGCCGGAGGATGTCTCACACCGTACGCCGCCGAGATTGCGTTTCTCATCCGTCGCCTTCTCCGTTCTTCTTTTTTCCGCCTTCTAGACCGTATGGCGGCGTTCCGTCGGTTTGAATCGAGGGTTTGGAATGTGCGAGAGAGTCGGTTGCGGAGGAGAGGAGAGTGAGAGAGGGGGGGAGGGAGGAGAGGTGGTAGGGAGGATTGGAGTGCGAGGGATCGATATCTGGGGTGTCGTTGGGATTCGAGGGTCTCCTCTTGGAGGGCAGCTCTGATATTATAGGGATGGAGTCGCACCACGTTCTCTCCATCCCTTCCGATGGTGCATTGTTTTTTTATCCTCTTTATCTCCCTCCCTCTACGTCACGGAGTTGACCTATTTCGTCTCATCAGCACGGATTTTATTAAAATTATTTTTTTGTGTACACGTCCCGTCGCACGTAGGTACTTTTTTAACCGATCCATCAAGCGCGTTTTCGGAGCTTTTCAGCTTCGGTTGTTTTAAAACGTTTGCGTGTTTTCTTTTAATTACGCGATTTTCTGCGAAGTTTAGGTGCAAGAAAGCGCACGTATACCAGAAAACGAATGTCAAATCTCTTCAAGGTAAGCGTCTAAAAATTCGCATTTACTACTACTCGAAGATGGTACTTCCTCGTTGTGTCGCTGATGGTTAATCTTTCTATAAAAATGAGAAAATGTTGTTCTACCTCATAGCGCTATAATGCCGCTTAACCATATGAGATGTCCTTGAGTCGTGTTTTTAATTATAAAACGACAAGAATTATTTTTAACTCAAAATGTGTATTAGATCCCCGAGGTGTCTGAGTACTTTATTTAAAGCACGCGCCATAGGTTTGCTCGCCATTTTTCATATTTTTTTCGACTACTGTTTGGTTTTTTTACATGCTCGTGTACAGACCTCGCGGTTAATAACAGCCTGTTCAGTGGCAATAGTAATTATAAAAACAAAATACCACGCTTACTAGGGGAATTGAGCACATTGTTATCCGAACAATAATGGCTAGCTTACGTTACCTAACTCTTAAAAAAATTTAACTCTCTTTTGTCTTCATAGTCGAATACGAAAAATGGTTTCGTAATTTTCTAGCGTTGCAAGTATGAAGTTTCGGCGTGTATATATTCGTTTGCAGTATCATCAGCTCCTTAATTCATGACGAACGAACGACGTAAACGACGGACTCCCAAGGTCGGCACGTAGTCATACGCTTTCGCGTTGTTATTTTCAATTTCGTAGCGATTTGGTAGAATTATTCTTCATTAAGAAAGAGTGCGATGATTTCGAACCGGTGAAAACTGTGTCGCCGGAATCGATTTCCATGTAAATCAATAATTACGCAACGTTTTATCCGTGCAACTCCTTGCGGTCAATCGATTATCACCAAGGAAACTTGCGAGCCTATGTAGTATATAGGCGTTATGCGTCTCAAGGATTATTGTTTATTGATTCGGGCGCGTACCCGATTCCCGCTAATCCATCAACCCTCGCGACGAAAGAGAGAAACGAATTAATTTCGCAGAGGACGATGACGACGCCGAAAAAAAGCACCTATATTCACCCGCGCCGTTTATTGCGCGCTTTAACGGAGCAGGTGTGGAATTGCGAAGTTTTCGTGCCTTCTCTCGATGACGCCATCCGCGGTGATGCCGCTAAAACTATTTTTTTTACGGAAACCGCTTTTATTTTCTGCGCCGCATCTTTTCGCACGGGATTGTTCAGATAAACTAAACGAAGAAGGAGCTCCACGCCGTCTCCCGCAATGGATGATGATGACCTCCTTTAAAAACTCATAATTAAGGCGACGTTTTTTTTGTAGCTTCTCTCATTCACTTTGGCAATTTGAACATAATCGTCGGCGGATAAGAATCGGGGCGAGGACGTTCACTTGTTTGACCGCCCTTTATATATATATATGTATATATATGTGTATATATATATATATATATATATATATATATATATATATATATATATATATATATATATCCATCTTCCTCCTCCACCGCCACCGGACTCCTCCAAGGATGCCTGCGGGGCTTCGTTGGACCCACTTAACACGCGTCCACGCGCGGGGACAGCATTGATCTCGTAAAACATATGGAAAAGGACGAGCTAGAAGTTAAAGAGTCAGCGTTCTGCGGAAGAATAAATGGCGTATTGGAAAACCTCCCTTTTGAGTTTTTCTTTTAGGTTAGAATTTGCCTTTGTTGTTAGAGAAGTCACGGTGGAGTTTGCAAGTCAGAAAAAATGTTCAATTATTTTTTCTGGTTATTATATTGCTGTCCAAATAATTTGCGCTGTTGTGAGTGAGTCAGAACTTTACGAGTAATTATTTTTCCTTTAAACGACAGATCTCAAACCCAAGAGGGATAAGGGATAAAAGATAATTCATATATATATATATCATCATCGTCTGCCTTTTTCAGTCCACTGACGGATGAAGGCCTCCCCCAGACTCTTCCAGTTTTCCCTGTCAACTGCCTCCCTCCTCCAAGTTTGCCCCAAGAACTTAACAAGCTCTCTGTTCCACCTGTCTTTCGGTCTTCTTTTCGGTCTCTTGATGTTTCTTGGGATCCATTCGATGACACTGGACGTCCAACGCTGGTCATTTCTACTAGCAATGTGGCCCGCCCACTGCCATTTTAGCACCTTCACTCTTCTAATCACGTCACAGACTCCCGTCTTCTTTCTTACCCAGTCGTTCCTCTTGCGGTCTCTTCGGGTGATCCCTAACATGCATCTCTCCATGCCCCTCTGTGTTGTTTGCAGGCGCTGTATCATTCTGGCATTCATGGTCCATGTTTCACAACCATATGTCAGAACAGGCAGAACACATTGGACATACAGTCTCCTATTTAGGAAGACTGGAATATTTAATTTAAAGATGTTCGCATTCTTGCCAGAAGCACTCCATGCCATCTTCACTCTCCGGTTGATTTCTCCGAGAAGCGAACCATCAGTGGTGATGAGTTGACCTAAGTAAACACAGCTGGTTACTTCTCCGAGTTCTGCTCCGTTGATATGTATCTTCTCAGAATTTGTGAAGGAGTTGTACATAACCTTTGTTTTATTAAGATTCATCTTAAGTCCAGCTTCTCGGCTTGCTTGCTCAAGCTCTTCAGTTCTTCTAAGGAGCTCTTCCGGGCTCCCTGCGAACAGTATGATATTATCTGCAAAGCGCAGGTGACTCAGATATTCTCCATTTACATTTATGCCTTTTTCCTCCCAGTCTAGCATTTTGAATACTTCCTCTAGAGCTGCTGTAAATAACTTAGGGGACATAGTATCTCCTTGTCTCACTCACTTTTCGGCCTTAAAGGCACTGGTCTCTTCATGCAGCTGGACAGATGTTGTCGCATTTTCGTAGATATTCTTGATCAAGGTTATGTACGTTTCTTCTACTCCTTGTTTCTTTAGTGCACGTAACACCGACGAAGTTCGGACAGAGTCGAATGCTTTCTCGTAGTCGATAAAACACATACATAGAGGTAATTCATACTCGTTAGTCCGACTGATTACCACTCTCACGACTTGGATGTGACCCATCGTGCTATACCCACTGCGAAATCCAGCTTGCTGTCTGGGTTGGGCAGAATCAAGATGGTTTTGAAGGCGCATAGTGAGTATTTTGGTGAATATTTTGTAGACTGTTGGGAGTAGGCTGATCGGTCTGTAGTTATTCAAGTCTTCTTTGGAACCTTTCTTGTGCAGAAGGATAATACATGCGTGGTTCCATGTTTCTGGTATCTTTTTCTTCCCCAGACAGGAATTAAAAATCTTAGTGAGAATTGTTTCCATATGATTACCCATTGCTTCGAATACTTCCGCTGTGATACCATCCATTCCAGATGCTTTTCCATTCTTCATACTTCTGATTGCGTGTCTCACCTCTTCCGGATGGATATCTGGGACCTCTTCGGTGGGCATGTTTCCATCATCATTTACTTCATTATTTCCTAGAGGATCCTCATACAGCTTGGTGTAAAATTCTTGTACCCGTTTCAGGATTAGTTTCCTACTATGGGTTATGGAACCGTCTTCTAGCATCAAGGCCACCAGCTGTCTCTTTCCGATCGAGAGATGTTGCTTCATTTACTTGTAACTTCTATTGTTTTCTATGGCTTTCTCGATTAGCTCATAATTATATTTTTTCACATCTTCCTGGATGCACTTCCTTATAGTTTTGTTTAGTTCTGCAAAATGGATCATTTCTTTAGGATCTTTAGTAATTATCATTTTCCTTCTTTTTTCCATCAGCAGTCTTGTTTTTTTCGGTCAACTTTTTCTCTGGCTTTGTTTTAACTGTTCCGCCTATTTCTTGAGTATCTCTATAAATTGGGATTCAACTTCTTGGTCTTCCAGTGCACTGAATCGATTTTTCAGTTGGAGCTGAAATTCTTCTTTTCGTTCTTTTAGCACCTGCGTGTTGATAATAGACTTAGGCTTCTTCTTTATAAGCTTCTGTCTTTCTAACTTTCAGTTGAATTTTATTCTGCATCTTACCAAGCGATGGTCGCTTCCAGTTTTAAACTGGTTGAGGACGGAACAGTCTTCAGCCAATTGCTTCTTATTGACTAGTATATAGTCAATTTCGTTTTTGGTACCATTGTGTCCTTTCCAGGTCCATTTTCTATTGGGACTCTTTTTGAAAAAACTGTTCATTATGTATAGACTAGTACATTCAGCAAAGTCTACAAGTCGGTCCCCTCGTTCATTTCTGTCTCCATAGCCCAATTTTCCAACTGCGCTGTCGTCTTCCTTTTGTTCTCCTACCTTGGCATTGAAATCACCCATGACCACTTTTAGATGGCAGCTTCCTTTGTCGTGCAGTTCTCTAACTTCTTGGTAGAAATCTTCCACTTCCTCATCCGAGTATGATGACGTTGGCGCATGAACTTGGACTATTTGAAGTTAATATCTTTTATTTATTTGAAGCACTAGTCTAGCTGTCCGCTCGGATGAACTTTCCATTTCCACGATATTATTCTTCAATTTTTGTTGGTGATGAATCCAACTCCTGTTCTTCCTGTGTCAGTTCCCCTGTAGTAAAAAATATGTCCACTCTTCAACTCCAATAGGCCTTCACCTTTTCTTCTCACCTCACTAAGCCCTAAAATGTCCCACTTGATCTTCTTCAGTTGTTCTTGGAGCTCTTGAAGTTTATCTTCACTGGAGAAAGTCCGGCAGTTAAAGGTAGTTAGGTTGAAGTTAAAGGAATTGGGTAAGGATGAGAAAGATTGGCAGTGGGCGTTTAACTTCAGGGGATTCTTAGCACCCTCTGCCTTCATGCCTTTTTCCTGACCACTGCCACGGTCAGAGGCAATCCAACCTCCGGAGAATGAGGGCCGATTTTTATGGGTGTACATGTCATGGGGGGATTGTGGGCCTTAAAACACCACGCTGGCCCAGAGCGGGTTGGTGAGTACCTCTTTCACTTTGGCCGGAGATATTGCAGAAAGACTTGACAGCATGGTTGAACCTACCGGTGTCCGAGGACACCACTGTTCTTCGCCCTTTAGCCTCCGTTTACACCCTACCGCCGACTTTGAGGCAGTGAACTGAGGCAGTTGGAAGGGATATATATATATATATTATATACGCGAAGCACATGATATTCAAAAAGATATGATTAAAAAAGATTTTTCCTTCAGGAGATAAAAAGAAAACATTTACAAAGAATGTAAAAATTATAGTTATTTAATAATTATAATAACGCCATGGTAAGGAACCTGAGAGTTTGGTTGAAAATTACAAGCACACCAATCAGAACGATATAAATATATTTTTAATTCGACATAAATCATCATGGAACTCTTAAATTTACTTTATTATTTCGTATTTCCATTACTGTCCCGTTGGCGGTTTTTCTCCCAACTACTTACAGCAGAACCCAAGAGGGCCGTAATTTTTGTGCTGCCAAGAAAAAAAAAACGACCCGCGTGCGTGCACCTTTTATTTCGTCGATAATACATACAATCACGTTTTTCTTTCGTGTGTCATAACATCGGAATAATCCTGTAATTTGCGCAGCGGTAACACTGGCTGAATCGGCTCAATTTCATTATGCATGGAAAAATCTTAAATCAACGCCGTAAGCTGACCGACGCGTTCGCATAAATATATACGTTGGATATAAATATTCTAATTTAAAGAGAATAAATGTACCCTTCCATCGCGATTCATGTTTCTTTCGAGCGCGCAAAAATCAAGGCTCGAATCTTCCATTCCTTAACGATTCTTTTCGTGTTCTTTACCTGTTAACCTTCGCCGGAACGAAAGAAAGAACGCTTCTTTTATTTTTTTAAACGAATTTCGAATACTTCACCGCTGACGGTGGGCATAAATATATCGATGCTTCTTTGTTCTCTTTTGTGCTCGAAACGGATTTGGGACAAGGACTCTTTCCGTCGCAGCGACTTAACCTCACAAGTTCACTTTTATGAATAAGCTCGGATGAGTTCGTGAGTCTTGAAAGGTGCAAGAAGTCCTTGTCCCGAGGCAGGATTTGAAACCGCGACCTCTTCGTGTGTCAGGAAGAACGCATTGCCGGCTGCGAAGCGACCAAGGTCTCGCGTTTGTTGAAATTGAAGTAACCGTAGCGATCGAGGGTAATCGTTCGTTTTTTTTGTTTTTCTTTCTCGCGCGGGACCCGTTTTTCGACCGATGACCTCATCGAAAGAGCTCGCACTCGAAACGCGAGGATCGCTCGTCCCGTGGTCGACTCGTCGCCTCGATCCGAAATCACGACCCGAAGAAGATTTTGCTCGGCGAAGTGATCGGATCATCCCTGGCTAGGAAACTGTCGGCGCGTGGTCGATCCGAAATAAAATTCGAAGTGTATCCTGACGTGGGAATAACGATGCGTGATAGAGAGAGAGAGTTTGATTTTTTTTTTTAGATAGCGGTGATGGAGTTGCTAGTTTCACGCAGCGGGTCCAGGGTATCAATCCGGCGGAGGTCGGATTTTTCAACATGGGATCGTCCCGTCACCTACTTGAGTCGTTCGAGGAGATCGCGAAAATCAACGCTCCGTCCATCGGAAGGGACGTTTTTAATCAGTTGACCACATTGGTGCTCTTAAAGAGTAGGCTAATTCTATCCCCGGGTTTCCGTCCTCCCTCCTGTATATATCTGGTGTGGCTATAACAATCCAAGAGACTGAATAACCAGAAATATAAACAATCACAGCAAAAGAGTTTAATTTGTAAAAATAAATGCGTAGATTCATCGAGAAGAGGATTTTATTATGTACAGCACCCAAAGCGGTAGTGGTTTGCGAAGCCCACACAACTCGCGATTCCTGCGGAAGCACGTGGTTAAATTAAATGGAGGAAAACAGGCTAGCATATCTTTATAATGTATTTGCATATTTATGGTACAATATATTGGGCGGGTTTCTCAAGGTCGATATCGATCGCAGCTCAAAGTCTTCGAATGAGAAATAATTGCTTATTCAATGATACCCGTCACTTGAGACTGGTTTTCGCCCATTACCATTTGCGTTGATCTTTGTCATCATTTAGGATGAACTACCGCTTCTTTTATGTTAGGACATTTTACATTCACTGGATACATTTCTCGAGACTCCATCAGGATATAGGACGGTTAGGCACGACCGATTCGGCGACAGACTATTCGGCGATGAGACTATTCGGCACCGGACAGTTTGGCGCCAACCATGTTCCGCACGTCACAATTCCAATATATTTTGGAGGGAATGACGTCATGATAATATTAATATAGCAACTATTAAGTTACCTAAACTATTACATAGAAATAAAAGTTACTATATTTAAAGGAAATTAGATTTAAATTAACTTTCGTGAGAAACACTATAAAAATTATGACGAAAAATCACCGGATGATATGTATAATGATTTTGCAGAATTAGTTAATTATATTAATGTTAATTTAATACAAATGTTACTGTTAAGTTAAATATTGTGAACGTTTTCTCACGAAAGTAAATTTGAAAGTTAATTCTTTAAAAATATAATCAATTTTATTAAAACAGTATTGGTTCGATGAAATCAACTGGTTGCATAATTTTCATCCTATACTTTTCCTCACGAAAGTTAATTTAAATCTAATTTCCTTTAAATATAGTCATTTTTATTTCTAGGTAATAGATTCGGTAACTTAATACTTGCAATATTAATATTATCATGACTCCATTCCCTCTTAAATATATTGAATATATTGGAATTGCGCCGTGCGGAATACGGTTGGCGCCGAACTGTCCGATGCCGAATAATCCCGTCGCCGAACCGGTCGTGCCGAACTGTCCCTTTCCGGACTTCAGCAACCTTCCTCGTGCAATCCGCAGTCGTTTCTATTGCCATAGGACGCTCCTGTCATTCGGACTACCTATGCCAGTGATGGCGAACCTATGGCACGCGTGTCATAAGTGGCACGCAAGACGATTTTGGTTGGCACGCCAACGAAAGGCGAAAACCAATCAAAGCATTTATCGTACTGATTTAGCGCCGCAAAAACATTTATGTTATTTATACCCGTTTTCTACTCTTATGAAGCTTGACCGTGGCGCAGTGAATAGCCAATCAGGGCGCTTTCCCCTTCCACCACCATTTGAAGTTTTCGAGAGGCGCGGGAAAGTAGTACGCTCTTGCCCGATATCCTCTCTTGAAGAAAGTCGCATGCGAACGCTAAGGCGTAAACGCGGTAGATCTGGCAACACAGTCGAGCTCGGAGCGATGTGAACAACACGATGTTGAGAGACCGACTGACTTTCTCCCCTCCCAATCGACGGTCTCTCGAGCTTTCATTGGCTGCAGCAGTAAGCATACAACTAGGATTTTCAAGGTCAAGCTTCATAAGAGTAGAAAACGGGTATAGTCAACTATTATAAACGTTATTTTTACGGTTACCATCTTATTTCTTGATCACGAATTTTATTCAGTTGGCACGCAAAAAAATCAAGTACTTTTTTGTGGCACGCAAGACGGAAAAAATTCGACAATTTCAGTAATATTGGCACGCGGACAATAGAAGGTTCGTCATCACTGACATATGCCGTTACGAGCGTTTTTTTATTAAAGCTTTTGTTTTTTTCTGACCGGAAAAAAACGCGACGTTCCGAATTTATAAAACGGTTGCTACTAGCGAACCCGACGTTTTAAATCATTCCCGCGCGCCTGCGTTTGTTTACAGTTCTCGCTATTTTCCCGTAATTCCTCGTTATCGCCAGCGTCGTAAATCTTTTAACTGCCAGTCAATGAGAGATGGTGTCTCCCGGGGATGCGGCGAAACAATTGAATCTCGTCGCCTCGCGTGACGTCGCTTGCTTTACCTTGGTCTTGGGAAAAAAGGTCTCTCTGCCCCTTTTCGAATTCGGTATTTCGTTTGTCTTTCCACTCTCGTTTATTGCGTGCATTGCGTAATTACGTCGCTCGCGAGGTAATTTCTTCTCGGATCCATAAATGGCGATTTTTCCGCTTTATGATGTTGGCCTTGAGACGTATTTTTGGAAAACCGAGAAGAAGACGCACATGTCGCAAGAAAGGGGAAGGTCGTTCACCGTGAATTTATGTACTTCGCTAAAATACCGAAATAACCGCTTCGTCGAATGAGTGAAAGTGCTCCAAAAAAAGTCGTCGCGTTATCCTCGTTTATCAAGAATTGGTTTCACGAACTAAACGATATTTTGGACCCTCGTTTCTATATTTTATGGATTTCGTTGAACCGAATGATCGATTGGCTTTTAGTATTATTGAAAAACACGTTATACCTTTCCTTAAAATGAGATAGCTTGTTATGACCTGCAAATTTTGCGTAGTATATTTTTGGCCTTCCGTTTTATTAAAAGATGGTATTTTATAATCCTGTGGGATACAAATGTTATCCGATTTTAATTTTGCGCCGTTTCTCAATATTTAAGCGACGTGAAGTCATTTTTGCGTTAACTCGTGCAAAATAATCGTACGTTTCCTATTGGATCGACTATGCACATGCAGGAACGGCCCGAAGTATTTTGGCACCCGGGCGAGAAACCGCTCCTGCGCCCCTTTCTTAAATTTGTGCTAAGATATTTCTAAAAGAACTTGCTAATTTATCCATTATTCCGTAAAGTAATTTATAACGAAAAAGTAAAATGAATTTTATCTAGATTATCGCCTGTTCCGCTATATAAATTGGTATCCAATATTTATTCACTTGCATGTATAGGTAGATGGTCGGAATGAGCGCTCCCAATACTTCGGCGCCCGGGGCGGCCGACCGTTTCTCCGTTACCTCGAGCCGGCCATGTCCACAGCTATTTCAACGTGCGTCGCGCGATTCTTTCTTTCGATCGATTTACTTTCGGTGTGTGTGTGCGTATCGACTTTCCAATAACGGGATCAAATAGATGCTCAAATGCTTGCAGGACGTGGGTATTCCGCCCGTCTCTTAGTTTTTTTATTTATCTAGGGCGTTTGCCACGAGGCAGGTTCTATTGATTGGAAACTATTACCTTTATTTTCCCCTCGTTCTTCGTCTCACCCTCCGGACGCTATTGAAAAGTACCTCCGCCATTCCGCGTAATCCCAATGCCACCTGGAATTCGTGCCCAAATTTAATTAGGGCGTCGCGTCGTTGCTCCGAGCTCGCGAGTCGAGCGCGAAATCATCTTTTTCCCCCCTCTTTGTTTCAGAAATCCCACGTGAAAACCTTTTTACGATTTCTCGTCGTGGATTTTGCGATGCGGGAATCAGACCCATTGATCCGAAAAGCACATTTTGCCGAGAAGAGTTTTGATTGAGGTTTACGTCCATGGGGGATGGGATCGCGTTATGATGTATCGCGCCGGATCCTGGTGAAATCGGGAAGCGATGAGTCATGCGGGATAAAAAGGGTTCTTTGTTCGAAAGTTCTTCTGCGGTTGGATCGAAATAAAAGAAAGATAAATAGAGATACCTATAGAGAGTGAGAGAACCTAGGTAGCTGTGAACGATTGGTCACCATAATTCTTACGGTAGAGCCGCTAATGTCTTATCATGACGTCTTTACTCTTGGTGAAATAAAGGTTGATTTGTAGTTGCTAATCTTTGTCATAAGAGAAAAACGATTTTCAACACGTTACGTGAGTGGAGAATAACATTGCGCGATATATGATTATATTCTACGCCAAGCATCTTCAGCCTCTTTTGGTGACGTTCCCCCTAACAAATTTAAAAGTGATAAGGACATTAACATTTTTTAAAAATTAAAATACAATACTTTTTCTTAAACATTTCAATAATAAAACTTGGTGTTACACATTTTTAATTAACGGCCGCGATTTCTTGCGATAGAGACATCTCAAGAAATCGCGTACTATGCAAATGTCCCATTTGCCTTTAAAAACCTCAATGAAACATTTTCCAACTTTGTCCGTAATCGTAAAATCACAGCCTCTGATTTAGAGTCCATGTATGAAAGATAAAATAAGAAGCAAGCACGTTGACGACTCGTCATTCACTGTAATTTAAGCGAGGTTTTGCGTTGCAGCGGAACCCGAATCTTGCGAATCAACCGCAGGAGATTCTAGCAAATCCGCTTTGCATCTTCGTCTTGTAAATTTTCTGCATAGTTATCCCCACGGCGACACGAGTTTAACATCGCTCCAATGCTGAAACAAACCGCCCACTCAGTAGCGATCAGCGTCTTCCCCCATTGTTAACGAGTTCGAGGCGGATTTTCCTCCTACCCAAAATAGTCAAAACATTCTCCTCCTCCATTTCTATTTTCGCAGTTTCCTGCTCTTCCTTCCCTGAGAAAGAACCTTCCTCGTAGATTCGCTTTTGCCGTGTTTCGACGGCGTATCGTTTCAGCGAGAAAACAACTTTTCCTTCTTTCTTCGTCCTTGTATCGGGACGAGCTATCAAATCGCGTTTCGCTCATCCGAATTTGCCTCAAATATAGCCATTCTTCTACCGCGAAACCGAATGCGTTGGCGCCTCCTGGTAACCAAATATTAGCGATGAATCCTTACGGCTTAGGGATGGAAAGGGGGAAGGGAAAATATATACGTATTACGCAGCGAAGGAGATAGTTGCCAGAAGGGAACGCCTCTGGCGGACGAAGATGTAAACTTATACGTGTACAGATTTGCGATATTTTGCGGGATATTGGAGTCAAGGAGTGGTAAAAATAAACCGTGCTAGAAATATTGAAAAGAAGGTGAGTTCGTCTCGTTTTAAAGACCGAAAGTGCTCAAATGGTGATTCATGGAGAGGAGAGGATGTTAAAAGCGGTAGAGGAGAAGGAAAACTTTGAGGGTTGAATTTAATGGAAGGAATAATTTTGTAAGGACTTGATAACCTAAGGCAACCTCCTATAAATTCGCAATGTTCAACGAAAACTCTGTCGGAGTCTGTAACTCAGAAACGTATTTTCGATTACTAGAATTTTCTATCACTGGAGTTATCGATTAATCGAACTGTAGTTATCTCGAAGAAGATTATTCCTCCCGTTAACATTTCAACCTCTAGGAGATCTAACATTAGGCATGTAAAAATATTCGATCAATGGGAATCTTAAATCATCCCTACATCTTCTATTCTTGACGATAGAACTACTTATTGCGAAAAATGTATTTTTAGAGCCGTCATAAAATTCGAGTAGTACAAGTTCGATCTATCGAGGTTAGCCTGCAATGGATAAGTGAGGTAGAAGCGTAGAAGGTGAGCATTATCGACCATCCCGCGGCTCGCTTTACACAGGTAAAAAGAGAGATTTTTTAAAAAAAGATAGAGGGCTCTGGTCGAAGTGTGATTGAGTAAGAAAAGGAGTGTGCGTAAAACAAAGAGGATGGGCAGGGGAAGACGAAACGTTGGACGAATATGTAGCAGATAACGTGGGAGGAGAGAGGGAGGGAGGAAGGATCGAAGGAAGGGAAGGCGGGAGGCACCCGTAATGCTAAAGTTTGAATTAAAGAGTGGGAGAAAGATGGCCGGTGTGTAGGAGGAGGAGAACGAGTTAGGACCTTTGGATAGGGAAGATTTACGGAGTGCGAGGAAAGGAAGATGGTTTAGTTAGAGGAGATGGGTCGATTATGTGTAGGAGAGAATTAGTGAGAGATGCAGAGAAGAGGACGGTTTTTGGGTGAGTGGGTGGAAGGAAGAGGGTGGGCGGAGATGTGAAAGGAAGAGTAGGCGGTGGGTTGAAGGAGGGGGAAGATTAGAGGAATTATTGATACGGGAAGTTCAAGAAGCCGTGAAAGACGTGAACTTCTGAGAGATAAGAGGGAGGGCGAAAAGTCTATCAAAGGAAAGAGGAGGGAGAGTGATGGTAGGCGAGGAAGAAAAGAGAGAGGAAAACGGGAGGAGGAGCGAGAGAGAGAGTACCATCATCATCATCATCACAGCTAGTCTGTCCGTAGACAGGTCCGTGATTATTCATGGTTAAACTTGGTTCTCCATATACTCCTATTTTCCGCAGTCTTCTTCATGTCTTGATAGCTCTCTTTTCCATTCAAGTCGTCTATCAGCTGAAACATTTTCCTGCCTCTTTCTCTTTTTCCATGCAGTGTTCCTTCTAGCACTTCTTTAATGATGCTCTCTCTCCTCAGGTAATGTCCTATCCAGTTCGCCTTCCTCTTTCTTATAGTCTCTATTTTCGTTCGCTCCTCTCCTATTCTTCGTAATACTTCCTCGTTTTTCACCCTATCTCCCCATTTTATCTTCAGAATTCTTCTCCATGTCCACATTTCGAAGCTTTCCAAGTATTTAATATCATTTTTCCTTAGCGTCCATGTTTCTGCTCCGTACAGAGCTATACTCCATACATAGCATCTTATCAACCTCTTGCGGATTTCCTGCTTTATATTTCCCGTTAGCAGGAGTTTCTTTCTTCTGAATGCGGCTTTTGCTTTCGTTATTCTAGTCCTGATTTCATCTGTACATTTTGCTTCTCTTGTTATGATGCTTCCAAGGTATTTATAATCTGAAACTTGTTCTAATGGCTTTCCTCCAATACTTATGTTCAAATTTTCTTCTTCTTTACTTGATATTCGCATAACCTTGGATTTTTCTGTATTAATTTCCATACCGTATTTTCTACCTGTTATCACTAGTCTATTTATCATTTTCTGGAGATCCTTTTCCTTTCTTGCTAGAAGTACTTGATCATCCGCGTATTTCACTGATCTTATAATCCTTCCTCCGATTTTGAAATCTCCCGTGCCTTCTAACGCTTCCTGCATTAGTCTCTCTCCATATATATTGAATAGAATCGGCGATAGACAGCAGCCCTGTCTTACTCTACCGATATGTACTCCGCTGGTGTCCGCATTCTCCAACCTGACCTTTACAACTTGATTCACATAAAGATTCCTGATCAGTCTCCTGTCTTTCCAGTCTACATCTATGTCCTTTAATATCCTCATCAGCAGTACCCAATTTACTCTTATCAAAGGCCTTCTGCCAGTCGACGAAACATACGCAGCAATCTTGGCTGTACTCTATTGCCCTTTCTGATACGATTCTCACAACACCGATAGCAACTCTGGTTCCTCGTCCTTTTCCGAAGCCGAATTGATCTTCCCCTAGCATTTCTTCGGCCTTTTTCTCTAGCCTTTATTAAGAATCCTCGTGAGAGTATAAAGAGTGTATATAGAGTGTATAGAAGGAGGAGAGAGGGAGAAAGGAGAGATCTAGCAAAGGAAAGAGGGAGGGAAGGGATGATAGGGGAGGAGGAAAAGAAAGGAGCGGGAGAGGAGATAGCGTATAGAGAGGAGGATGAGGAGGATGGAGGGAGGGAGGGAAGGACGAAGATGTCATTGCCCTTGAAAGGGGAGTATTATTGGAATGGAAGGAACAGGAAGGGCGTGGGCGAGAAGGAGAGAGAGGTATAAAGAGTGGAGATTTTTCATTGGAGGAAGAGCGGTAAAAAGACAATTTTGGGGAGAAAGAGATAGGAGGGGGAGAGAGAGAGAGAGAGAGAGACGACATTCGAGATTTTTTTTAGTCTCGTTTAAGTTTTTGTTCCTTCTTTTTTTATATCGTCCGCCTTCGATCCTTTCCTACCCTCCTTTCTCCCTCGTTCCATCACGCCCCTCTCCCGCCGCATTCTTCTCCATTCGCGAATATTCCGAGTGGTTGAGTCAAGTGAAATGTATTCTTTTCTCTTTGGGTCTTCTGTAGGGAGGGGTGGAAAGAGGGGAGTTGTGAAGGGGGGAAAAAGAGTATGGATGGGGGCGTGTGGAGGGTGGGTAAAGAGGCGGGAGGTATGGAGAAGGAGGAAGAGATGGTGGAAGGAAGAGGGAAGAGGGAAGAGACCGGAAAAAAGTTTTTTTTTTTGGTGCATAGGGAGGGGAGGGAACGGGAGAAAAAGCTTCACCCGTCCGTCGCGAGATGGCGGGAGCGTGGAAGGACATTTGAAGCGCGAAAAAGATGTGGCGCCGCAGAAACTGGTGGAGCTTCATGCGCAAAATCCTTTTTGAGCTTCCATTCTTGGTTGTGTGTGTTTTTTCGTGCCTCCTTTTTCGCAGGCTATTCTGAGTCGGGTTTACACTCCTCCGCGCAGAAAATGCTCTCTAAGCTGCGTAGTTAGGAACGTGATATCTTAGTATTTGTTAGCTCTGTAGAAGATTAATAAATCGCGTAAAAGTCGTACAAAATTATAAATACTGGCGTTTCGTCCGTGTATTATGAAACGATGAGTTTTTCGCGAAATATTTTAAGGAGATATCGATTTTTAAAATTCCCAAATAGCAAATCAATTCATTTCCATCTTTGTTTGTTTATTCACGTCTTCAGCAACGACATCATATCGATTTTGAGTCAACATTCAGGCGTGGTCGATAAAATTAGGAAGCGCGTAGTTGAAAGAATTTGGTTAATTACGTAATTGACTAGAAATGTTAATTTATTTTTATGGAAAATACAGTGTATTAATAAAATGAAATAGATGGACGGACGGGCGGCTCTTTGTGCCTATAATTTACTGGGTTTATATGACCTAAAACTTAACCGATTTAATTGCAATTCCGTCATTAAATCCATAAACGGGCTCTTATGTTCACAGAATTTCCTTTGCTCATATATAAAATGCATTTGTTATAAAAAAATTTCACACTGTTTCATCTTGAAATTTGTTTTCTCCAAAATGCGTTGGATTTTTTCGTACTCGATGATTTTAAAATGCTCAAAGAGTAATTTAAACGTAAATGCCATTCCTAATGAATACTGTGTTTACTCTTATAATTCCCGCCATATTTTTTCGGCATTTCAACTATTTTAAAACAGACAGGGAAAATTATGCTGGTAATATTTCTCTTGAACTTTAAAATAGTGGAGTGAGTAACAAGGCTATTATATATATATGTGGGCGAAGAATAATAAATATTTATTTTATTGCTAAAAAAAACCGATACTAACTATATTTGTTTCATCTTCAAAATCGAGGGAGGATAAAACTTTTTAAAAATTGTAAATTAGAGAGTAAGGCAATCGCCGTCCATGTGCTGCCATTTTTCAAACCACTACGCGTAGAAAAAAATAAGATGACTAAAAGCTTTTCCGGACTTCACGATGGGGTGAGTCAGCTTCTCACCCGTCACAGTCGATTACTCTGTCCTCCTTTTAGAACAAAACGCAGTTTTACCACGCAGCGATCGTTACCTGAATAAAATATGGGAGCGTGTCGGCCGACGGTTGTCGTTTTAATTACGCCGTTATGAGGGATCTCGAAAGTAATATTTTTGTATATATTTTCCAATCGACACGAGGAGACGCGATACTTTTAAGCTCGCGATAAAACGACTTGCTGCCGTATTTATGTAAAAAATTATATTTTCTAATCGTGATAAAAGGAGAAGATATGAATGACTATCATATTCCTGAATAAGTACCTAAGTATCAAAATTTGAATAATGAAGCATGTATCTGAATTGACTCTCATATCGGCCATGTTCAAGGTATGTGTGTTTATCCTCCACAAACATGTAGAGAGATAACCTGCCTGGCGTGGCCCCGGTTACACAAAAGAAATGATAGAGTGCATTTAACGCGAAATTTGAGAATAAATATTATGATCCTGTGCTTACTGATTTTAGTGCGTTTGAAAAAATTCTCTTGTACATAGTTTCATTTTGGCGTCTGTCTGTCTGCGCACGTGCTTAAATTGAAATTGTGGCGAAACCGTAAACAATAGAGAACTTAAACTTGGATGGTAGATTTCAATACTGCTACTGTTTGTTTTTATTTAGATTTGAGTTTTGAAAAATATACACGTTCGCATTGGGGAATCATTTAATGTTTTGGTTTTTTTTTTTAATATCTCCGAAGGTGTAACAGACGGAAAGCTGAAATAATAAGCGTACATTCCCACGTTAATGCCCTTTATTTTTTCAAAAGTTTGGGGAAAAAATTCAGCAATAAAGTCGTAATTTACTTCAAATTTGGAAAATTTCTCACGCGTTTTTATTAATCGTTTTTATTGACGGACTAAAATGAAAAGTTGCGTCATTAAAATAACAGGTAATTTTGGGAACGGCCCATATTAGCCGTGTTTCGGAGAATTTCCGAATCGGTCGTAAACCCCACGTTAGGGCGATCAAAGAGGAAAATTACTCGATGAACAGATTGACCAGACAAGAAAGGGGGAGGGATACGAGGCAGTTAGGAGGTGAAGCGATGCGTTAAGGGGGGCGACGCCCGTCGCCCAGACGACCAAAAGGGTTAGGTCGAGCAACAGGGGTTTAGATCTGGGTGATGATGGATTTTGAAGCGGAGAAGGGAGAAGAGAGAGAGTGATTCCAAGTGTCTCATTTTGTTCGAGGCCGCCCCGAAAATCGGTCCATTCCTCTCTCTCTGCAAAGTTCTCTAATTACTCCACTTGAGGAAGAGTAGCGACAATAAGGATCCATAGGAAGCGGAGACTCTCTCTCTCTCCCCCTCCCGGAGTTTCAACCGCCTCTTTCGCACCGGAGGAAAGTCACGTGGGAAATAAAAATTAAGGCTTCCTTCGAGGGATATTCCGGAAGGTTATATGGTTTTCCAGACGTGGATGTGTTCCCCGAAATTGGAGGTTTGATACTCGAGAGAGTTTTACGCCCACGGGAGAGAAGAAGTAGTATGAGTGATATTGACTTTGGTTTTGTACGCTCAGTATTTCGTTGATTTTTCTTCTGGAGAGTTTTTCTTGAAAGTGGTTGCTTTCGTATCTTTTTTTGTCTACATATTTGTTATTCCACGCTTCGCCGTATACAGAATTATAAAAAGTATGTAGTTATTCTTATTTGCATAGCGACCGACAGTAACTTTGCATCCAAAGCCTTTGATTAATCACTTTTTTTTGGGTACTCAAGACTGGAGAGCTTAAAAATGTACATTTTTTCGAATCTGTACGATTATCAAACAACGAGCTGGTAGATATAACTGTTATGCTTTAAAGGCTAAATTTATTCCTCAAGTTTTAAGCAGCTTGACGGAGTCTTCATTACGAAGTTATTACGTAGGAACGGAACCTTTTTTTTTTAGAAACTTACTATTATTTTAACTGATGAATATTTATGAAAACTAGTTTTTTTATAAATAAATTTTTGTCGGAAGGAGAAAATCGAGTTGAAGTGAAAATTTTAATATTTTTTGCTCCTCCATAAACGATAGAAACATGCCACTATAAAGGGTGTTTATAAATTCCGTGTGCACTTTTTAACTTTAATAACTTTATATGTAAATAAGGTAGAAATAATCTGTAAATGGAATAATAATGCCAATTTTTGTTAGTTTTGTAACAATTAACAGATTGTTACGTTACAGTTTACGTAACAATAACATAATCTGTTCCATTCAGATCCCTTGCTGATTAAAATGGCGACAGTAGAGGAGAAGGTTAATTGTGTGCTATGGCTAGCAGAATTCAAGAGAAATGAATACTGTTTGTGCTAAAAATTAATAATACTGACTTTATTATTCCATTTAAGTATTGTTTCTATCATTCGTACATGCAAATTTATTACAGTTAAAAAGTGCATACGGACTTTATAAACATCTTGTACATGTTATACTGATACTATTATTACCTATTCAGATTTATTCACTAAGGAAATTCTTAATGACGTTAATCTAAATGTTGTCTTCTATACTTTTCCTTATCTTTTTTATTACGATATATTGTGAAAATTCTGGTGCGAAGGATCTTATACTTAAGAAATAATTTGCGTATTTATTTGTACTTTCTAAATCGGGCGCAAACTCGTTCTTTCCCTCTCATTAAATTGTGTGTAGAATGTGTTGCATATATGTCAAGGGACTCCGTGATGTTCTTCGGGGAAACTTGTTTTTTTCACATTCTTTGTCCGGAGCCTCAAGCACAATATATTCTGTCTCTATGTGTTTAATTCGCTGTGTAACCCTGACAAGCCAATAACGAACACGTAAAAATAAATATTGAGAGTACCAGAAAGAATACAGTTCTGTTATTCTTATAAAATGCTTACTCATCCAAGGAAAAAGAAGAGAATTTCAGAACCGGAATCATGTGAATCCTTGCGAAATATCGCTTTGGGAAAACATACCGAGACGCAGAAATAAATAATCCCACGCATAAAAACGTCGCTGAATCTCTTCCGCTACTATATTTATAGTCTCTCTCGTGCGATATATGATCACTGTTATAAAAATTTTAAATCATAACACGAGACCAACAAAATATGAAAAATAGATCATCGAAAGACACCTAAAACTTTGGATATACTAATCTTACGTTACTTTCGCTTAATTTTGAAAAATAAATAGTTTTTGTACAAAAAAAAATCCTACTCCCTCAATTGCCGAGATGATGCGAATAGACTCTCCGAGCTCTGACGTCACTCTATCCCTCTCTCTCCCTCTCTCTCTCCCTCTCTCTCTGCCTCTCTCTCCCTCTCTCTCTCCCTCTCTCCCTCTCTCCCTCTCTCTCTCTCCCTCTCTCCCTCCCTCTCTCCCTCCCTCTCTCCCTCTCTCTCCCTCTCTCCCTCTCTCTCTCTCCCTCTCTCTCTCTCCCTCTCTCTCTCTCTCCCTCCCTCTCCCTCTCTCTCTCTCCCTCCCTCTCTCTCTCTCCCTCTCTCCCTCTTTCTCTCTCCCTCTCTCTCTCTCTATCCCTCTCTCTCTCTCTCTATCCCTCTCTCTCTCTCCCTCCCACCCCCTCTCCCTCTCTCTCTATCCCTCTCTCTCTCCCTCCCACCCCCTCTCTCTCTCTCCCATCCTTTCGCTTCCCGGTATGAGAAACTGCAGCGTTTGCTCGCCTCCCCTATTCCCCTCCTTCATCTCGGCAGACTGCCCTTTTGTGTTTTCCTAAGGTATCAGGACGGGCAACTGAGTTTTGAAAAACCTCCCGAGAGCGTTTCTGGTACGTTAGAGAGACTGAGAGTGTGTGAGAGAGAGAGGAGGAGAAACAGAGAGAGAGAGAGAGAGAGAGAGAGAGAGAGAGAGAGAGGAGAAACAGAGAGAGAGAGGAGAAAGAGAATAGACGAGAAAGACTCCGAGGGAGGTCTCCTCTCAGGTTAATGATTAGCCCTCGGGGGATTTTTTTTTTTGAGTTAGGACTGCGGGTCGAAGCGGTCTAGCCCATTCCGCGCGAGGTGAGCCATCCCAACGGTTCCCATGGGGATGGACGCATCTATCCTCCCTCACTCCGCCCACACTCCTGGATCTTCCGCGGGGAAGAAACTTAATGATCATCACCCTCGCTAGCAACCTCTCTATTCTCCGGCCCACGGGTCGCACGAGAGGCCCTAGTGTAATAATTCCCGTTTAATCTTCGAACGGAGGCGGACTGTGTGCGTTAAATATTGAGGAAATTCGCGGAATTTAATAATGTCGCGGCCTGTACAAGCAAGGAAGAGTGCTTTGATTTCACCAATTATAATTATATAAATACACTGGCTGAAATTCCCGACGTTACCAGGGGATACCTAATATTTCGTGCATGAAAAATTGGAGAACGGCAGCTTTACGGTTACCCGTGTAAGTCACCGATCTTGTTTAATGCAATATTCGCTCGGACCCCCGTCTCTTAAATTTAACTATACGAAAACGTGGGCATTTATTAGTTTGGGTAAGTTTAACCCGTACAAATATAACTGTCCTTTGATTACTTAATGTCGGGAAAATTTTAAAAAATAAATGTTAACTCGGAAAATTTGCAGAAATTTGCCCTAGGATCTTATATTTGTCGAACTAAGGTGTTGAAACTCTATGCGTCGCCATGTTTCAATAGCTTCGTCATATTTTTGTATCCATTTGTCTCGTATTTTACCGGCTTGGGGGTAGCAATTTTAAAATAAATTATTTGCAATGCTTTCACGTTGCTAGAAAGATTTAAAAGTTTTTCTTTGTTAAGCAGCGCAAAAATAAACTCCTAAAAGCCCGCGAATGTTTATTTTTACCTTGGAACACAAATATCGCCCCACATTTTCCGAGAGAAATTTTAATTCAACTCGCAAAACTCTTAGGGCAAAAGGTCTAGCACCAATTAAACACTTTTGTCCGTAGTTGGCGTATGGAAGGTGTCTACCCATCGTGCGTGCCAGGAGCCGGTTACTTTTTTAATGCCTCTTTGAGAGACTGAAGCTTCTGCGTTCATTAGAAAACCGAACAGCTCCTATAAGAGATAGAGGGGAGGGGGAGGGCAGGAGTGAGGGAAAACATGGAAAAAATTCTTTTATATATAGAAAAAAACAAGGGGTAAATCTACATCGACTGAGTGCATGTGTATGTAAATATATGTAAATGTATGTAAAAAGATGAGAGCGCGCGGGAAAGTAGATTGAGAGATATGTTGGCTGACTTTATTTCAGTGTAATTTATGCCATAAAAATCATTACCTAAGCTTTAATAATTTTCATCTTACCTTTAAGTAATTTATTACGGCGGAATAGTAGCTGGAAAGAGGATGTACTTTTTTCAGTAATATAAACTAAAAATGCTCGCCAAAAAGAAATCTAGAAAGTGAAGAGTGGAAAACTGAATATCTTTCATACGTTCATCACAAGAGTATTTATATGTATATTTATTTAATTTCATATATTTGTATGTAAGTGTTCATGCATATAGATATATAGAGATCGAAGGAAACAGAAAATCTGAGGATGAGAAGATGGTGGAAGGTTTGGAATAATTAAAAGATGGAGGGTATGGGATAACAATAGAATGGCGATGTAGATACAGCTAATAAACAAGGGTGAAAGGGGAGGGGGGAAATATTGCTCTTAAGGTTCTATTTATACGAGAAGAGGTCATGCGAGTCTGGAATTTTAATTCGAAAAGGCACTAATGGTATTCGGTCTTCTATTTCGCGACATCTAGGTTTCGCGGTTTTGGGGTGGCAAACGGCAGCCATTCCGCCACTGCGACGTAGTTAATTTGTGCGCGCGTGGGAAAAAATGACTCCCGGGAAATTTTCTGAGCAAAGGCTGTTTTTTTTCCCTTATCTTATTTTTTAACTCATCTCTCCAAGGGTTTTAACGGGTTTAGTACGAATCCGCAGCACCTTCTAGCCCACCTTAGCATAATTCTGCAAACTGGCCGTCCAAAAGGGAAGAGAGAGCACTTCCTTGAAATGATAAGGTCGATAATTTTCAAATTTTCCCTATTATTTCATCGAATTTCTGGATTGACATTGCAGTCTAATTAATAATTGAGCGTGAAGTTTTCACGTTGAATTATAGTTTATTTTTGTTTGGATCTATGCATTTTAGAGTTAGTTGTACAGCGGTTTTTGAAAACGATTGAGTTGGTCGATGTTGCAAACTTTATTAAATTCTGAGCACTCCTGTCTGTTTTTAGTTTGCAAATATAATTATACATTGATGTAAATAGGTTAAAGGTGGATAATATTCCTTCTCAGCAGTTACCGGTTAATTATTTTGAATAACCATGAAAGCTATAAATTTTGAAATTTAATTTTGACATCAAGTATGATGAGAAAAACAAAAAATACACCGTGTCCGCTTTCCCTTTGTTATCTTTAATTAGCGAATGCGCATTCATTTCTTATTATGTGCAAAGTGGACCGAAAATAATGTTCTCTTTCAGATTCATTCTTCTTCGAAAACTTAAATTAAAAAAAAAGAAACTTCACGGCTCACGTGTCCATTCCGCTTCATTAAATGCGTTAAATTCACAGAGAACATAACTCTTGTAATCTTCCCCTTCTTCGCAATTTTATACGACTCATTTTGTCCTCCGATCCTCCGTAATTTCGCGAGTCGAGTAGGCGAGGGAGGCGGCATCTGCTTTTTTATGCAGCATCCACACGCTGACGTCATTCACCCTTAGCGAAACAACTGAAAATGGAGTAACGGTTGCGGCGAATGCATCGTTAAGGCCTTTTACACAAACCGTCTCCTTTTTTTTATGTATCGTCGCAACCTCTTTTAATCAGATAATAAGCGTCACGAACGTCATGATTCCCGTCGATTTTTTTACGCCTAAAAAGGAAGGAGAAAACTTTATTTTTATTTATCTCGTCACTTATCCGGTAAAAAATTTTTATGACGGATTCGTTTGCCGGAGGCGCATGTTGAAATCACTTTCCGTTCAAAATGCGCATAAAGCGCGAACTGTGAGTTTAAGTTACAATCCCATTCAGTTCGAAAGTTTTAAGGCCCTGGAGTGTGAGAGGAAAAAATAGTTTGTGAAAGTGAAAGTTGCGAAATATAATGAATTACGAGTTCGCCTACTTCTTGTTTCGTATCGAGGGAGTTTCGGTAAAGTATCATTTCTGTATGAGAGATTTCCGTTATGGTACAGTTTTCTTTGAATGTAGACAGCTTAGAAGAATTTTCGTGCGAAATATCGATGTCATTCATGCCGCCCGTGACACTGTTTGCATTTTTCGCGTAAATCATAATTTGCGAACAGTCATTATCCTACATTTTGTTGCTGGTCTCGAGAAGTGCATACGTTGTTAGCATAACCTTTAAATATTTTATGCTATTGTTATTGGTACAGCGGACACTAATTGCGCTACTACCAATGATAATCTAATTCGAAGGCTAATTAATACTGACATTGACGATTTAGAACACTCAAAATCATGTGTTCAGTCCAAATCGAATTATCTACGGACAGTGTGCGAGATATCTGTAGTGTAGCTAAGATATATCCACACACGATTTTTAAATATTTACATAGAATTATACTACTTGCACATACATAAACATAAGGGTACACCAAGGAATATTTTCCCTAATTAATGGTTTCCTTTAGACACAGCGACCTTAACGCTTCAAATTTTGAATCAAAGCCGTTCGTCCAAGTTCAACACATTCTTCCTTTTTTTGGTGAAGTCTTTTAGAACTGAATTTATTCCTTTGGCGCGCACGCCAGCCGCAGATGCTCGAGCACCGCCCTCGTTACATTTCAATTAAGCCGCATGCATGTTTTACAGTAACTCCCTCTTCTGCTGGTCCGCCGTTATCCAGAGAGGCCTATGCTTCTCTCTTTCGCTCTCTCTCTCTCTCTCACCCTTGCATCGCATGCGAATGGTGAAATAAAATAAACAGCCGCTGCACTTGTTGGCGCCATGTACTTCGTTAAGGGACAAGGATGGAACTCCCGCTGCTACCGACCTGATACGGATGCATTCAAGTCTCCCCTACCTCTTCTTCCTTCTCTCTCTCTCTCTCTTTGTGTGTGTGTGTGTGTTTACATGTATTTTTGTATGTGCATATATCTATATATTTAAATATGTACTTGTGGAAGAGGAAAGATAAATAAATATATTGAGGGCAACTAGATGTTGAAGGAAACCCAGTGAGGACTTACCAAAGGAGAGCCGCTGGGGTGTCGAAGAGACACATTTGTAGACGTAGATGGTGGAGCTTTCGGGATCCCTTCGTCAGCACAAGAGAGACACAACTCTACGTCTACAAATGTCTCCCCCCGACACCCCAGCGGCTCTCCTTTGGTAATTGCTCACTGGGTTTCCTTCAACATCTAGTTGCCCTCAATATTTATATACGTAATATATATATATATATATATGTTTGTATGTATGTTTGTACATATGAATGCAAAAAAATTGTAAGTAGGGGAGGTTGAAGCATACCCAGTGGAGACAGAAGACTCAACATTTGCTCTAAGCAAGAAAAATGAGACTTTAGTTTCTCGGGCCCAGTCTTCTTTATAGGCAACGGATAACATAAAACATACACGTGCTGTCTCTTTATTTACTTGCCATTCAATCCAGAGCCTTCTTTTTAAAAAAACCTCTATAAAATTATTCGAATGTTTTACTTGACTTTAATGCCTTTGTTCCTCCATCAAAGGATCATGCGTATAATTCATTTACTTAGCCTTGAAAAGATTTAAGTTACACTTTACCGCCACTCGTCTTTATCCGCCTTTTTTTTTGTCCTCCTCGTTCCTCGTAAAATCCCTTGTATAATGCGTCCTTCGTATTCCCTGCGTCCTTAGTTCCGTTCGCTCCCCCCCCCCCCCTCGGGGACCGCCCTTCTCCTCCCTCTTATCTCCCACACGTGTATTGCACCTCTCTCTCCCCACTCCCCCTCCCACCCACCTTTCTCTCCTTCCACCGACTTGAGAGCTGCTCCAATTCCTTACGTCTTTTTGAGAGCCTTCCAAAAAGGTTCAAAGCGCCTTTAATTCGCCCAGCGCAGCAGGAGCAGTCCGGAGTATTGCTTATTCCTTCCTCCGTCCATTCCACCTATTCTCTCTCGCAATCCCCACATCTCTCCCCTTCACTGCGTTCTCTCTCATTTTCTCCACCTATAAATCTGCCTGAATTCATCCTATCCTGCCTTTTTCTTCCTCCATTTTCTATCTCTTTCCCTCTGATTCCTCTTCCCCTTCTTATAGCCCTTTCACTTCCTCTCAGGTTCTCTTCTTCTTGGTTTTACTTGTTTCATATTACATCTCATTTCGTCTCGTCTCCTCTCCCTCTCTCTCTCCCTCTCCCTCTCCTCCCTCTCTCTTCCCCTCTCTCTGTCCTCTCCCTCTCCCCCTTCACTCTCCTTTTCGCTCTATCTTTGTATTACTCTTTCCGCTTCGTAGTTGCATTGGAGACTTCACAGTCATGTCCTTAAGAATGGTCTCCATATACTATCTTTTCGTGGTTTACCCTCGTCACTTTTCCCTCTCCTATTCTTCTCCCTATCATCTATTTCCCGCTCCATCTATCCCTCTCTCTCTCCCTCTCTCTCTCTCCCTCTCTCTCTCCCCCCCTCTCTCTCTCTCCTATTCCCCTCTGTCTTTCCTAACCACAAATTCCAATCTGAACCCTCCCAGGGGAAACTTTTTTGAATGAATTATATCTTTCCAAGTATAAAATCTCCCCCGTCATTCCATTTTTTAGGTCTCGTCGCCACCGATTTCTCGAGTTTCTTTCGTGTTAAAAAAGGATTTCGCCGTAATTTTATTTTCGTAACTCAACTCCGCTGTTTTTTTGTGATATATACATGAGGTTTATATTATAGCGTTGGGTTTCTTTTTAGCTTGTATTCCTACGGATATTTTATGTTATATTCCCTTCCGGATTTTTTTTCTATCGACAAACAGGGTGCTGCGTTTATTTTCTTGCTCCTTGTTTTAACAACAAATTGTCCATCTTCCTTTCATTTACAAAAGAGAGATTTTTACTACTAGGACAGCAATATTTTACTTTACCTTAAGTGTAAATGTTGGGCTCTGCTCTTTATGTACTAAGTTTTACGTCAACCGTTAATGAAGTGGTTCAGTTACCTTGGTATGCCGAGTGAAAATCAGGCCGTTGTGAGTCCCTCGTTAATTTTCTCCGTAACGTACGTTTGAATTTAATCGGCCGCATCGGAACGAATAAAAGGATTTTTTTGGTCATAGAAACATGTCAATGTGCTGACAAATGTAGAAAATTATTACAGGATTTGATATCATAACCGTATTTTGTTCTACTTTTCGGTAGGTTTTTTCCTCATCTATCCCAATATGTCTCATTCAGGGCCTTTCTCTTAATTTTCTCATATCTATCTCCTCCTTTTAAAGTGTCTAATATTCTTTTTCTCCTCCTCCATCTATCCTTATTTTCCAGCTTCTGTGGCTACTTTCAGGAGACATTGGTCTCTCAAGAATTGACCCACTCGTTTCTTCTGGCTTTCCGTTATTAGTCTAATTAAGCTCCCATCTTCCTCTGCCGTGTTTAAACTTCCTCGTTTGTTTTTCTCTCAGTCCAATGAATTTTCTCCAGCCTACGCCATACCCATATCTCAAACGCCTCCAAACTGCTCGCAAATTTTCCCGTAGTCCATATCTCACACCCATATTTTGCTACGCTCCGTATTCAAGTTTAACCTCTTTTTTTATATCTTGATTCATATTTAGTCTCCCTGTGAACGACTCTCGTCGTATCATAATTGCATCCTTTGCTCTTGCTGTTTTTGTCCTTATCTCCTTTGCACTTCTTCCATCCTGAGTCAGAATTCTACTCAAATAGTTTTTTAAAAATCCACCTGTTCCAGCTTTTTCCAACCCATGTAACGTTGACTTGGGAATTCCCGTTCTTTTAAGTTTTTTCTTCCGACTAATTTTCATTCCGAATGCCTATGCTTTTATGTTTAAGAATTTAGGATCTGCAGGCCTTTTCCGAATTATTCACTTCGTGATCTGAAAATCTGATTTGAATAACTTATCTCCTACTTTTACCCGTTTCCACATCTTTCCATTAGCTTTTCTTCGACATAAATATTAAACAGTGCTGGGGATAGTAAGGAACCTTCTCTCACGCCTCTTCCTAGCGTGTCCCTATCAGATTCTCCCTCTTGCTACCCTTACCCGTGACTAACACCCCAAAAATCTTGGAAATGATATCATATATAACTGACGTCTCAACAGAGTAGCGGGTAGTTTTCTCCCAAGAATGCTCGAGGCAAAAAATATGATTCAACAAAACATGCGACTTTTCAGATGATATGTCCCTGAGACGTCAAACGGAGAACGCTCTCTAATTCATCTTATAGACGTCGAAGACCTCGCCATTTATATTTATAAAAAACGGAATGCTACCTTGCTGAATAATTCTCCCTCCGTTTTTTTTCTCAGAACGCCAATCAATTTAGAGGGAGGGCGACCTGGCGTTGACGTCACAGCACCTCACGAGAGAGGCGTGGGTCTTAGCCTAAATTTAACGTCGGCGTTCATCTGACTCTTATCGCTCAAAACCCTTCCGACGCACCGCCAATCCATAAATATAATATCTCCTCGGTCTTTTCCCTTGGTTCCTTTGAAAACGCATCATCCATCCCGACCTTATTCCCATTCCCGTCGCGATCGCTTATTTTTCCCCGAGACGACGCGGGTGATGAATACATCCCATTATATTTGTCAGGAATTCCTCATGAGCGTATGAAAAAGGATCCATTTATTATTCCGCGCATTTTCCTTACCCTGCTGCGTCGCCTTTCTTTCCGTTAGAACATTTTCCCTTTAAAATCCGAGTGTCCTCCGTCTATGTGCTGGACCTCCGTCTCTTTCCCTCTTTTCTTACCTCATCCAACCTGCGTCACCACTCCTCCCTCTCTCCCTCCCTCCATCTCTCTCTCTCTCTCTCCCTCCCCCCCTCCCCGTGCCATCCTCCGTTTTGTAATGCCTCTCCTGTCTCTTCAACTCTTTCCCTCTTCCAACCCCTATGCAGAGTTCCAATGACACAGCACGCTCTTTCTTTCCTTGCAGGCCTCCCAAGGAAAACCTCTCGACCTTCGTAGATAATCCCTACTCTCAATCCCTCCTCCTCTTCACTCTTTTCTCCCTTTTCCACTTCTCGACACCTTTTCCTGTCTCGTCTCACACCTCCTCCTCTTCTTTCCTTCCTCTCTTTCGTCTTCTAATCTCTCGTCCTCGTTTTTCTCCCTATCTCTGCCAATTTGTGATCTCTTTTGACTGATATTTTCCGCATCTGCTCCGCTTCCTTCTTCTCTCCCGCTCTACTTTTTCCTTCGTTAACTTCCTCTTATGATATTTGTACCTTTTCTCATTTTTCTCATTCGTCTTCCCTCTTTATTCTTCGTATCTTCATGTTATACTTTTCCTCCCTCTGCGGAATATCTTTCAGTCTAAATGTCTACGGTTCACCATACCCAGGGCCGGATTAAGCGGTACGCAAAACACGCAAGTGCGTGGGGCCCAGAGGACAAGAGGGCCCACTGCTGGCCGAACGTGTCTCGTCTCGCCCTTTCAAAATGCTGCCGCATAGATCACAAACCTTACAATAACTGTTCTTTGTTACAGATTTACGATTTGGATGGATCCTTAAATGTTTTGTGCTTGGGGCCCATGGGTCTCTTAATCGTGGATAGAATTATTAAATTACGCTCCTGACTCCCAATCCACTCCCAATCCACTCCCAAACGATAATTTTTTCTGTTCACCGAGCTGTTCTTTCTTCTATTTTCCTCAAATTGTTGAAATACTGCAAAGCATCAGCTTCTTCGACATATTAAATGAGTGTGCAACCTTTTTATTTACATATTAAAAATTTCTGTCCACGGTGGGCCGAATAACGGTTTTCAACGGAGCTTATTACCAAATTTTTTTTAAACGTAGCCTGAAAGGTTTCGACAAAATGTAATCGAGGAAAGAAAAATAATGCAAGTCGGAAAAATAGTAATCGTCCCGACAGAATCCGCAAAACACGAGGAAAAATTTTGCAAAAATGACAACGGCACCCGGTGTTCCCAGGCGGTCACCCATCCAAGTACTATCCGGGCCCTACGATGCTTAACTTCGGTGATTGGACGAGAACCGGTGTTTTCATCGTGGTATGGCCGTTGCCGAAGTAGGTGGCCCTGAGAATTGGATTTATTCTTGCTTATTTGTTTACAGGGTCGGATTAGGCGGTATGCAAAACATGCGAGGACAAAGGGGCTGACCCTACCCCGTCTTGTCGAAACCCTTTTCAAGTGTTGCCGCTCAGGTCACAATCCTTATATAATGTTACTTTAAAAAAAGAATTACGATTTCGGTAGAGCCTTAAACGCTCCGTGCGTGGGGCCCATGGGTCTCTTCATCCGGCCCTGACCATACCTCGGATCATTGTCTCGCCTTTCAACCTACACTAAGGGTCTTCAAACACTCGGCCTGTCTCATAACGTTGAATCATAAGAGTGAAAAAGTTTTACGAAAAAGTAATAATATTTAATATTTAGGGCTTGAGGAAATTTTGATTTTTTTGATTAAAGTTTATGCCGCTTTGAGTCATCTGCTTTTAAGTTTCAGCAAAATACTTCTTTTCTTTATTATGGTATTCGACTCTCCGTTTATTACACAGTTATATACATAATATTATAAGTGTCCGTAAAAAATGACGGGGAGTGATTTGGTTTATTGGCACAGTACACATTAAATAAAAATGTATTGAGTGGGCATAAATTCAGAGAATGCCAGGTATATTTCTGTTTCATAGCGTGACAGATGGAGTGACAAAGGGACAGAGTAAGGCTTTTATATATTACCAATTATAATATAGAGAGAAATTTAATTTTAAACCTGTTATCCTACTGTTATGTTTGATATTTCTTTTCGTTATAATTTTCCCTCCCTATCCCGTGCTTATTTCTTTATTTCTCTGTCTTTCTTCTTTCTCCTCCTATCTCCCCCCTCTCTCGCATTCACTCTCATTATATATTTCCCTCTCCCACTTCCTCAACATCTCTCTCTCTCTCTAGTCATATTGCAAAACATGCAATTCGTCATGCATTTCCTTTCCTGCTTCATTTTCCTTTCATCAAATAATTACAAGCAGCCTGTCCTGGCGAACGAGACGTCCTCTTCCTTTTGTTTTTTTTTCCTTCGTTTAGCCTCATCCCATATCTCCCCCTCCACCTCACTCACCACCCTCCTTCCACCCAACCATCTTTTCGATCTCACAAGCCCATCTCTCCTAGTATAACTTATCTTCCTCACGACGTTAATATCATTTCGAGGGCCGTCGAAGTGAAAAATCGAGTCATTTTTATTCGGCTACATGCCCCGTATGTTCGCCTCGCGCCGTTCTTTGGTTTGAAGGACTCGCATTCGAGCAAAAAGAAACTCTCCATCTCCTTTCCATTTATTATCTTCATTCTGAGGGAACAGATATTATATATATATTATATATATATAATACATATGTAAATTCAATGGGCGTTGCTAATCAAAATTATCTCCGGATAATGTTTCTTTTTACTATTTTCTTTTCGACGGGGCTGAGGTTAAATTTTCATTCCATCGATTTAAAGGACACTTATTTTACCATTCATGTCATTTGTACGAATTTTTTTTTCGACCGCCCACGAAAATGTTACGACCGAATTTAAGCCAAGGACTGGACCATTTTTTTCGACCAACAGCCAGTGACCTCCAAACGAACTAGCGTGCACATAATAACTCCGAAAGTTAATAGGCATGCGACGTGGTCCCTTATTTCTTCTTTGATGGCGGTGATTAATTTATATTCATACGTTGTGTGTGTGTGAAAATCTAGTTTTCAGCACGGGTGGGTAACAGATGGAAAAATGAACGGCTACCGTTGCCTCGTTAATTAATGTTCCCCTTGTATCATCGGTCATATGTATTAACAGAGCCGCTGGACTACTTCATTCTCATATGCTCTCGAATTATATGTAGTAGTATTGAAAACAAATACTTAAAACATGTAGATAAAACGGTGGGAAGCTTTTCGAGTTAGGAAGCATTCATAAGCTCCGAAGATAAGACGGCTAATACATATCCATTCACAACGATTGGAAAAGCGGCATTTTAAAGTCTTTATCGCACACTGAAGAACGGCCATCGTACGCCGCGATATCGCCTTCCTCGAATTTTCTATTCCACGCGATCGGACGCGAAGGCGATGACCCGATATATCCGAACTTGTTGATCCCTTATATCCTCCTTTTAACCTCTTAAGCTATTTAAGAGGACAGAATGAATAAAAACTCTCGTCGCTGACACGGAAATTCACTGCGCGGCCCTTTTTAAATCTCTTTCGCTGCCTTGATTCGCCGCCGCTCGCTAAATACGCTGACCTCTCACTCTCTCCCTCTTTCATCTCAAATCTTCCGAGTAAAGTTCTCCAAGACCGTCTAAGTAGGCGGCGGAATATTCCATCGTCGTTCGAAACAAGCAAACTTCCTAATAAAAAAAATACACCTGTCCCTCCTATAACTCGGATTCGTTACAACATATTGTAGTTTGTTTTTTAATAATAAAAATTTCAGACAACGCGGGTTATGTTTCATATTATATGTGGGATTACAGAAGAGACGCATCGAAAGGCTAGATTGATTTGTCAATAAGCCTCGTTAACAAGCTACAACACCCTATTTTTACATATATGTCCTCAAAGAGAGGTTTGGGAATTTTGGTACTGGAGGAGGGTACCTGTAAGGGTATGGAACGCAACCACTCATTCACTATGTAAAGTCAGTTTCACGTTACACGGATTCGTATTATACGGCACTTTTTCGGAACATATCTGTTGTGTTATACGATGGCGGGTTATGATGGCTTATTTCAACATAAGCCACAGTCTGGACGTATACTTTCCTCCGCGTTATCATTTAAACCCAATAGTCATTGGTAATATCAAGTACCGTTATTTCGGCCGCAAATCAGGTCTCTTCAGCGGTCTTTCGTCGATTCTAGAATTTTTTTTTTTAGACCTACCATCGGTGAATTTCTACCAATCCGCCTCGCGGCCATCACGTTTTCCTCAGCCGTTTTCAATGGCTGTCGGAATTACTTTGATCATCACTCCGGCCAAGAGGTGAGCTCGGTAAATCATTTTTGGAATTCCACCTCTTTCTTATGCCTCGCTTTCGGATTCGTTCATTGTGCGCTTCGGGAACGGCTGGCGCTGCGCTTTGCCAAGCCCTTGAAACTCGCGCAAGAGCACGCGCTGAGCGGATGCCAGTTAAACAATCGTCCAGGTAGTAATTATTCCGAACAAAGAGCTATAATTATCTCCCTCCATATGCCGAGACACCTTCCGAACCTGCTTTATCGTCGAAATTTTCGGAGGGGCGAGCTAAATTTAAGGCGCATAAATCCTCGCGGGTGTTCTTCGACCGCATGCGTTTGGCGGACGATCCCGGAATTATTTGCGTCGATGGTGTTTCATCTCGAGTTTGGCTCGGATCTTCGCAATTACTTCGGTTACTCTTTCGTCTAATTGCCCTCCTTCCTTGGTTTGAGGTTCGGAAGCGCCCCTCGGTTGCCGTAATTGCTGGTTCAGTTGCTTTCTTTTTATTACCTCGAGTGGTAGCTGATGTAATTGCATGCGTTTGTTTAATTAGGGGTCAAGCTGAGTCCTCGTACGAAATACATCTCTCGAATTTATTTTTTACAAGGTCGTAATTAATTCAAATCATAACTCAAGTTCCTATTGTGTTTTGAGATCGAACTAATGAACAATATCCATACAACAGCCCAAAAGAAAAGATTTGGAAAACCAGTCCTGCAAAGCAGCCTTAATCGGTAAACTTCTTTTGTAAATCGAAAATAAGGTTATTTTTAGAATACACTGATGGCGAATCAGGTCTGATTATGGTTGCTCTGTACCCGAAATGCACATTTAGTTTTCCCAACCTTTTTCGGCCATCGAAGTAGCATAATTAGTCTTATTTGTAGGGTACTGCTTTCATATTACATCTGACCGTGCTGGGGTTTTGTGTAGTGTTCAAGCCTACCATCTCTGAGGTATTTGAATCGAATTCCGCCATTGCTCATTCACGCTCCTCATTAATGCTGAAAATAGACTCCGGCTTCTTTCGGTGAGGTAAAAGCAATTTCCGCAGTAGGAAATATTATTATTTCATTTTGGGTTCGCTTCCCTATCTTTCCGTCCTCTTCCGCCGCGGCGATTCAATTCTTCGGCGACATTTCAACCCGCTTGATAAATAATCATCCTGTGAAAATTCTGAAAGAGTAGCCGATGGGACATAAAACTTTAAGATTTCCCTATTCATCAATTATAAGCCCACCTTTCTAAATATCCAATGCATTAACTTTTTGGGAAGCCAATGGATGCGAGACACTCTTTGTGCTACACGTCATAAATCATCTCCCGGTAAATGACCCGAATTTTTTACCACACATAACCCTTAGCGGAAAAAAATTATAAATAAATAACCTACGCGATAAACGCGGTGATATATCGTCGAAGGCGAATTTTAAAAAAATCGACGATCGCGGAGCGCCGAACGTCTTTCCATCCATCTTCCTCTCCCTCCTCCTCTCTCTCTCCTCCCGTCCTCATATGAAAAGCTTCCAAGGACGTCCACAATGCACTCTGTGTCTCGCGGAGGAGGCGTCTTGCAGTTCTTTAAGCCTCCCTCAACGACCTCCCTCCGGCCAACTCTTGACGTTAGCGGATCGGGAAAAAATAAAAAAAAGAGGGGGAGAATAGGAGGGGGAGCGAGGAGGATCGGAAGAATTTTACGCCGTGTCCTGAGTGAGAGAGGGAAATATTGGCGGTTTTCTTCGAAAAAGGATTTTCTGGGATGCGCGGGTCGACATGTTTTTTTTCCCCTCCTCCGCGGTCGCACTTGTTCCCCCGAGCTAGGGAAAAAGTGACGGTGTAGAAAACGAAGAAAATGTCGATACTCGTAGCGAGGAAGAGAGAGAAGAGGAAAATGAAGAGAGAAGACCGAAAAAGAGAGAGATAGAGAAGGGTTTCGGAACGGGGTTCCGAACAGTTTGAAAGCCGATTTCCGCGCTCGCCCGGGGAAAATTCACTCCGAAAAGATCTTCCGTCACTACCGTTACGGGACATTTGGTCCAATCCAAAAGGTCCAATCTACAATTTCGTCCAAACGATTTGGTCCAGTCCAAAAAGTCCACTTCATTTCAAAATTGAATAAAGGATAAAGTGGACGCTGCTCCGGGATGGCGTAATTGTTATACTATTACATAACTGAATGCAATTACTATGATGAAATTTATTATCAATTAATATAAGAGAGAAATATGATAACAAAGTATTAATTTGTAATTTTCATTCTGTTGATGGCCCTTTTCGAAGTATTACTTTCTGGTAAATTAAATAGAATTTCTTCTTCCTGCACTTCTCCAACAGCCATAATCACTAAGCTCTCGGCCGCGACGACGTGCTTAATATATTACCCCGTTTGTATATTTTTTTTGTTTGCGTGGCCGTGTTAGAATTTTTAAGGCTTCGGGTCGACCTACTTCTTTTCGGAAAAAAAGTCGAAGTCGACCTTGGTGATATTAGCTTACCATTCATGCGGTGGGACTTTTAAGAAATAACATGAGCTGTCGTAATCGATGCCTGGTGATTTCCATCCTTTTCTATATATCCGCTCCAGAATTTTTTTTATTTGCCTCGGTTGGATCCGAAATGAGTCGTTGAGGATTTTTAAAAAATGTTTCCGACACAGTGGTGGTTTTCCCGAACTTCTTCTTCACTTATCGGAAATGAAATGCGAAGCTTAGAACCGTAGCTGTCTCTCCAATGTGGCTTCAGGCAGAAGATTTGTGAAACTGACTAGGAGATTTGAAGCTCTGAAAAATAAAGATGAAAGTGTGCTATAGAAAAGGCATATAACTCGCGATTTTTTTGAAAATATTGTTGAATTTTATAGAGGAAAACAGACTATCGAATCCTTAAATTAGTCGCGTATATGTATGTTACAATATAGTGGGTGGACTTCTGAGTGGATGACAAAAGAGCAAGTCCCAAAAGAGCAAGCGACATGAGCGAGGGACAAAAGAGCAAGTGGATATAAGAGCAAGCGACATAAGAGGTAGTGGACATAAGAGCAAGTGGACATAAGAGCAAGTGGACAAAAGAGCAAGTGGACAAAAGAGCAAGTGGACATAAGAGCAAGTGGACATAAGAGCAAGTGGACATAAGAGCAAGTGGACATAAGAGCAAGTGGACATAAGAGCAAGTGGACATAAGAGCAAGTGGACATAAGAGCAAGTGGACAAAAGAGCAAGTTGACAATATTGTAAATGTAAATTGACTGAAGGAGGGCGTAACAAAGATTTTTAAAACAATTACGGATATTTCCTAAGGAGTATCTACGGAATCACGGTCGACTATGAAATCAATCAACTAAGGATTTTATAACAATTACGAATATGCAACAAAAAATAAAAATGGAGGGGGTAGAAGGCGGGAGAGAGAAGGGGGGGCTTAAGAATTCCTAAGGGAACACAGGCGACTATGGTATCAATCAACTAAGGAATTTATAACAATTTCGATTATGCAGCAACAAATTAAAAGGGAGGGGGTAGAAAGAGGGTATGGAAGGGTGGCATAAGAATTCCTTAGTTGATTGATATCATAGTCGACTGTGTTTTCTTAGGAATTCTTAGGCCCCTCTTCCCATCCCATCGTTCTACACCCTCCATTTTCATTTGTTTCTGCATATTCGTAATTGTTATAAAATTCCTAGTTGATTGTTATCATAGTCGACTGTGTTTTCTTGGGAATTCTTACGCCCCCCCCCCCCCCTTCCCTCCCCCTCCTTCTAACCCCTTCCATTTTCATTTGTTGCTGCATATTCGTAATTGTTATATAATCCGTAGTTGATTGATTTCATTGTCGACCGTGATTCCGTAGATAATAATTGTTTTAGAAATCTTTGTTACGCCCTCCTTCAGTCAGTTTACATTTACAATTTTGTCAACTTGCTCTTTTGTCCACTTGCTCTTTTGGGCACTTGATCTTATGTCCACTTGCTCTTATGTCCACTTGCTCTTATGTCCACTTGCTCTTATGTCCACTTGCTCTTATGTCCACTTGCTCTTTTGTCCACTTGCTCTTATGTCCACTTGCTCTTATGTCCACTTGCTCTTATGTCCACTTGCTCTTTTGTCCACTTGCCTTTATGTCCACTTGCTCTTATGTCCACTTGCACTTTTGTCCCTCGCTCTTACGTCGCTTGCTCTTATGTCCACTCGCTCTTTTGTCTGGCACCGGGACTAAGCATTGATTTTTTTTACAGTGATATCTGTCAGTTGAGACGGGTCTTCGCCCATTATCATTTACGTTGATCTTCGTCCTGATTTAGGATGTATGACCGTAATTGTTATATAATCCGTAGTTGATTGATTTCATTGTCGACCGTGATTCCGTAGATAATAATTGTTTTAGAAATCTTTGTTACGCCCTCCTTCAGTCAGTTTACATTTACAATTTTGTCAACTTGCTCTTTTGTCCACTTGCTCTTTTGGGCACTTGATCTTATGTCCACTTGCTCTTATGTCCACTTGCTCTTTTGTCCACTTGCTCTTATGTCCACTTGCTCTTTTGTCCACTTGCTCTTATGTCCACTTGCTCTTATGTCCACTTGCTCTTTTGTCCACTTGCCTTTATGTCCACTTGCTCTTATGTCCACTTGCACTTTTGTCCCTCGCTCTTACGTCGCTTGCTCTTATGTCCACTCGCTCTTTTGTCTGGCACCGGGACTAAGCATTGATTTTTTTTACAGTGATATCTGTCAGTTGAGACGGGTCTTCGCCCATTATCATTTACGTTGATCTTCGTCCTGATTTAGGATGTATGACCGCTTCTTTGGGTTGGAAATTTTCATACTCAGTGTCCACATTTCTTTTCACATTCGCTGTTAATATTAACTCTCTAAACCAGTGTTTCTCAACATCCGGTCCGCGAAACTTTGGCGGAAAGTTTAAGAAAATTTTAAAATGTTTTATTTAGCTACGAATCTTAGGTCCCGTGCTCTGTAAAACAGTTTTCTGCTTGATACAGGACGAAAATCTGTTATTATGACTGAAGATGTTTAGAGTGCAATAACCCATGCATACTTAGAATAGTTAAACGGTATTTCCGAATGCGATTTCTAAGGATAAGGACCAAGGATGGTTGGATGTGATTTTTCGACACTTTTATTGCTATATGGGTCCCATATAATCTTTTTCGTAGGAGAAATCAAAACGAGTGCTAGCTGTGAGGCATACTGGAGAGCCATCTGCGAAACGGAAGACGGAAATAGCCAGGGCCACCGAGAGGGCGGGGATACCGGGGGAAAATCCCCGAGGTCCGGGTCTCTGAGGGCCCCGGTATTAGGACCGATCATAAGGTTTTCCCATCGAAATACGCGGGTGCAAGGCACGCCGGCAACCGATACCAACGGGTGGCGTTTTCTTTCTTTCCCATTTCCTTTTCTCAGATCTCGATTTTGGTTTTTCCGGCAATGCCCACTGCATTTATATCACCCCTTAGCATCTTGGAACTTTGCCCCACTACTCTTATTGTTCTCCCCTCAGAGTCTTTGGCCCCCAAGCACTCGCAGTGTCCTCGTACGTTCGTTCTACAGAACAATATCGTATTGTTTACGACACATATTTTAAGAGATATGGTAGCTTTTCTTTCTTTATTGAACATATTTTATAATGTTGAGGTTGGAATATTTAAACACACTTTATATCGCATATAAGGCTGACATGACGACGACTTCCAGTCAATTAATCTTTACTAAAAACGCATTCATATAAGACTTTCTTCGCGTCTATTACCTGAAAGAACTGCGACTTTATTTCAAATTTTTAATTGTAATTAAAATCTTTTGTTCTTAAGTTTTCTATATTGTAATGAAATTTCATCGAAGAAAATAATTTTAAAAATTAAAAGTAGTTTGCTAAATTTTACCGGTCCGCGACAGATCTTCTGTTGAGAATCACTGCTCTAAAGGACTCTAAGCGCGAGACCCTATGCCAGGGGTCAGCAACCTTTTTTCAATTATGTATAACACGCAATATATGAAGAGCAACATTCATTGGTGGATCCACTTAACCTTGCCGTTACTGAACTCATTGCGATTATCTCCCTAAAAACAAACGTTTTTTTTCCTAATATTACGTCCATATATTTTATTTTTCTGCAGTTTTTATTAAAAGTATCTACGAAAGCAAGTACTTATAGAGCCGCATTCGGTTCAGGAGCCTCAGGTTGTCGACCCCTGCCCCAGGCGATCGCCTAGATACCCTGGCCATACATCTGCATCTACTGTGTTACGCGAACTTTGTTGAAAGACGAGACGAAATCAAAATTTTAGATAGATTCGATTTATAAACTGGAGTTACCTTAAGTAATTATCGAATAAGAATGTTATATCCTTCCTGTTAGAACTATGGCTTCTCCGTGGTACACTCAAACTAGAATTTCCTCAACCTCTAGTAAAAAAAAATCTCTAAACAATCATTTACCTGGAATCTCTTTCAGTCTTAATATTAGGTTTATCTACAACCAATTAATGTCCGTAAATAATGTAATAGTTTTTATTTCCCGCAAACTATACCGATTAGATGTTCTTGGTTCATCCGGAGGCCTCCAAATTTCACCCCTGCGCGAGTCCTTTCGAAGGAGGCGACCGGTCGGCCTATGACGTCACCGCCCCTCCCGATGCGGAGATGGAGAGGTAGAGAGAAGAGGAGAAGGTTATTTTTTTTCAAAGGATTTTCGGTTTTAAATTAGAATCCTTCTGCGTGCGTATGAGATTTAATCGGGTCGACTATGTTGCCCTGATGGAGGATCAGCGTGCTTTTCATCTGGATTACGGAGAGGGATAATGGGAGAGGGGAAGAGGAGAGAAATTATAGAGGCCACTTTCCCACCTTCCACCGGAAAACCAAACTGGAAGTTTAGCATGGGAGCCACGCGAGTGTGACGCAATTTGTAGGGGTCGGGGGATAGCTAACTTAAGTTCCTGCGCGTTATTCGCCCCGGATGGTTGGGAGGGAGGCTGCGGGGAAGGTGCGGTTTTCAAAGGAAGCCGAGGGAAGTGTATGTCGAGAGATATGATGAGAATGCAGGTGGCGCAGTTCCGGGCTTTTTCGGCCAGCCGCGCGTGACATTGTTAGGTTAAAATGCGGGATAATTTGAGTTGCGAGTTCCGGGGTTTGTTGGCAGGAAATCGATTCCGATGCGATAATAATGTTTCGTCGACTTTTGCCGTGATTTCATTTCGTTATATCCGGCTAAAAAAACAGTTGTTTTATATATATATATATATATATATATATATAAAACAACTGTTTTTTTAGCCGGATATAACGAAATGAAATCACGGCAAAAGTCGACGAAACATTATTATCGCATCGGAATCGATTTCCTGCCAACAAACCCCGGAACTCGCAACTCAAATTATCCCGCATTTTAACCTAACAATGTATATATATATATATATATATATATATATATATATATATATATATATATATATATATATATATATATATATATATATATATATATATATATATATATATATATATATATATATATATATATATATATATATATATATATATATATATATATATATATATATATATATATATTAACCTTCCGTACGAAGGAATGAAACGGTAACACCAAGTTTGAAGTAATTTCTTTTTCGTTCCTGATAGTATAATGATTTAAGAACGGTATCTTTCAGATATTTTCGCGAATTCCGCTTGCTTATCCTGAGAATAGCACATACCTAAAATAATTTACAGTGAATGAATAATTACCTGTTGAAATTTTACGTGGATATTCTTATGCGAGTCACAAGCTGTAGTATTATCTAAATATATTATTTTTGATCGCCTTTGCGCCTTGAAACTTCGAAAAAAAATGTCGCTAATGTAAGTTAAAACAAAACAGTTCTACGACTTTGGGAGTTGATTTCTGCAATTATATTATACAGGGTGTCCATTTAATCTCTCCGGTATTTTAAGAAGCTATATTTTTTTAACAATTAAAATTATCGAAAGAAGCCAAACTGCGAATTGAAGCCTATCTCAAACAGTTTTAGGTAGGGAGTTAGCAACATGGTTGTGCGCATCGTTGTCTGCGCAGCACACCACTGTCTGACCTACGTGTCATTGTGCCTGAGTGCAATGGAGACTACACAAGTGAAAGCACAGTGCGTTCTGTGGTTTGCTGAATTTAAATCAGTGATTCGTTTGCGAAGAGAATTCAGACAGACGTACAGCAGATATCCTCCCACGGATAAAACGATCAGGCAATGATATCAAAAGTTTAAAGAATCGGGTAGTGTCATGCCAACAAAGCAGCCTAGCCGAAATTGATTATCGACTAGAAATCTGCCGTGCGACAAAAGTAGCACACATAGAAGTTTATTAGCCTCAGGTTTTAAACTGTTTTAGTTATACATTATATTATTTTTCTTTTTCTATGATATCTGCACTGGTTTAAAAAATATAGCTTCTTAAAATACCGGAGAGATTAAATGGACACCCTGTATGTAGAGCTCTATTTACCCGATAAGATTATTATGACGCATCGTTTCAGTTGAGAAAAAACGTTTTTTCTCGTTGAAATATTGCTACATTTGTTAGTATTTTTTCTGCCACATATAACCGAGATTGATGGCTTCTGGAGAGGATGAAGTCCACGATTGCACGTCTCCTTAAATGTGAGGAAGACAGCGTGCAGAGAAAGATTTCAACGCGGATCACGAAAGAAAAGGAACGCTTTGGAATTTTCGTGAAGCGGTCCGATTTGTTCCTCCTCGAAAATAACTGGAAAGAAATGCGACAAAGGAGCGATGTTCGGATATGAAAGGATGGGTTATCCCATTCTGATGCCTTGGGGGAGTCGGTCCTCCGTAGGGAGCGAGGAGGTTGGAGGAGGCTGGGGGGAGGAGAGGGGGGGATGGGGGGGGGGGGCGTGCCTGAGGTGAAAGTAAGTCAAGCTATAGAGGAGGACTTGCGAAAGCGAAAGTGGTGGTGGCGTGGAGGAGGGGAGGCAGGGCGCATGCGTAATTGATGCGAATGCAGATAACCGTCTGAGGAAGTGTTCCTCGACTGGTTTCGGGGCCTCCAGGTGGGGTAGAATTCGCGGAGCGAATAAATTTTCGGTCGAGTCGGGTCTTTTGTGGTCTCACCCTTCCCTCATCTCGTGGGTTAGTTCACCTCGGCCCCGAGGGCTTCGAAGTGTGGTCGATGTCCCGATAGTGAAGAATTGGACGTATAAAACTTAACATTCTCTGGGGATATGCGCCGTGGACTCCGGCGCATAGGATGGACCCGATTGCTTACCACCCTGCAGCGGACAGTGAGTAAAATCGGTCGTTTTAAAGATTTATCCGAATGAGTTTATCGCCGAAATTTTGCAACCTTCTGGTGAAGTTCGGCCGGCCGTGTAATTTCTGCTGAAGATGGGTATCTAATGCTTGCGAATTTTGCAAACTAATTGGCTGTAATTGGTAACTTTTTTTGCGAAGAACGCTAAGATTAACGTTCACGTTTCTCGTGTACGTTTCACCGAGTTCTTGTGTGTGCTTCAGAAAATTATTCAAGTCTTCACAGAGTTAGATAATATTTGTGCATACCGTAAACACTTGTTGTGTTGGCATATCTGTCTGGTCCCACGAGGGACATTATTAGGTAGGTTTTGGTGCGCTGCACCCCCTGCCACCCACCAGTCTCGTGATTTGCAGGGTATCATGTAGATGTAGATGTTAAAAACCGTCGTGATCTTGTAAATAACCGGAGTTTGGCTGAAATTTGGCTTCAGGATACGTGTGAAGTACAATATCGCGATGTTTTAATCGGTTCTGTCAATATCATCCCTCCTCTCTTCTACATATATATATAACTCGCCTTCCTGTGTGTGACCCTCTTTCTTTTCCACCGCGCGTTCGACCCAATCAAAGCCTAACTCCTCTTTCTCTCTTTCCCCATTCCCTCCTCCTCTCTCTATATCTCCCTCCTCCTCTCCCTATATCTCCCTCCTCCCCCTTCCTTCCTCCGTCTGAATTGATACGCCCTTTCAATCCCAAAACTAACCGATGCGATGCGGGCATCGGAATGCATGCACACGTGTTCTCCTATCTCGCTGGCCGTTCCAGAGATTTTTTTTTATATTTCTGTAGACATGCACATGTACGCGGGCGCATTCTCGGTATTGTCTGTGGCTGCACCTGTGTGTGTGTGTGTGTGTGTGTGCGTGCGTGTCGAAAGCATCGTCTTCTTCGTGATATGGATATTGGAGTGTCGTACACGGATCAAGAGAGTTCAAATGCTTGTGCGGTTCCTGCGTGTATTAATGGTTGACTGGTGCTCTTCCGTATCTGTAATCAATAACATTGACTTTCTAATCTGTTTTACTGCCATCAGTTCGTAAATTACTTGCAAATAGGTTATTGACGAATTTGTGTTAGAAAAAACAAATGAATTTCTTAAAATAGAAAAAGGTGTGTTCCATACCGTATATTAGGATCGTGCAATATTTTCACGCGGCGGGCCTTATTAGATGTTTCGAATGCCTGTACGGGCTGGAAAAGATCTATTATACATATAAAAGAGAAACTCGAAAATAACCAATTTTTTAGCGACAAAACTTCAGCGGAAAGTGTTTGTGGCCGTAACTTTAATTGACAAATACAGAAATATTTCATATGTATTCTGTGTATCGTAATTTTAATTAGCGAATGTAGAATTATTTTCACTTGGGAAGGCTCTAATCTGTGGAATGATTCCATAATAGGCATACTTAAATTTGTCTTTTCCACAGGAAAAGATACTTAATTGGAACGGTTACGGTTTTATCTATCATTTCGCTTTTTCTTCAGAATTTCGCGCACAAAATAAAATGTTCTTGTAAGTTGCACGCCCCTGGTTTCTATATGCCTAACGACAAAAGAGTATATATTACCTTCGTAACGCACTCTATCTATAGTTAGGTATTTTTTTGATATCATCGCTGACGAGAAATGCATTACGTTCATGACACATTTTCAGCGAAGCGGATTGATGATATTTCATACATGGGCTCATTCACCTGTGCCCTTAACCGAAGGTTTCGCGTCTATAAATTTACCAGGCGGGAACGAACTCTGTCGTGAGGAAATCAAGTTGAAAGCACCCAAAATGGAGCATGGAGATCATGTTGGTGTCTGGGCGTCGTCGCATCGAGGACGGGAATAAAACATTTTTCGGTAACACGAGAGAGAGAGAGAGAAAGATATGGAGAGGTATAGAGACGTAAGTTTCGAATCAGCTTATAGGTCGCACATAGTATACCCACTTGCTCACGAATCGTAATCATATGTATTTATGTATTTTATTGGAAATAGCCGTTTCGCATGCGTTCTACTTCGGATAGAATTTATTATTTTTTCTTACACGTGTGTGTGTGTATATATAATATTCCTTAGATCAAACTCTCTCTCTCTCAAAGGTCATAAGATAAAAAATAAAGAAAACTACGCTTTTCGCTGTTTTTTTTCAAGCTTAAAGTCTCCTACGTGATTTTTTTGTTCCAATGTTACGGAGCGAAGAAAGCATATGTTTTGGCTGAGTGTGACGTTATCTTGTTTTTCTACTTGTTGAGGCGTGTAAAATATACGATTCCTGCTCGTGTGAGCGTTTGTGTTAGAAACTAACAATGACGTATCGATATCATCTCGTTCGTTTCGTCCTCCTGACAAATATCAAACCGTTCATCTCACTCTCTTTCTTTTGTCCGCGTCAAAAAAGACTTACCGAAACATAATTCATATCGAATCGACCCGGGAAAGAGCTCCCGAGTTGACCTACCTCACCGCTGTGTCAACGTTTCTTCTCTATTAATTGCCTCGGAGCCAGAGATGCGGACACGAAAGAAATGAATCGTGTAGATAAATCAAAAAAAGAAGAAAAAAAAAGGTCGTTAGTTCTTCTAAGCGAGCGAAATGTTTAGAGACGCGTCGAAGCGATCTCTTGCCTTTTAACGCGTGTCTGTGTGTGCGTGCGTGCGTGTCTTTCCGCGTTCGCAAAATAAACTGTTGTTTCTTCTCGCAGAGACGTTTCGAAGCGTTAACGTCTTCGATCGAAGTGTTTCGCCCGCGGAATGTAGTCTCTGTATATAAAAAAAATGGGTTGTCGCGTACAGAATATCGGTTTAGAAAGGGAAAAGGAGAGGGAGTGGCCTGAGTGGGATGGGGCGGCCGAGGCGGAGGTGAGAGAATACAATGTGTGGAAGGTGTGTTGCGAGCTCTATTATGCGCAGTGTTTATCGGACCGTCGAAAGCAAAAGTGTCGACGCGTCGGGTTCTGACTCCCACAAGGGATTGAATATGTTAAGTCGTCCTTGTTCCTAAAGGAGCAGCATCTCAACGTTCGCTAACTCCCATAAGATTACCACTTTTTTATTTCCGTTACTTAAAGGAACTTCCTCAGAAAGTCTCCTTTGCCTCGGTCAGCTTTTCTTTTCGCGCCTCCTTCGGGGCCGACATTTCCGCTGTCATTTGTTCCGTCTAATCGATGGAAGTAATCCGGTTCCTCGATTCGCCTCTGTTAAATTTATTGTTATTTATGGAAGCGGGTGATGGTGGCCATGTTGATTTAAACTATTCAAGTGTTGATGGACGGTAATTTAATCTAATGGTCGTATATTTTCTACGAGTCGCCGTCGTTTATTCGTTGTTATCTAAAAGAAAATATTGTTTTTTTCGTCAACTCCTTTTTTTGTGTTCGTTCTGTCTCTCGTGTAATAAAATACTTTGTGATAGATTAAATTTATTTATAGGTCACCACCCAAATAATTACGTGTAATTAATTGTAAACATATCTCTGTTTAATTTTAGAAGATAAGATTGCCTCTAGTGACCTTTAAATTTGAAAAATGGAATAATTTATGATCATAATCCAGTTTCTGGATAAGATAACTATAATTGTTGCTGAATGGTTGGTAAAAACAACATGCACCCTTCGACTACAAAGCAGACACTCTCAATAGAGATGCATCAACCATCTGTTTTCAAAAAGAATATCTTCTTATTGTCTTCGGAAGTTATCGTGTTAATTAATATTAACATTGTTAAACAGTCAATTTTATTTTATTCGACCCGCATGAATATGTAATTCGTGCACATGTATAAAGATAATAAATGAGACTTGAATATATTGACGCAAAAATAAACTAAATTTATTTTTTCACTCAAAACAACTTGAACAACTTCTGAATTAACCTTAACGCTGATTTCAGTGCAATAAAAGGAGAAATTTTGAAAGCTTAACTATGAATAAATATTGTTTCCATGACTACTTCACGCGCTATTACCGCGTTCGCCATTTAATTGTTCTGTCCTATTATCTGTGCTCAAGTTATAGTTATCATTAGACAGCAAATTTACATAAACGCAACAAAAATTACATTTTTAGAGAAAGAAGTGAAATGTGTTTAATATTGACCGTGAGTTTTGGAAAAAGAAAGTCAGCAGTAGTTATTCCGATATCAATCAATTTATGCATCACGGATTTGACCTTTCCTCCTTTTAATGCAAATGAAAACGAATATGAAATATTTTCATCTAAATGTAAATTCACAGGAAATTGTTTTTTTTTTATCTTCAACTAATTTATTGATTTCTACTTTTACCTGGAATTGGCGTTTTAACTTCATTGTTAAATTAATAATACTTGCTAATACTCGCAATCGAAAGGGTGAAATACGAGGGATGTTCAAATTTGGCCTGGACTTTGTTTTATATTAAAATCTTATATATAATACAATGAGCTTATGAGGTGTGTACATTATCACTATAATGTTGGCAATACAAAAAATTGTTTTGTTGCCATTGCAATCCATGTCAGAGCTAACAAAGATGGCATCTGAACGTGTTTCTACTTCAGTGGAACAACGCATTATTGTTAAATTTCTCGGTAAGGAAGGTATAAAAGGGACTGAAATTCATCACTGACTTCGAGTACAATATGGGAAATCCTGTCTGTCTCGGTTTTCTATGTTTGGGTGGTACAAATCATTCAAAGAGGGTCGCAAATGCGTGGACCAGCAACTGCATTCAATGATGTGACATTTACGCATTTTGATGAGCTCGTTCGGAGGGACACGCGAATGGCAGTGCGTGAATTAGCGTTGCAAGTTAAATATTAGTATTGGTAGTACTGAGGCTATACTTCATTACAACCTTAGTTACACTGTAGTCAGCGCTTAATGGGTGCCCAAACAGTTGTAACCACAACAAAAGGCGATGCGGGTTCAAATTTCAGGGATTCCGAGTAAACGATTTCTGAGGGAAGGGGCTGATTGTTTTAATCGTATCATAACCACGGACGAGACATGGGTCCATCACTTTACTTCAGAAAACAACTGTTCCAGTGTGGAGTGGAGAGACACAAATCCTCCTACACAAATCCTCCTACACCGAAAAAGTTCAAAACGATGGCATCAGCAATTTTGGGATGCTCAAGGCATTATTCATGTGGATTTCCTTGGACAAGACCATACAATTAATGTTGCTTATTACTCAGCGCTCCTAAAAACAGTCTGAAACCAGCTCTAAGGAAGAAACGACCAGGTCTTCTGTCCAAAGGATTTTGTTTTCTCCACGACAGCACCCAATCACCTTAAATTAATTTAACTGTGAATATACTGGCTGAGTTGGGGTAGAACGTTCTTCCCCACACTTCTTATAGTTCTGATATGTCACCGTGTGACTTTCATCTGTTTACGCCGCTGAAAGAGCACTTAGTAGGCAATAAATTCATTTCGAATGGCAAGGTGAAAAATGCAGTCCTCAACTGGTGTCGACATCAACCGAAAGATTCCTTTGAAACTGGAATACAAAAACTACTATAACGCTGTATCAAGTGTATTCTGAAGGAGAGGGAGTACATAAAAAAGTGACTGTATTATAATTGTGCTGGGTTACTTTTATGATTTAATAATAAATAAAGTCTGGGTCAAACTTGAACACCCCTCGTAATTAGAAAATTCTATTAGTACGTTTAAGTTTAAAATTAGAAAGGAAACATTGCTGGGAGTATAATAAAATTTATATGCTATTTCGATGATTTTAGCACCTTTCAACAACTAACATGACATCGTTCATTCCTATCCGTCATTTCTGACGAAAAATTACACTGGTATATTTATAAAACTAATAACGCAAATCGCATCATTACCTCCATATCGCTTCGCTAACATTCGCGTTAAAACTTCAGACGGAGTTAAAATTCGTGAATGTTGCGCCTCAAAGCGTTTTTAAGGACCCGTGAGACTCGGCCAGAGTTATTTCACGTGAGGCTTAAAGAGCAGATAGAGAGTATACGGATGAATATTCTCAGAATCTCGTTTCGAAGGCGTGGAGACGTCTGCGAGTTTGGGTAAATTAATTAGAGTCTGAGGAAGCGGATGACGAGGGAGAGAGAAGTATCCGGTCAGGAAGCATGAAGAGCAATGGGAATTTCGCAGATGCGAGGAATGTCTGCAGCACCTCTCAGAATTAGGTCTGTTTAATGGATGCCTTTTGATAAATCACGGTCGATGGATTCCTTGATTAATTAACTTGATTTAATGAAGAGAAAACTATCCTAGATCTAATCAGGACGAACGAGCTTCGTTATAATGTTCGCGGAAATTGCAAGGATTTATGGGAGTATTTTCTAATTGGAATTAGAGAGTATTACCTCCTTTAGCGCCATAATATCTTTTTATGTACATAAATGGAATATTCCATTTTTCTGAAAAATATTTTATTTCCATGGGATTTAACAGCTTTTCTTAAAAAATCAAAGAAATATATTTATTTATTTATTTATTTATTTATTCATTCATTTATATATCGTTTTGTCCGTCAGTCTGTCCGTCATACTTCCGTGTCACGTGAACTACTTCTGTACCGTTCAAGTTACAGTAACCAAAGTTTGAGGAATTTTTTATGGCCATAAGTTCTTTCTACGGTTGAAATTCGGGAACTCCAAGGGAAGCCTGTGAGGGGTAGTAGGAGGTACAACGAACAGTTTTTTTTTAAATCCGCCCTTAATATCTGATTCATCAGTTCATTCCTTACTTCTTCAAATATAAACAAGTTAGGAAGGTGTACAGCGTATCACATATGGTCGCGTTTCGTGCAATGGAGTTGAAAGAAATTATGTACGTGTACGTAAGGGAAATAGCGTTTTAAAGTTCTTTTCTTCGTCATAAATAACCCATTTTATTCCTATTTAAAAATATTGCATGCACACGTAAGGAAATTAAATGTTTGTTTGTGAGGTTGTTTATGTTAACAACAATGAAGAAGTAACCATGCAAGAAAATTTCTAATTGTAAGTTCAAGTCGAATTAAGACATTCTTGCTTGATTTTCTTGAAAACGGCTACTCCGACGATAGAAATGTATGTACTTATATGGAAAAACGGCGTTCGGCACTCGAATATTCGAGATTCGAACACGTTTTCAGGAACGCATCCCCAACGAGACTCGGGAGTCGCCTGTATAGGAAAAGAAATACTCTGGTAGTTCTACAAGTTTTATATGAAAAAAATATTTTGATATGACCAATACTTTACGATATATGACGGAAGGTTCATTTTTATCACCAGTAAAGTGGTATCCTTGATTGGCATACGTGATTCATTTATGTGATTTTCTTATTATCATTGATTATAGGTCCTAAATATGAAATTTAATGAAAATCCGTTCAGTAGAAGCCGAGAACGAACATGCGGACGGACGGACGGACGGACAGACAGACAGCAGACCGACGGACAGACCGAGGATAATAGACGCTCACGCTGGATGCGAAACGCGCCTAAAGAGATATTCTTTTGTTACCGGGATCGCTAACGCAACGATAGTTTCAAGCGTAGAATGCTGGGGAGCGTTTATTCGAAGACAAAAGAGAAACTCGATTCGCGGGCGCATTTCAGAGAAAGCCCTTTTGATGCGGTAAATTACGAGGCGCATCGTAAGAGAAGCCCTAAAAACGAAGCCGTGTGATCTTCTTCCATAGACCTTTGAAGAAGCGAGCGGCGAAATGAAGAGTGCGTCTCGCGTAATTTGTTAAGATGCGCGTCGAAAGCGTTCGGAGGTTATCGAACGACGAAAGAAGAAAGATACTACTCTTAAAGGGGAAGAAACTTGTCCGCGTTTTGAAAGGGCTTGCTTATTTTCTTCCTTATGGCTATTTAATTACGGATCCTTTTCTAGTTTCATAGCTTTCTATTTTCCCTTCCGTATTAGCGCCTCCCGCCTGCGTTTAGAATGTTTGCCTCGGGAGAAATTGATATATCGCCTGTTTGCGAGAGAGTGCGAGCGCTTCGCTGGCTGTAGAAGGCGGCTGGCTCCCCTCCGAATCAATATTGTGGAAGCGCGGACATTAAATTTTGCCGACCGAGCTGATGAGTTTGAGATTCATTAAGGGTTTTCGTAATTAGAGCATCTAATTTTTTTCGCATTAAATACGGCTAATTTTACCGGTAGCAACAGTGGGCAGAAAACGGAAAGCTTTATATTTTACTAGCAGAGTTTCCCGTTGAATTTCAACGGATTTAGTGACGCTACTACAGCACAACATACAAACTCTTAAAAATATATAGTAGATACTTTTTAAATTACAATTAACTTTTCTTAACAATTAATCATATTTGCTTGTAACAATCCGTTTCCGAGCCTATTGCATTCAAATATAACGATAATTTTATTTCCTATCATATTACTTTCGCCAAATCCAGCTTCATTTCTTGTGTAATTATGCCTCGCTGAAATATTTACTTTTATGTCTTGTAAGCAAGAAACCCATGAAAAAGCAACGTACACTTGTCCATGATTGAACACTGACTCCGGTAAATGTACAGCAGATACGTGAGCTTATTTACGTTAATAAACATTATAATGTAAAATATAATGATTTTACTTACAAAAAATGTAAGATTTCAGTATTCAATAGACGAAAGAAGGTTCAATTACTTTCATCAATAAACGCTTCCTGAATAATAATCAGTATCTATTTACGTTACTATCCATAAACATTGATCGTTTCGTTGCTTAAACAAAAGTGCGAAGCGAATGACGCTAAACTTAGTCTATTTATAAGCTTCATTGAAGTTGATTGAATTGGAGGTAACAATGACTGCCGCCTTGGTTACGCCCGGAAAGAGTACGAAAAATCCACAAAATTTGGAAACAAATAGCGTATTTCTGAAAACTTCGGCCGTGTACCATGTAAACTTCGCAGGAATAAGATAGTATAGAGTTTTATTCGTCGAATAAAGCAAAAACGAAAAAAATTGGTCCATATTTACCTATTTTAATGCTTGAAGGAAGAATACCTTGCAAGTCAAGAAATGGATTGATAAGTGTTATCATATGGAAGAATGTTAATCCCCTATATTGGTAGCACTGATTAATCCCGGTTGACCAAACCTTGACCCATTACTAAGTTAGGATGTAAGGAAGAATCGCACCAAATTTGGTTATTCTAGCTTTTACCGTTTAGGAAGAGTTACATGAACAAACACACAAATACACAAACACACTTCAAAATATATTATAGTAGATCAATAGCTCTTTTAGGTGTCGTCGGTTTTTCCGAGGATAATGAAAATATCAAATTATATCTTACCAAAGTAAAGGGATTGTTAGTTCTTCGGTGGAAGCGTTCTGATAACCGATTAAATTGTGGCTTGAATTTTCAGCGCATAATTTCATATTAAAATCTTAGGTAAATATTTCATACCAAGTTTATGTTTAAAGCATTTTACTTTAAAACTAAAACTGAAATTATTTTCCGCGCGGAAGATAAAAATGTGCGAAATTTCCATTTACAATTTTTAGCTTAATATTTTTAAATAGAGATTGTTTCAATCTTCATGTAAATAAATACACAAACGTAAAATCACCGACTGTCATTTTTTATAACTGACGCGCAGAGAAAAATATACATATGTATGCTGACAAAATTATTCCGTGCCGATAGGCATCGTAATAATTAGGGATGATCCGAAATTATATAAATTCATTACAACAATTAAATTCTATTTTTGTAATTTAGTATATAATTTCCTATTGTTATACTTTGGAGAGAAACAAATGTGATATTTTATTTACAATGAGTGAGTTGAATGTTCATTGCTCTGAAAAATATTGCGTGGATAAAATGAAACATATCCGTATTTTAAATACTTGAGAAAAGCTTTCCATTGAGTAAGTATATATGTTTGTTATCTTTTAAATCGTTATTGTTTTGTCAATATTTGTATTTGATTATCATTTCTATCTCACTTGAGAAAGTTGTCATTTTCTTATGTTTTTATTTTCATAATGTTTGTAATGGAATCGATAAGTTTGATAATTACGACTATGCCTCTTAGAACATTTAATTGGTGGTTCAAGTATTATTAATATGTACATGAAGTGGCTATTATTTTCAACGCGCGAACAAGAATGATGACTTTGGCTGCCTGTCATATACTGGTTAAAAGATACGTTATGTAATGTTGAATAAATTTATATACAAATTAAGATGGCTGTGATTCAGAATATTTTATGACCTCGCCACTATGTCAAACGATATGAACCTAATTTTTGCTGCGATCGTTATTTAAATTTTAATCGCGAAATAGTCCTATTCTGATTAAATAATTTCGTGAATATAAAAACAACAAGACGTTAGTTTCACATTATAAGATAATGGGTTGGCTATCCCGCTACGTAATATGAATATTTTTCGTTGAACGAATGCTACTTTAATTCCACTAAGTATAAACTTTTGAACGACAACCGGTCGGTAGTATTTCATTATTTAACATTATGTAAGCAAAAAATAACCATGAAAGGTCGTGAGTTATTTATCTAAAAATATGGGAATTTAAGGATTATTTTATCACATTAGGCGAAACGAACTCTCTTTACTAAAATTGGTCGTCATTCGTATCATACTGTCTTTTTGCGTTTTTAATTGCCTTCTAATAAATTTTTATACACGTAACCTAGATAATTTACCAATAAATGTTCTGTTATCATATCCGGTTACCACCCGATCAAAAAAGTCATTTTGGAGCCACTTATTTTAATTGAAATTTCTACCCACGCAAGCCTTCTATAATCGACTTTGTATGTTAATTGTCCTATAATTAAAGAAGTTGACCTTATTTACTCCAAACCTTTTGATTAAAAATTTCAAATAATCGAATTACAGTAGCATAGCAGCTTTAGGCACGCATGATCTAACAGATAGAATGTATGTTTCATTTTGTAGCCATGGATCACGAAAAGGAAAGAAGATTAGACTGCAAGAGGTGTCATTGGCCTGGGATGGGAAGGCAAAGATTCTTCAGATTCCTCGTCATACGATTCATTCCTCCAATCCTCCACGAGGTACTCCGGGTACATGGCCCACTGTAAGACTCCGGAGACCTTTCAACTCCTTCCACCGCCCAGAGCCTCCTCTACCTCCTCCCAGCCTCCACCACGCAACATACCCCCTCCCACGCCTCCTTGTACCCTCCGCCTTCCTCTTCCATCCTCCTCCCTCCCACCCCTGCGCTGTCCTCATTGGAGAGTCGTTTCCAATGATAACGCCCCTGTCCCTTGGCCTATGCTCCAGACTGTCAGGAGGAGCCGAGAAGTGCAAGCGACATAAGAGAGCCTGCCTCGCGCCAATCGAATGTAAATCATATCGAATCTTTGGCCACGCCCCTCCTGTTGGACTCGTATGGTTGTCTGGCTTTATTTAGCTCGAGTTGTTATCGAGTGCGTGAAGATTGGTTGACCTTCCCGATTGGGTGGGATGTAGGTTAACGGCTTATTGAGCCGTGCAATTTAAGCGGGCCGTGCCGGAGCTTCGATAAGTATGGTGTTTTGGGTGTAGTGTGACTTACAACTCCGTGGGTCTCGAGCACGAGCTGTGTGTGTTTTGTGGTAAGCGCGGAGACTGCAAACTATATAAACAACTTCGTTACGCTAAAATTTTTGTGCTATTGGAATTCGTTCGCAATTGAGTTATAGTTTCCGAGCTATCTCGTGGTGTAAACGTGGACGGTGAGGTTGCTTAATCTAAATGTTTCGGAAATGAAGGTAGTATGGCTCGTACATCCGCCAAAGACAGCTTCGGTAGAAGAGTAAGTAGCGTTATTTGTTCGTGGTGGTGGGATCTGGGTTGCGACTTTCTCCCTTTACGCGGAGGATTCCCAGTGTGAAATAACGTTTTCTCTGCAAAAATTGCGTTTGCCTAAAGTGGGGCGTGAAACATCGGTTATATTTTGGTTCAGCGGTGGAAAATATGTTTCAGGTGGTGTGGAACTTTAATGATGAAACAGTGAGTTACTATAACGCTGAACGAGGTAATAGTAACCCCTTGGATAGTGCTGTTACATCGACTATTGGCTGATATTTTCATCTGAAGTTATAATTAAAGAAATTTAACGGTACAGTGCACCTGTCTATAAGAGAAATGTCTGCTTTTGTTTCGGAAATTTAATAATCGAGTGAAGGCTGAATACTTAAAATTAGCCTCTTAACGGAAACTTTAATAATTTGTATCTCCTTAATTATAAAATTGTCTGATTGTGAGCCATAACTAACCATTATAATTATGACATTTCTACGATAAAAAACTTTCGTCTTTAATAATGATCAACTTAAATTTTGCCGGATTTATTAAAATTTTCAGTAATCTCTACCTCTCTCTCTCTCTCTCTATACATATATATATATATATATATTCGTTCATGAATAGATGATTTTAAGAGATTTTATTAATATTTTGTGAAAAACCGCCAAATTTCTTGCAAAGAGATTGTCATATTTGTTAATCTAAAAATTTTCGATCCTATTTAAAACAACCTGACCCCTATCCTTTATTATGCTTCGCTGTGTAAGTAAACGTATCAAAATAATATTAAATTTTTTCTTCATTATCGGAAAATTTCAATGAAGTGTTTGAAAAGCTATTGGTTTAAATTTAAAATGGTACTTTTTCGCTCTACTTGGTTTTAAATCATCATAGTTCATTAATGAAGTACAGGTCGGAAATATTACGATATACATTGTTTTCTTCGCGACTTTTCTCTTTTTTTAACCCCATCGCGAAACGGTTCTAAGTCTTTCGTTCTATTATCTAATAGTTTTCTTACATTTTCTAACCGAAGTAATGATTTTTTCGGTTTATAAAAATTAAACTTTTATTCATTGCTATGTGTTCTTCTTTTCCTTAGACCGTGGGTGATGGATCCCAATCCAGGAGATGATGAGGCCCCTAAGGACCCGGGAGCCCTTACAACTCACCAGAGCTACACGGAGAAGGACTTCGAAGGTAAGACGGTGCTCGTTATTAGTTTTAAAGTTAAATGGAAGTTCAGGTGGTATTCTCGAGTATCATTCCTTTGAACCTATTATGGAAATTGTGTAAAATAAATCGTTTTTTCCCCTAGTGACAGCACGCGATCTCAACCAGTTAGGTCAGTCTCCTTAAACTACCCTTAATTTCTCATAAGACATCATTCAGCTGTTGAATATAGTTACAAATACTGCCATAACAAATAAAAACCTTCTAAGTAATTTTATTTAAATTCATCAAAATATTCTGTTTAATTTTATGTAAAATCCTGGGAAACAAATAGCAACATAAAAGGTTCAAAATTATCGATAGTGAAGAAATTTTATACGCATATATGTCCCGGTCAAGTTCAGAATTTTTCTCCTTCTCTATCTTCACATTTTCGCGTATATGATTATTAGTTATTACGTGCACGACAGAAAATTTTTTTACTTTACTTTGGTCCCAAGAATGGGGACATTGTTTTTTCTCTAAAATAGACGAAAGCAGTAAGAATAGTTTCATTCCACTCCAAAGAAACAAATACAGCATTAAATGTTTTAACGCGTCTGCATAACTATTGACAATTTCGTTTTCCTTTCCTTTAAAAAAAAAAAGTTCTCACATTTCTGGCTCGGCCTAAAATTAATCTCAGGAAGGTCGAGCTCATTGACCTTGTGTCATTTGTTTTGTAGGTTGCGACTGTAAATGTAGCGAATCTCATCCCCGTCCTATCGAAAAGAGGCGACGTTTGTGTCGAGACGCTCGACGTCGTTCTCCGATGCATAGTTCAATCGCGTGGGTGGGTCTCCTCGCGGTGTGGTAATTCGGAGGCGTCGGGAGATCCATTGTGAAAGAGCCTCTCTCTTGTTCTCAGCGAAGGGAGGGGAAGGGGTTGGAGGGGGAAGTGATTGGGGCGGGAAGGGGGGGAGGAGAGCGAGCCGGCGAACGCGGGCCGTGGCCAAGTGGGGCAACCCTCCTCCCACCTGCCCCTCTCTCCCGAGAAGCGCCAAACTACGTCTTGCTTCCCCTCCTACACACTACCTTTTCTCTTCATTTACTCCTTTTCTCGCCTTCCTTTCTTCCTCTCTTTTCTCTCTCTCCATTTTTCTTCCCCGCTTCTCCCGCCAAATTAATACCCCCTCCCCATTAATTTCCTTTCTTTCCTCTTCCCCGCTTATATTTTTCTCTTTCCCCCATTCTAATTTTTACTACCTTCCCGCCTTGTATAAATTCTACGTACTCCACCCTCACTCCTACCTACTTTCTTGCCGGCCACGTTTCCACACACAGAAAACATCTCATCCAATTGTGTGATGAAATGGAAAGATGCGATTCGGGTCGCGGCTATTTCGGAACGTTATTTGTAATGTATCGCTTTATTGCCTGTGTAGACTTTAAAAAGACCCACACTTCTTAAAATTGCATGTATGTATATCCTTATCCGGTCCTATTGGAGTACTGCCGTTATTGATAAACGGCAATGAAAGAAGCGAAGGCGACCCATCAGAAGTTGCCTTCCCCTGAATAAAAAAAGAGAAACGAATATTAAAATTTTAATTCGACGAGCGAATCTTCAAATTGGACGCGCGAAACTTATATTTTCGAAAGATGCTGTTTATTTTGGAGCGTTTGTTTTATTTTGCTTTTCGGTCCTTTACGCTCAAGCGATCGTGCGACCTTTTGCACTGAACGTATCGTGCCGTCCATCCCTCTCAAAACGGGCTGACCTCTTTCTTCTTATGTCTAAGTGTTCTGGTTTTTCTTATGCTAATGGATTTTTTTCTTTCTTTTCGGTCTGACTTAGCCGCGCTCTTGAGACCGCGCAACGATACGCGCGTGGGTTTAATCGCCGTTCGGTGGAAGAAAATGTGAAAGTGTTCTCGTCATGAAGTATTTTTTTCTTCTTTTTTTCTTACGAGAGACTAAATTTGCCCCCAAGTTTATGGTTTTTTGCGCGCTTCGGAAAGAGAGCTGGGCTCGTAAAGAAAACACGGTCGCGGTTCGAAAGGCCTTAATTAGGTCCGTCGATCTCCTCTCTCGCACTCCCTTATGCAAATTTTCAAGGTCGAATAAATCTAGGATCCGCCACGTTAGCAAGGTCGAAATTTCGCTGGCACTTGTAGATTCTACGGCTCGCTTCTGATGTTTTACATGTTAAATAGTTGCAGCGAAACTAGTTTTCTTAAGTGAGCATTTTCAAACGTCGCGGCGTAAAACTGTTTTATCTACGGTTATTTTCATTGATGGAGGTGTAATTTGGCGATGGTTTTTATCAGTTTCAGGCGTCCGCAACAAGAACTCCCAATAACTCGCCTTTTCTTTCACTCGAAGAAAACGTTCTTTCCTCATTAGTTTTCCTACAAGTTAACTTGGAGTATTTTTTTACCAATTACCTTTCTTTTTGTGTCGTTAATCGCTTTATATCACATCATCGTGTAATAAGTAATCTCTTAATGTTCCTATTTGATCTCGCCAAATTTGCTAGTTAAAATAACCATCAACCATTTAAGAGCGGTCTGCTTTGATCTTTCGGGCGAACGGTCACTTCTGCTAACTGCCGGCATTTTCCCCATATGTTGAGTTGCGAATATCAACAGTTGAATTTGGCCGTGTGCCGCTTTAGAAACCATAAAAATAAAAGATGGCGGACATTTTTGGGTGCGTGCCTCGATGTATGAGTCTGGCACATACTCCACGTCTCCGGGGAAGTTATAATATCGGAGTGAAAATAGAGGGAGCAGGTGGAGAGAGAGAGGGAGGGAGGCTGATATCGCCATCCGAAATGCTTCGCTTCCTCTCTCGGACCCGTTGCTCCACAGAGAAGAATTTCCTCATGCTCTGATTCGGCTGCGAAGGATAGATGCTGTTTTGTTTTCGGCAGTAATGGTTCACTTTTCAGCGTTTGCAACAGCTGCCCCGTTTGACGAGTGCAGTGCTCTCTAACCGGTGTGCACATTAGTGTGCCGCGAGGAAGGCACTAGTGTGTCGCACAGTCTGAGGATATTTAATTTTCACAAAAGCGTTTGGAACAAACAAATTCGCAAACATTTTATCATCGAAGGAATTTATTCTGAAACTAGGAGAGGGATTGATAGACCTTAGCAACGATCATACAACTTAAAATTAGCATTCTATCTTTAGATGTGTTTTGACTAAAAGCTATCTGAATATGCCGTCGCTATGACGTTCTAAATTCAACAAAGTATTTATGCAAATTTAATTGTTCTTCAACTGGTCACATTAAAAATATTAAAAGGGCATGTTTAAAGAACCTAGATGAAGAGGTTCTTGTAGCTCTTTCTGTTATCGTGCCTTTGTACAAGAAAGGAAAGACTAAATTTTCTGTCGAAGAGCATAACCTTTTTACACGTTGAATTGTGTATTTACTTAATTTACAATAAAATTATACAATTAATTGAATATTACTTTGCCGATCATAACAATCTAATATAATTGCGACTTTTACTTGTTTTATGCTAGTTTTTTCTTTAAAAATGTTTACTTGCGTAGTGAAATTAATTATGGATGGTTTGATGTGCCGCGATGTTTTAAAGCATGCATGAAGGTGTGCCGTGGAGCAAAAAAGGTCCTTGGGGAGCACTGCGATAGTGGATTTTCTCTTAAAATTCCTGTTTCGAGAACGATTTCCATAGGCCAATTTTTCCAGCTGCACTTTCAAATTCCGTAATTTGATTCGTTGTTGCGAGATTTTAAACGTTTTTTTATTTTTCATGACGATCGTCGTAACTTGTTTTTCTTGTTTAAAAAACATTAAATTTATCAGTTTTAGTTGTCAATGCATCGTGATAGTTTTCACTTAGTACCCACTAATTCTTCCCAATCTTTTCTGTTTTATTCGAATGCGGTTCGTGTTGATATTTATACATACATAACTGAGCTACCCGCGTTCCGCCGGTAGATATTGACTCAGTAACTTTGTAGTTATTCAAGGTTTAGTGAATCAGCTTAATATTAATAAAATCCGTTGTTGTAGGCGTTACTTTGTGGAATATATCCATATTTGGAGAATAAATAACTGTAGCACTAGTACTTTCCACTGTTTTATTTGCATTTAATAACAAGAGACGACCATGGTTTCGCTACACAGTAGCATCATCAGCTACTGTGTAGCGAAACCATGGTCGTCTCTTGTTATTAAATGCAAATAAAACAGTGGAAAAAGTATTAGTGCTACAGTTATTTATTCTCCAAATATTAATACGCAATCATTGGTGATCTGGAAAGAAAGATAAATATCTACGTTAATGCATGCTAAAATGGATCCTTATTAGATTTCGATTGATCTATGATGATATTTTTATTAAGCTATGCATAAATATGAATTAGAACATATTTTATCAGCAAAATATTCAGACTAAATTTTTTTTAAATTGTCGCATTGGAAAAAGAAATTTATTGTAAAACATGAATTAAAAAACGTTGCACATTAGTTATTTTGCTCTGCAGTGTCAGACTTAATTATCATTCTGTAAATAACACCGATCAAACTTTCTATGCAGATCTTTTTCAATCACCTCTTTAAAATAACGGCACTCCTTTGCTTTGATGGATATGCATATGTATTCATGGTGCCAATAGTATTTCAGATTCATTATAACATGGATCGAATTTGTAACAAAAGAATCACAATTAGGTGTCCTCGCGGAAAGTTGTCTTGCTCACTTCTTAATTCGATCGATCAGAATATCTTCTCCACAAACTACGCACGTTAATCAGCGGGACCTTAAAGCCCTTTTCCCCATTTTATTTTACTTGAAAAATTCCAGCATTTTTCAGTCGCTTTTCATCTTTCCCTTCACATACCTGCAGATCACGCGATTTAGTGCATATCCCTTCGCGGCGTAAGCTATAAGTGTCAATCATTCCTCACCCTGACCCACTTATTTTTTCATAAGCGAGAGCGGCATTCCGTCGGCGGTAATTAAAATGTCGTATCGAATGTAAAACGTAATTTGCTCCAGTTTTAACAGATCTTTCGAATTTGGTCTAATTCGACTCAATTACTTTGGGGAGATCCGTGTGGCATACCCGAGAGAAATCGCGTTTTCGGAGAAGGGGTCGTAAAATATTCGCGTTTTTTTTTATTTTCGGGATCACGACAAATCGAGCATTTAAATATCCACTGGTTTCTCGAACGACGTCTTTTAGGAGACAGAGACGTGTGGTAGGTGGGGAGAGTATAAATTCGCGTCGGTCAGGTGCGAGTGTCCCACTTAAGTCGACGAGCTCACCGCTGTCCAGCGAGGACAAGAGAGGAGCTGTCAGGGCGACGCGGATCCAGGAAGCCATGTTGGGGGAGGCCGTCGCCCTTCACCGCCTACTTCGACGGCCAATGGCCTCCAGCCCACTCTCCTCCTCTTTCCCCTACGCCGCCGTCCGTTCCCACCAAGGTGCAAGCCCCTTCCTCCATCCCCCGCACCACCACAAACCTCCTCAATACCCTCCCCCTCCCCCCTTCCCGTCTCTCCCTCTGCCTCCCGCTCATACGAAACACGAGCTCTGTGCATTTCGCTCGGGAGTTTGCCGAGTACGAGTCACGTGATGCGGTCCCGGTGTGGTTTACTGATCGACAAACCCTCTTGTCGCGTTTTAATCGAACGCTATGTCGCCTGCTTCAATGACGAAGGGTGGCGCTCGAATAGAGTTGGGGACTTTATGATTCCCTTCGAGATGAAAACCGATCCGTTTGGAAATGATGAGCGGGTCCCCCTTGAGACGTATACCTCTGTGGCGTATTATTATAACCGAGGAGAGTCCGCCGTGTAAGTAAAGGATTTCAATAATTCATTTTTCGGCCCGAAATTATTTAATCGTAACCTGTAATTATTGGGTTTTTGAGTAAATTTTGTTGGTTATTGTTAGCTGTATGTAAATCTTGACAAAAATTTCCAAGGAATATTAATTTGGATTAGAATAGTTCGTGTTTCTACTAATATTATCGTACTCTTACGAAGCTTATGTTATCAACTCCGCATTGTTATAAGGTAAAAATGTTCATTACAGTACAGTATAGTATTATTGAAAGTAGTGTTTTATAAAAAATAAAAACAATTCAATAAATGGGACATATTATTGCTGATATCGACTGGTTTACACGCTTATTGCATAGGATATGTGCTTTCTTAAACCGTAAATATTTTAGAACGTTTAATAGATTCAATTAAGTAGTTATCTTGTAAAATTTTGAACAAATTATTATGGAAACTTATTTATTTATAGTGAAAGAATCTGCTTACAGCACAGGGTCAGTTACAGTAGGCTGGGCCTAACAAGTAACTAACACACAAAAATATGACATAATCAGCAAATGAAATCAGCTTTGCGTTGTTTTAATTCTTTTAGCGTTATAAATTGCGTGTCAATTAGTATTTCTTCAAAAGAGTGTAAAGTTAACAATTTTATATTTTATTAAATTAAAGGTTGAAAAATTATTTTTTTATTTTGTGAGGAATATTGAAAATTACAAAAACAGCCACGATCAAAGGCATTCTTTCCAGTGTGATTGTCAATGGAGTTAAATTTTTTTACGACTCCAAGGCCATTACAATTGAATCTGTCAGTTTATCGCTTTAGGACCTCTCCGTCTGACGCGCAAAATCTAGGGTAACAGTCTTGTTTATTCAATCTCAATTGCATTTGATCCGCTCAGTGAAGAGCGGTGGAATTTTTTATTATTTTTCCCAATCGTGTTGCTGTAAACCTCATTTTGGATGTCTATAGCGGATGGTACTCAAAACCAGCCTGGAAAAAAGATGATAAGCATTCCAGTGTGGATTTGAGGGTAATGGTTTACGCCGGCGGAACCTTTACGGTCAATATTGAATTTCCTTCTCCGACATTCCGTTATGATTTGAAATTCTTCCTTGTACGTCGCCTACTAAATCTAAAATTGAACCTTTGGCATGTGAAGAAACGGCTTTGATTAACTGTCATTCGATTTCCTTTAAATTAAGATTAATTTTAAAAATTTCATTTCTGTTGTTTGTCTTATCCAAAGGGAAATGTATTATTTAAATCGTTGGTTATTCAGAGTAGAATGGTAATTGAAATTTTTATTTGTACTATATCAGTATTAAGCATTTCGCAAGGTGCAAGGCTAAATTCTTCCTTTAGTCACGTGATATATATATTGATTAATATTTCGTATTTCATGTATGACTGAATTCCCCGAGATATTACCGAGTATCCGGTTTCTCTACTTTGATCTTTCAAGCGTTTTTTTCCGTTATGTATCTCACAAACGGCAATCTTTGCTGATAATAACGAGTTCATTAATGGCAAATGTGTCCATGCTCACGGAAGAATATAATAAGAGGTCGTATCCTTCCACCAAGGTCGAATAAAGGAGGTTTTCTGCAAAGACCTTCGCATATTCACTCGCATCTGCAAAGGATTTTGGCTGCCTTAACGAGCAAAAATGTTCTGTGCACAACTTTCTTGGAGCAGAAATGTCATATCTAGAAGATTTCTCTGTTGTATCGCTCTCTTTTCCTTCCCTCTCTCCTCCATTCTCCCTCTACCTTTTGCCATTCACACAATCTGCATCCCTCCCCACCTTGCTCTTTCCTTCCTTCCCCACTCCTCTCCGCCTCCCCACCCCACAATCACTAAACACGTACCGCCTCCCCCCTCTCCCTATCGCAGGCCTATATCCGTACTTGGCTCCCCTCCACAGATTCAGCCGAAATAGGTGAGGAGAAGCGACGTATGCAAAAGAATCGGGAAGAAGGAAGAGAGCATGATGTCGATTCGCGAATCCGGCCTCTCGAATCCTGACGCCGAAACCGCCACCTTTTCGTTTTTCGATTGTTTTAATATTACTTTTTCTTCGTCCTGAGTTTCTTTCGAGGTCCTGAATTTTAATCTTCTAATTGTTTTATTGTGACATAAAATCTAGCATGCTTATACTCATATCAGTTGAAAATTAATCCCTTCGATTGGCATCTAGTAAAACAAATTGTATTCGGACGTTAAGGTTATATAGCCATCGTCCAAGTGAGTTATGTAAGCATTTAGTCTGTGTTATTTTGAATGATCCATTTAATATTTAAAGAAGTTGTCATCAATTCGATTGACTTGTGGAAATTAGTGTATAAAAATATATGAAATAAATATCTCGAATTACTTATGCATTGACAGTTTTGTGTTCAGTCTTGATGGTAGGATAGTTCTTCGAAAAACGTCAATAAGAAAGGTTAAAGTATTAAATGTTCAACATTAAATGAATTATAAGTACTTATTTTAAATAAAAGATGAGATTATAATCTCATAAAAAAGACAACGAAGATTAAATTAATTAATGGCATATAAAATGGCTATTTATTAAGAAATGTTTGTATTAATATTTGTCAACTATCCATCTCCTGTAATATATGCAAGAGAAAATTCTAAAACCGTATGGCACGAACACTATCAAGTGCGTGTGTTTATTTATCAATTCCCTTGAAAAGTCATCGTGTAAACGGCTGTGCCGTTTGGACATACCTATGCTTAATCGAAAAACATCACGCGTTTCAATCAGTAAGTAACATATAATATTTTCTCGCTGATCTGAAACAATGGTGAATATCAGCAAATTCTAGAAATGTTGTTAGATGATACGATATTTTTAAATTGTTCATTTGTCTGAATAATTTTTCCTCGCTGATCTGAAACAATGGTGATTATCAGGAAATTCTAGAAATATTGGTAGATGACACGATTTTTTTGAATTGTTCGTTTATCTCAGTAAAGACACTGATTTCTCACGTTTCTTTTCCAGGACATCGCGCTCACACTGTTTACGTTGGCGTTCATCTTCCTGGCGAAAGGCGGCGCTCGCATCATCGAAGGCATCACCGTCACCATGATAGGTCTAAAGACAGCAGCGATGACGATGACCGGCCAAGTAAGTCAGCCGTGTCATCAGATCGATATCTTTATTTCGATAAATCGCAACAACATGGCAAAATCGAAACGGGATTTTAATCAAAGTTATCACAAAATGGTCATATAATTAACATATAAGTGGCATGACGTAAAAATTGTACCATTCAGTTAATCGTGGAAATTAAATTAAGAAAAGAGAGTCCAAATCAGTAAATGTTTTTATTTCGTTAACTTTACCTGAAGGCGTTCTAGGTTAGTTCTGATATGAGCCCTAGGCCATTGTAATTTTCGATACCGGACTATCTCTTTTCAGCCTGTTAGCTTGACTTATTAACTTATTTCGTTAGTAAGTAGGGCGCCCTTATAATTGGATTAAGGTAATTTACTTATCTCCTACGGAATCGCATATCACCTATTTCCTGTAAGTTACTCTGGTGACATTTACGATATATATACATATATATATATACATACTGTGTATCGAGTGGCGCGGAAAAATTACGTCTCCTATTTGGAGAGGTGTCGCTCTATTAACATGATATATGTACTATAGATCTCAAAATGTGCAGTTAAGTATGAAATACAAAATTAAATTCCAAAATAATGTTATTCAAACAGTATAGTTACGTACAAAGTTACAAATTTTTAAACATAAAATTTAAAGCAATGGCGTTCCGAATTTAGATATTAGCTTAAATTACGTTAAAGTTGATTTAAATTGAACCGAATTAAATAAATTTATACAACAGGGTCATGGATTTAAAAAAAAACAGTAAAATTTCGCTAGAGGCAGCTACTAATTAATCGTGGTGACCACCTCTCATGTAGAGGCATTGGGCTCGCTACTGCGCATGCATATCGTTCATAATCGCTCGCAGCCTCAACGATGTCCCAGTTGACGTAATTGACGCATGCTTTCAAGAGAAAGGATGGAGAGGAAAAAGACTGAAGGAAAACGTTGGATTTTTAGCACATTATCGTACAATTTTAAAGCCTTGAAGCGAAAGGTTCTAGTTCTATTCAAAGAATCGGTGGTAGCGATCGAAAGCTATTAGGCAGAAATATGAGTAGTACTAAAAGTTGAATAATTAACGTTTTCATTCGAACACCGAAAAGAATAGCACGCCAGTTAGAAATATCGATTTTTTTATTTAACAGCCTATGTACTTGTAAGATTTTCATCCCATCATTTTAACGGAACAGTGGCTATTAAAATTGGATGCGTTTTTTCCCGTTGTACACGGTATATATGTATGTATAAACTCACTGTTTCATATATTTATTTTCCTACACTCTTTGTTCATACGTAAGTAGATTATCCTTATGCATTGCGGGAAACGAGTTCGAATTGATGATATTTCTGTCATCCATACTGCTTCCTGTTATTCAAAATGAGTTAAACCTATCGTTAATGCGAATTACACGCTAATATTCGAAAAATTTTCATTTGGTGCAAAGTCAGCATATATACAATCTGAAGCTTTTTTACTTAACATAAATTCCATCGTAGCTCCATTATTTAAGTAGATATAATGCATTTATTTTTCATAATTATTACAATAAATATAGGCCTCTAACTACAAAATAGATTTTAGGGAGAATAACCTCGTGCCCATTTCCTTAGATTATTGTGTAAATATAAAGTTTATCATTTAAATTGATGCGATTCCTGGGAAGTATGGTGTTTTTTGGGAATGCAAAGATAACCTGTAGATTGTTATCATTCACTAGCTACATCAATTTCGTGCCCTTTTCATGATAGCAACGTAACTTTGCGATGAAGAATATTTTATTTTGATGGAATTAAAAGCACTGGTAACTAATTCTACCTTGTAAGAAAAGACATCTATTGCGTTCTTAGAAGTTAAATAAATGACAGTAATGATAATAAATGCTTAAAAGTGTTCATTTTGCTCATTAAATACGACTAAAATAATCGCGAAGGGACTGCACAACAGTTCTTGCTAAATGTTCAGCCGTTCAAATTACGTTGGTCTTCTCATCAAATGAATAAATAGTATCGTACGAATTATTTGAGCTGATGATTCCCTGCCTCTTATGGCAACTTCAAAGGCGCCCCTTGGAGTATAGGCAAATCGGTGTGATCTTTGTATTGCGTGCTGCGTCTTTCAGGCGCTCAGGCAATCTGTCCTTGCTGTTAGGCATTTTTGCATTTCCTCTCGTTCCGCCGTTCTCGTTATATTTTTTTTTTCAAATTACGCAATAATAGACCTTAATTTTATCCTTATATGTAACTGAATTTTCGCTGCAAATTTGAAAGTTCCAGTTTTTCATGTTTTTCTAGATTTGTTCATCCTTATATAGACATTCGAAAAATATGTAACTGAATCATCTTGTGCCTTGTGTCGAGTAAATAATGCAGCAAACTTCTGTAGTCATGAAACAGTAGAGTCAACCATATGCCCAGTACAACTACAAATTAGCGCTCTTCAGTGGCATTTCACCGATCGCTGATTTTACCACTGAGGGTTAGGTATGAAATAATACCGACAATTTTTAATACCGGTATTGGGACAGTTTTTTGCTGATACCGGTATTGAAACCGGTTTTGTGCAGAGAAAATTTCATAATCATTTAGTATACTATTTTAATAATAATAATAATAATCCTTTCCTAACGGGATAAACCCTCTTTCTTACAAAATATCAAACGGAGGTCAAAAGCAAGAAATGAGTACTTCAACAACTACATAAATCTGGACTTTTCAAAAACACTCTTGCTTTCAAAATAAGGTTATAACTAGATAAATTCCCTGTTCAAGGCGTTTTTACCAATCTTCAAAACGGTGACACCCATCCCGATAAGGGATATTTTTCAACCCCAGGCTAAAAAACATTTTTTTTCGAAAAGAAAACTCTTCATATTCCACAAACAAGAATGGAAAATTAAGAAGAAAGGATTATACTACACAAAATAAGTTTATAAACCAAATTATATGTTTGATATGAAAATAATGAGTCAATTTGTGGACCTGAGGTCAAAAAATACCGCGCTTCGGGACCGAAGGGTACAGGAAGGCTTTTCAGGAGGACGAGACCATATCCAATCGTTTTCTCTCATCGAACTAGGTAATATTATAAAACTCTCATACCGATCCGTCGGAGTCACTTTTCGGAAGAATCCCCCACTTTATTTCTACTCACACAGACAACAAATACATTTTTGGTAACTTGGCACTGCTCCCACAAAGTGCACTTTTCAATACCGAAAACCCGGTATTGTAAATCACGATATCGGTATTATGTGTCTAACTCAATACCGATATTAATTCCGGTTTTCCAATACCGGTATTCATCCCTACTGAGGATGACTGCCTCGAAGCCGATGCGCGCATGTGGTTTGATCGGCCGATTTTTGCCTACGAGAGTTACCTATGTATAACATTTAAGTTCGTGGAGTTATGTGCATTTCCTTGCGCCGGCAATTAATCACTCCTAAGTGTCTCGATGTGTGCATTATCAATCTAGTCCTCTCAGAATGTCTGTCTCATTTTACCCTTGCTATCTATTCTTTTCTCCATCTATCTATCTTCTCATGTTTCCCTATAAAACTTACTTTTGCATATCGAATCATATTATCGACGAATTTTTATTAGTGTTATTACTCAAATTTCAAGTCTCGAGATCTTTGTGGCACAACCAAAGTGCTTACAAAAACTTTTAGAGGTCTTATATTTATAATCTCTTCAATGAAGCTAAGTCTTACTGTTAACTCATTAGTATTTTGTCATCTAAATCCAGGAATCTAATTTACTTTCTCAATACATTTTTGCAGCAATGTTCGCTTTTATGCTGTTCTAACGCAGTGGATTTTCTTTGCGGTTTTCGAAAAGGTCATTCTCGATGAATTAGTTCATGGCTTTGATTGCTTCAGTAATGCCCTTTCCTATTTGTAACCCTACAAGAATCCAAATTCTTGTGTATATTATGTTCCATCATCATTTTTCACGTACTCTTCATATTCTACTGAAAATTTTCTCCTTAAATGCTCATTAATCTAAATTTAAATCTAATCTTTGTATTTGCAGTCACACCACCTGCCCAACGTGTCCAATTTATTCTCGGAGATGAGGCTGGGGATGACACGGGTCATGAGCCTCATCCACTGTTTTCTGAGATGGAAGAGTTGGTTAAAGATGAGGATGGAATGGAATGGAAGGAGACAGCAAGGTAGGCAAATTTTAGACAATCTAAATTTTAACTTTTCCTTATTTATTAATCTTTAGTATTTAACATTTTAGGTTTTCTATATAAATGCTTATGCATATTAATGAAATTCCTTGAGATTACATATAGACTAAATAAAATAAATTATAAAGATGAATAAGCAGAAATAATATCAGAATATCTTTCGCCAAAATTATTTTTTATGTTGTTTGCATGTTTAAAACATTTTATATCATATACATTGTATTTACTTTGCAATGAATAGTTACAATTTAAAAGACAGTTACTTATTTCGTCTTCTGCTATTCATAAAATGTATCACTTTGCTTTACATTTTGAGTTAGACATGTTGAACAAAGCAATATGCACTTAATCATAGGTGGATCAAGTTTGAAGAGGATGTTGAGGAGGGTGGCAATAGGTGGTCAAAGCCACATGTTGCCACTCTTTCTCTCCACTCGTTATTTGAACTGCGAAGTCTTCTCCTCAATGGAGCGCTTCTGCTGGACATGGAGGCTTCATCTCTTGATCAAGTGACAGACTTGCTTATTGATGCCCTAGCTGCAGCAAATATGTTACCAGATCCTGCTAGAGAGAAGGTAATCTTTACAAAAAGTAACTTATTATAAGTTAATTCACCTTTTTAAATGAATATTTTAATGGTACTTTGTCTTTTATTATTATGATGGACCATAATTTCTCAAACGTCTGCTTCATTCATTATAGTTTCTTATGTTATAGCCAACGTAAATATTTTTTACCTAAAAATATTTCATGTTACTGGGATATTGTAGCATTATATTTTTCGGTGTATACTTGCTCTATAATACTTCATTGGGAAATCATAACAAGATATAACTGAAATAAAAATGTACTCCGAATTAGTACAGATTTTGAAAGTATTAACGAACTTCAAAGGTATCGTAGGACAGTGGCGGCTCGTGGTGTAAAAAGTAGGTGAAGTGCTTGGTAAGGGTGGCAGGATGCCTACATGCCAGGGGCACCAGATCGCTCTAGTTTAGTAATACCGTTCCGCTAGCTTAACAGGTGTTCGGTTCGTAATATATTCTATTTCATACATTGTTGGTAATTGAATGTCAGCAAAATATACTTGAAAGGACAAAATCAATAAATTTTCAAATTTTCTAAAAGTTTCACAACCGGCTTGCAAATTCCGGAAAAAAATAACAAACGGCTCGCGCGAGCCGGCTTCAGCTCATCACTGCCAACATACATGCATACTTATGTTAATGCCCCCAATGCCTACGTACTAAAATTTTACTGATGCTACAATACATGCAAATATGTATATGTTTTTCACAACTCACCCTATTTCTTGTATATTAAGTCGATCCTCCTGTCTTTTAGAGCGGCAAATTTATCGATGATGTCGTCATAGAAAGGCTGGTTTTCGATGAGATTGGATAATAGTTCCTTCTGTACAGAAATGTTGGCTAGCGATGAAAGTCTCTGTTGTGATGTCGCGTTTTTTGTGTAAGTTTTCATTCTCTTCAGACAGGAGAAGCTTCTTTCAACAGAAACGCTTGTAGAAGGTATGGTCAGAACTAAGCAGAACAGTTTATAAGTTTCCTCAAAAATATCCTTATCTTCTTGCAGTACCTTAAGAATTTTTTCTGTTGTTAAGTTTCTGTAGGATTCATCAGCATACAAGAGACAAAGTTCGTTCTTCAAACTTTGAATTTTGGTGAATATCTGTGGGTAGGATTGCTGTAAATTTTGAAGAGCTGTAGAAGGAAAATCTTTAGCATAATCTTCAAATTTTCTTGCATCAGCAAGGCTAAGAAATTGCAGTCTGTTACAGTCTTGAAATCTCATTTGCATTTCCATCAGAATGTTGTCCAAAATTTCGTAATATAAAATTCTGCAATTAAGAAAAACCTCATCCTCGGATGAAGCAGCATGAACTCTTCACAGAGTTATGCTCTTTTACTTTTCTCAAACAATGTAGAAAAATGCTGTTCATTTCTTTTATTATTTATCAAGTCGCAAGTTATCTTTACCTTAGTGGCACAATAATTAATGTCTAAAGATTTTTTCTGCAGAATGTCAAAAAGAACATCAGTCAAAGCAAAAATATCATTGAACACAACGGCCTAAAACGTGAATTCAAAATTGTTCATATCTTTTAGAAATCCTTTACACAGATGAATAGATTTGTCGTCTGATGCTTCATTGTTCATAATTAATTTGAACACATATTTTAGTTTGTCCCAATCTTCAATAAAAACCCGAAGAAGTCTGGAATAGGATGACCAGCGAGTTTCAGCCACAGTTGGAATTCGTCTAGCGGCCACGGATTCAATTGTATGCATTCGTTTTGCCGAATGATGGAAAAATGAAGGAATTCCACCAACCATTGCAAAAAATATATGACACACATATTTTCTTAAAACTTTGCTGTAGTACCAAGTTTAGGCGATGGGCCATACAATGTACAAAAACATCTTGAGGCACCTTGTCTTTAATTCTCTTTTGAAGACCATTTAAATGTCCAGACGTTACACTTGCACCATCATAGCACTGCGCAACTAATTTATTTTCATAGCAAAATTCTTTTAAGTTGCCGTCTAGCAGATCAAACAAATTTTCAGAAGATCTACCAGCACTAACATCGTAAAATCCTAAAAACCATTCAACCAGTGTACCATCTGAATTCACATACTTAATAATGACAGAGCATTGTGACTTCTGAAATATATCTGTGGTATCATCAACTTGAATTGAAAAAAATGCTATATTGTTAATTTCCATTTTCACATGGTCTTGTATGTGCTCCAAAATGCATTCAATTAGTTCATTTTGTATTGTTTTTGAATTACCACTGAAAACAGTTTTAATTTTGCTGTAATGGTTTTGAAGTTCTAAAGAACTTCTGGACATTAACAAAGCCAACAGTTCCTTAAAATTTCCACGATTTAAGGAAGAAGTGGTTTCATCGTGTCCCCTAAACGCAAGTTCTTGCTTACTCAAATATAACACTACATCAATCACTAGTTGCAGGAATTGTCAATTTAAACGGACATTTTCATTAAATTGGTGAGTCAACAGTCGCACATTTTCCTTGAGAGCATCAGCAATAGTATTTCTGTCTTTTTCAAAAGTTTTTAAATGTAATTTGCACTTTAAATGTTCCACAGATTCTTCGTGTTTGTGTAGAGAACGAGTTATATTTTGAAAATCTCCAAATCCCTGTTTATTCCAAACCTTATTTTTAGTACTAAATAGAAGGCAAGGCCAACAAAATAATTTCTGCAAATTTCAGCTACTGCATAACCATATAAAGTCTGTAAACCAAGATTTTTTAAAAGTAATTTGGTAAGATTTTCCACTTTTCTTAATTTCCTTTTTCAGGAAAATATCAAGTAAATATGTAGGTCGTCCACAATTTAAAACGTCTTTTTTTTCTTCATCCTTCCATCTACAAAACGGTGTTTCTAACAGATTACAAATAATGTCATTAACAGGATACATAGCGTTATTAAATGTACTCACACGACAGTTTAAAATGATAAAATCGTTTGTGGAATTCCGCTCGATGCACTGGTAACCACTCGCTCACAATAAATTTAGAATCTGCCTGCTTACTCACAAGTGAAAAACACACACTGTAGGTTTCTCAGCGCTTCCCTTGGCAATGCAATCTAGCAAAAATAGCATCGTGGAGGCAGGAGTGGAAGGCAGAATGACGTCACATTGTCATGGGAACTTCACATAAGTGACGGAAAACTTTCAACCAAAGTCAAGTTCTTCACCTCACTAGTCGCACCATCCAAACGACTCAGCCAATGCTCGCAGTCAATCCAGCCACACGAACTGACTGAATGTGCATTCGTAAAATCAAAATGCAATGCTCCATCTTTGCGATATATTAAAGTAAATAATTAATATAAAGTAAACAATTATTTAAAATAAACGTATGTATTTTTCGATTAAAATAGGTGAAGTGGCACTTCACTTACTTCATCTGAATAGCCGCCACTGTCATAGGAGTAATCCTTATTGTAACTTGCTCCTTTTTAGGTGAGAGATGCACTTCTCAGGCGTCACAGGCATCAGCATGAACGCCGCAAGGAAACATCGGGAAACATGTCCCGTCTTCCAATTATCCGTTCTCTGGCAGAAATAGGTCGCAACCATTCATCAAGCAAGAGTGAGTAGAATACCATAGATATAGTCATGAATTGCAATAAATTCTGCTAAAGTGTAATTTTTAAAGTGTTGTTCCTTTGTATTATGATTGTATAATTTATTCATATATGCTAGATCTTAGATTTTCAGCCTGCTCAAAAGGATCCCATTGAAATTTAACATTACATGTTATAATACTTGTTTTCAGTTTTCTCCTAAAATTTGCTGAAAGGTAATGATTTTTTGTTCAGAAAAATTGCAAGAAATTGCTGTCGGACAAGAGCCATGAATATAATAATATTAAGTAACTTGAAAGTTCTTTCTCTTTTAAAATAAAACAGGAATTTTATTTGGCTTTTTAAATGGCATATTGGTATATGATATAAAAGTAATGGAGAATTTTATTTGATGGATATGTTGCATTACTTTTGAGAAGCAGTTTAAATAATATATTTAAATAACATTCATAAATATATTTCACCAAGAGTCAGTTAAAAAATATAATTGAAAATAAATTGGAAGTTCAAAGATGGAGAAGAATTCACTTATTGTAGTGGAAGAAGATTATCTCTTATGAATAATTTAATGAAATGACAACTGACAATGAAATTAAGTCATCTATGTGCCAGTGGTTAAGACACTAATTGTCCAAAAATGGGGAAGTGGAGTAATATATATTTACAATTTTGATGTTATAAATGCTTGTTTTCAATATTTGACCTTATACACAATAAAAAATTTGATTCCAAAATAAATCTACCAAGTGCAAATTTTGCAACTTATTTTAAATTAAAAATAGATTTACAGTAAATGTTTAAAAAATTAAATTTGGGTGAAATGATAATTATTTCACCAGTTTAAGTATAATTCTTTAATGAGGGAAAGCCTTATCAAGGAAAAATCTCACAACTGAGAGGAAATTTTTCTTGAGTCGTTTATTTATTCTTAATATGATCAAAATTATTTAATGGTAAGAATGTTTACATCTGAATATTTATATATATTTTATTTTAATGAAGCAGTTCACATTTTGAAATTATAGTTTTACGTATTGCCGTTATATGCCAACGACATTAAACAATGTCATTTATACAAATATTTTTTCATCTGATATACATGAGATAAAAGTTCAGGAATAATGTTTCCTAAACCTGCATGTTTAAATATAGTAAATTTTTTAAAAAATTTATCAAGAAGTAAGATATTTTAAAATGTTCTACTATTCATTTACCATTGCCAGAAAACTGTGTTGACCAATTTATTTTATATGAATTAAATGCAATTAGTGTTTGCAGATTTTCAAAATAATTAAGTTTGTTACAAATAACAGATAGTTATCATTTGTGAGCTTGTTTTCTTTGAACTCCATGGAAAACAAATTTTTAAAAAAGTTTAATGCTCAGGATGTTGTTAATTGAATTGAAATGGGCATGCAAATGACTACATATTCAAAAATTATTTTCATACCCTTACATTTGATACTGTATGTTGTTCTTATATGATGTGATTTTGTACAATTAATTTTTACTTGATAACAGTTATTTAAGATAGAAATAAAATTAAAGTATTTCAATTTTATAATATTTTTAAACATAATAAATGTTTTTATAACAATAGCCTTTTATGTTTTATATGTTAAATTAAAGAGAAAGATTATGAATTGGACTGTCTGGAATAGTTTGCTTTCTCCTTTCGGGGGTTGCTTACATTTATTTTGATCAATAAGCAACTTAAAATATGTCAATTTTTGTGTAAGATAAAAACACTAGATCAAATTTATAGAAGACAAAGTAAAAGACCTTCCTTTTTATTTTATTATTACAGTGCAAATAGCATTTAATTTCTAACCCAGGACTTGAAAAAATCTTTAAAAAACTTCATGTCACCATCCATGCAATCAAAAGTGTTAGGTTGATTTAAGGTAGAGTTAATTTTTTAAATGATAATATAATGTGCTATAGTAGAGCTTAAAGTAATTTATACATAGTGCATAAATTTTTGTTCCTTCTCTTTGAAAAATTAAATTATAATACTATTCATCCAAGAACCCATCCTTTTTTTTATACTGTTACTTCTTCTTACTACATGCAAACATGCATAAGTGTTTGCAAACCTTGGATGTGTGACTTCTCAACTGCAAACTAATATGGGCTTTATGTTGATCTTAGAGCTGGTTAGAACTGCAATTCTTCTCTTTTATTAATAGGTTACACTTCAATATTTTTGAATTATTATGAAAAGAAGTACTGCCTCAAAACTAGGAGTCTTGGGTCATAAATCAGAGTTTAAGAACAATATAATGATCTAAGTCATCTTTTAGCTGGAATACTTTTAATATAAATTAAATTAATTAGCTAAAAATATTTTTACGTGTATATTTTAGTTTTAATGTCCATATTTTCACTGTTTATTGTTTTTATTTGTATGTCTTATGTTGATCATGTTTTGCCTGTATGTTCATTTTATATGTATGCATGATTTTGTTGGAATTATAATTTCATCAGGGAAAAAAATATTCTAATTTGAAGCAGTTGTTAGTACAATCTTTTGATAGTCCAGAATCTACTTTGAATTTGCTTAATTCTAACATATACTGGGTTCTATTTTAAAGTAGTACATGAGCCATTTTTATCATGTTTTCTTGACATTGCTCGGCTATTATTGCAATGGGCAATCAGATTTCCAGGGATCAAAAGAAGGAAAGCAAAGCCAATCACAACTCAAGGTTCCAAGTGGCAATGGAAGGGGCTCAGTGTGTCGTAGCAGCAGCTGCCCCTCTCCTACTACAGCCCTGCTGGACATCGGTGATCACAAGGGGCCATATTTGACGGTCCCAGGTACACAAGTTTTACACGATCTTCAACACTTCTTCCTCTGTCCAATTTTGCTTTTCGTATAATGCCTTATCCCTATGCAAAGACAAAAATTGTCTGAAAAAATCTCAGCTATTGTAACTGTCATTATTGGTTAAATATCATATTGGATAAAAACATAAGTGATGCTATTATCAGGTAAGAAATTTCAGCTCTCCCATGTGTTTATGGTATCAGTAACATATGCAGTTCATTATGCCAGATAAATATCTTGCTTATTTCGTTGGGGTTGGCTAATCTTTCACATTTATGCACTTCCATATAGAATTGCCATACTTCATTCTTACATTTGTTCTCCATATTAAGACAGCATATATTTTGGAGAGGATATTTTATGAAATTTGTGGAGGTATCTGTACTCACTATTTTAGCCTAACGAAAAAATTGATCTGAAAAAATCCCATTCTTCTTTCTCTGGTTCTCTTTAAGCATGCTTCATTTCATGGGTTGGATGCTGATTCTTCAATACTGTCCTCTCTTGGGAAACCCACCCTTCAACATGTAGTTGCTTATATCTGGAGTTCCTAAAAGGAATGTAAAATGTCCGCATGTTGGGGAATCTCTGCACATTCCTCCACAGTAGCTTACAGTGCTAAACATAGAATCCTTTTCCCATCTGGCATCCCATGTTATCTAGTAGTTGGTGTTGGTTCATCATTTGGGCTGCCTACCTACCTACCTATGCATATACACCTGGGAATTCATTTAAGGTAGCCTCTTATTAGTGTGTTAGAATAGTTTTTCGTAAGAATCCTACCTTAATGTAGTGAAGTATGTATTGATCAGTATACATATTTATACATACACAGTAGAATGAACATTTATTATACTACATATATGTATATGTAATAAATATAGCAAGTACTTGGGAAATTTTTATATTAAATTTCATTTTAAATTTTTAACTAATTTTCTGATACTTTTATTTGAAATCACATTTCATTTGTTTTATTTAAGTTCTTATGTATGTTCACCATTGAATAAGTATTTATCAGTTCAGTATCTGTTTCTTAATATTATAGTAAGTCGTTTGCCATAGCAATTTATTCTCTAGATTTATGTTAATTTTCAGCTGTGTGAATATTAATAACTTATTATGTTAAGCTCAATTTATTTACATTTAAGTTGTATTTAAATTTAAATACGAGCATTTCTACGATAAGCACTTGTAAATGTTTTTTATTGTACTCTGTTCCCTGGTAGGGTGAATTAAAGTACAAATTAACTTAAATATAATCAGTTTACAAGCTGGTTTTTTGCAAATGTCTAATGTAGCTTGCAATGGAAAAGCATATAGTTTGTAATATTCTTACTTTTAGGCAATATTATTAATTTTTTATGTTATTTGAGCATTCTAAATCCTGTTTGCTCTCAATGTTTCTACTATCTGTGGTATTTATAAGAATAAATTAATCATAATGTATCATTGAAATCAAATGCATCAAGCTGACGTGTTGCAAGCTCTTAAATGTAGCACACACTGCAGATTCTATTTTAAAGAGTTATACTATGACAGTTTATATTACCTATTCCAGATGTTTATTTTGCAATAGTGTATTAGCTTGTATATTTTGTATTACTGTTAAATGTACCTTATTTCAAGTAGTATGTCTTTCATGTATGATATACTGTTCTGCACATTTATAATATGTGATTGCTTGAGCCACCTCTTGTTCAATATACTGAAGTATTTCATTTAGAATATTTATTCTGTGGTGTAAATAGTATGCTTTGTGCTGTCATACCCTGCTATACCAAGTTGTAATTGAGTAAGATTTATTAAGTTATAAGTATTTTTACTATATTATCATGAATTTCATAGACATATAAGTCATACATTAAAAATCTTCTATTTATTTCTTCATTAACTACTAGAAACCAAGAAGTATATTTTAAGTTGGCATTAATTTATTAATAGGATAATGCAGGCTCATTCTTAAGGCAGAGAAAAATACTCAAGACTTTGTTAATGTTTGACCAGATAAATCATGAGCATAATTTCTTCCTTCTTAAAATTTGGTATTGTTGTGGGAATAGTTATTTTTTGTAGTAGTTTGTATCTTACTTACTTGCTGTTTAATCCTGCTCACAGTTTCCAAAGTCAAGGCTATAAAAACGTGTTCATTGAAAGGCATATTTTATGCCTAGATGCTTTGACATAATGTAACAACAAGGCAAAGTCTATGTTTATTCCTTCTCATACTTTTACATTTAAATTTAAAAGTAGGCCAAAGTTATATTAAATTCGTGAAATTTTTACATTATTATTCTCTTGTGTTAGAATTTTTAAATTCTAGCATTCTCATGTTTAATTTGGAATATGGATGCCACAGTTTTGAGTTATTTGATAATTCTTAAATTATAATTAAGTAGTTTGGTTTATGTAAAGATAAGTAGATTTGTGTGAATCATTTCACCCAGTAAAGATATTTTTCATATTAAAACAAATTGTTTTTTCATTAAGTTAATTGTATTTTATTTACTAAAGTTGATTTTGAGTAAAATTTTCTCATTGCAAATAATCAGAATAGATTCCATTACAATAATTTTATGCTGGTATGCATCATGTAAAAGAAAATAATAAGTATTCTGATTAAAAGAACTTTTCATTCCTTCACGAGAAATTATCTCTTGATCTTAATGAAGTCACTGGATAGAAGCATTACCTCAGGAAAGTACTACAGGCAGTCCCCTACTTTCGTACATATGCATTCCTGAAAACATGTATGAACATCAAATGTACAAAAGTCGAACATATAAAGGGGGTTCCATTCCCAGAGAGCCAAAAAATATTATAAAATCTCTAATTATCGTATAAATGTTTAGTTTTTTAAGCAGGGGCCTTTTAGACACAATGGTCGATTTTATAATAGAGAGAGATAGAGCAAAATGCAATAAAATATTTAAATAATTGCACAAATAAACGCTGCCGTACAGACAAAGATGGTGACGCGGCAGAAACTGGTGACTGGCAACACCATCATGAAATGTTCGTTTGTCATGTTGCTGACATATGAAATTCCGAATTCAGCTTACGGAAGATGGTTTACGGGTGTCAATGTATAATGTATGAAAGTGCGAGTTTTTTTCATTAAAGCATTTTGCTATTTTCATAGTTTTTTTGTAATATTGCCTAATCATGCCCCCAAAGAGAGTGATGATTGAAATGAAAGAAAAGTTGGTAAAAAGGGCAAAAAAAGTGATGAGTTTGGAGAAGAAAATTGAAGTTTTAGATAGGCTTGCACATAATGAATCTGCTTCATCAGTTGGTAAATTACTTGGTGTGACCGAGTCCACAATAAAATCGATGAGGAAAGTGAAGAAGCGATTACAGCTAGTGCTGCAAGTAGTACTTCAATGAGTACAAAAGTGTCTTTTGTACCTAGGAATCCGTATGTAGAGAAGACAGAGAAGGCTTTAAACCTGTGAATCGAGACCCAAACTCGCAAGAAAATCTCGCTGAGTTCACTTGTCATTCGCGAGAAAGTCAAGCAACTGCACAATCATTATGTCTCAAATTGTTTTGCGGTATGCTAACGGGATATCGCCGATGTCATCGAAGCGCACTCGACCAGCTTAAGTCCAATGAGCATCCAATTGAAGCTAAAGATTCGCCACTTTTGGCACGCCTAATTATTTCCATCTTTGTCTCAGTCATGTTCAGTTTATGAGTCCTACATTTCTTTTCACTTGTATTACCACTTTCAGTTTTCCGTTTCTCACTCATGTTTATAAAATAACTAGCTGAAAGTACCCAGCGATGCCCGGGTTATGCCCAACATCTTTGGTGAATAAAATTATGTGTTATATGGTAATACAATCATTTTTGCCCTTGCGCACCTCAAAACATATATTTCTGTTGAAATCTCAATTTCGAATTTTTTCATGAAAACAATAATTTCTCTATACTACGTATATTCGAGAAAGTAAAAACTAATTATGAGATATCTCTGATACCTATGAATTGGGCGAACTTTTTTGTTTTTCTTTTTATTCAAATATATATGTCCTTTCTTTTTTATATAACAGTCAATGCAACCATTTATGTAGAATATCAATGAAGAGAAGATAACCATGTAATGCGTTTAAAATAATAAAGTGTCCCCCTATTCTCATTTAATTAAAAATTTATGCTTGAGCCTATTTGCGTTAATAAACATTATGGATGTATAATATAATGGTTCAACTTACAAAGAGATAAGATTCCAGCATTCAAACGATGATAGGAAGATTCAACTGCTTTGATTGAATCGTTAGAAACGCTTTCCACATGCAGTTAACTGAATAATTATCCGTAAATATTTATTTTGCTATGTATAAATGTTGACATTGCTACAGCAATAATTTCAATGCTTAAACAAAGTGCTAAGTGAATAGCGCTATTCTTTCACCTATTTGAAGGTTTAATTGGCATTAATTGAATCGGAGACAACAATTACGGTCGCCTTGACAACGTCCGGAAAGAGTACGAAATATCCGTAAAATTTTTGAAAACAATTGCATATTTCTGAATGATTCAACCATATAACATGTAAACATCGCAAGACTAAGATAGTATAGAGTTTTAGCCATCGAATAAAGCAAATAAGAAGAAAATCGGTCCATATTTACATGTTTTAATGAATGAAGGAAAATACCTTGCACTCTGAAAAATCGAAAATCCCATGTAAACTTACGGGAAAATAAAATTGTCTCCTGGATTCAAACCCGGATCGATTTTGGAAATCCTGGGTACCCTATGTTACTCGTAGAGTCATACGAAGTCAATTTGCAAAGTTTGGTCCCGATAGCTCAAAGGGCGTGGGAATGTATAAGGAACACACGGACAAACATTCAATTTTATTATATAAGATAGGTGTAAAATGCACAAACAAAGAAACACTGCTGTACATACAAACAAAGATGGTAATGCTGCCGAGACTGAATAATAATAATAATTTATTGATTACACTGTACAACACTGAAAATGTTTCGGAAATGAAAACAGCTGTTTTTTACTAATTTCGAGGCGTTAAACACAAATATGGCATTAAAAATTGGTGATTGGCTCTTGTTTCAAAGATACAGGAGGTTGTGTCCATATAAAGTGCGTACTGATTGGAGACTTTCGTGCGCTGTACGAAGTGTCGAGGTGACGCAATACCAGGAAGCTATTGCATCATTCGGGAGTTACCCATCCTCAGTTATTGTCCATTCATGATTGAGTGTGGGTGCTGTGCTGTATGTGAGCGAATGCTCGTTTTTGTATGAATAATGCAGTCAATTTTTGCTACATTTGTGGCGAAGTTACTTTTGCATCACAGAAGCATGAAATAACACCTGTGATCAAAAAGGCCTACCACCTTTATTTCGGGTGTAAGATTGGAGACCAAGAGAAGAGCTGGGCTCTGCATATAGTGTGTAATAGTTGTACAACACATCTTCGCAGCTGGCTTAATGGCAAAGGGCGGTCGATGCTATTCGCCATTCCTATGGTATGGAGGGAACCATCAAACCACGTAAGTGACTGTTATTTTTGTATGACGCCTCCGCTGGGAAGTGGTATTACTAAAAAGAAAAAGCAGACAATAAACTATCTCAACATACTGTCTGCCGTCCGTCCAGTGCCGCATGGGGAAAACCTGCCCGTCCCAGAGCCACCAGAACATTACAATGTGGACTCAGAGGAGGAAGAGAAGGAAGAAACAGGAACACAAGAAACTGGATCTGTTGATCCCGACTTCACACCCACAACATCAGATTCATCACAAAAGATCACGCAGAACGAATTGAATGATCTTGTTAGAGATCTGGAGCTATCAAAGAGCAAGGCAGAACTGCTAGGATCCAGACTGCAGCAGTGGAATCTCCTTAATAGAGATGTGAAAGTAAGTGTGTATCATAGCTGCCAAAAAGATCTGGCATTGTTCTTTGCCATGGGAGGTAACCTGGTTGCCTGCAAAGATGTTGACGGTTTATTCACAGCCCTCAACATTACACATACTCCAGAAGAATGAAGGTTATTTATAGATTCCTTGAAATTAAGTATGAAAGCAGTTCTTCTACACAATGGGAACGTGTTGCCTTCTATTCCAGTAGGCCATGCTGTTAATATGAAGGAAACTTATGATAGTATGAAACAATTACTGCAACGCATAAATTATGACAAATACAAATGGCATATTTATGTGGACTTAAAAGTCATTGCTCTTTTGCTTGGACTACAGCTCGGATATACAAAGTTCTGTTGATTCCTTTGTAAATGGGATAGCAGAGACAAGGCATCTCATTACATAAAGAGGATTTGGCCTTCTTGGCAGTCACTGGAGCCAGGAAAGAAGAATGTACAACATCCTCCGCTGGTACAATCCACGAAGATTTTGTTGCCACCTTTACACATAAAATTGGGCCTCATGAAGAATTTTGTCAAGGCTATGGATCACACACAAACTGCCTTTCTGTACCTTCGACAGAAATTCCCAAGACTTAGTGATGCAAAGATAAAAGAGGGTGTTTTTACCGGTCCAGATATTCGCTCACTGCTACATGATGAGGTATTTGATCGTATCATCACTGTTTATGAAAGGAGAGCATGGCATGCCTTCCGACAGGTGGCGACGGGCTTCTTAGGAAATAATAAAGCAGAAAATTACAAGAACCTTGTGGAAGAACTGCTGATCTCATATCACAAACTGGGATGCAATATGTCTTTGAAGGTACATTTCTTAAGTTCTCGTTTCCGGAAAACTGTGGTGCTATGAGTGATGAGCACGGGGAACATTTTCATCAGGAGATTGCTGCAATGGAAAATAGATATCGAGGAAGATGGAGCCCATCAATGTTAGCAGATTACTGCTGGAATGTGATGTGAGATTCTCCAGAATTGGTATATAAGCGGCAGGCGAAGAGGCAGCAATTGTTGTAGAGAGACATGCAACCTTCAGCGAATGACCTAATACAGGTAAGTGACTGTATCTCGAAAACCATAGCCAACCAAACTTTTTTGTTGTCATTTTCATGTTCAGCAACTCGATTTACATAAGAATCAGCTGTTTTTGCTTCCGAAACACACAAAAGGTCAAAATTTGTTGTTCAGTGTTATTAACCGACTTTACAGTGGTATTAATCTTGTCAAATTTCAGTACAATATTAAAAAACATTACACACAAATCTTACATTACATATAATACATATATTATTACACAGCATACTTTAAGGTTAGTTTATCTTCAGAAATTTTGAATTTTATATAATAATGCATTTTGCTTCATTTGGTAATTTATTAAAAGTGTTAGCTTGGCTGTCAGACAGTGCCACTATGAAATAGTTCAAAATGTTTGTTCGTCAGCGGACGTACTAAGTCCGAATTCGGCATGCGAAAGGTGGTTTAGGGGGGAGAATGCATAATGTACGAAAGAGCGAGTTGTACGAAAGTCGAATGTACGAAAGTTGAGGACTGCCTGTATTTTAAGAGAATATCATAGTACTTGGATTAAAAATTCATTTTTTGATCCCAGAGTGATTATTTACTGTCAATTCATTATGCTTATCTATAGTTTAACTTAAAAACGTTTTCCTGAAATACATTTATTCATCTTCGCTTATCTTTATCAGACATTAATCTAATGGTATTAAAAACTTATGGAGTGGTAACTCAATAGTACCTAGTAATTTTATTTATCATATCAGTAAGATGGAGAAAACTAATGAAGACAATTATTTTTTATAAGGACTAAGGTCATGTCCATTTCTTAAAGATAATGTGTATTTGTCAAAGTACTTTTAAGCTTACTATTAAGATATTAATCTATTTTGATGTAGGATTGATTTCACTTCAAATGAGGTGTACTTACTAATATCTTAGGTAATTTTACTTGGAGAATTTGCTTGCAGTTATAATTTTTTTAAACAAGCTTAAATTATTAAGTAGGTATTTGCACTTAAAATTGCTTTAGAAGTAATATCTTTGTTGCAGCATTTTTAAGCCATGAGAAAAATGTTAAGCATAAGTAGGTTATGAAACATTATAATTATGAGAAAGTTTAGCACTCATCAACTTATACTATTAATTTGCTTGACTTAGGAGATATCTTGTTCCACTAATAAAGATGATTGAAAAAAATCAGGTTTATTTACACAGTTTTTTATGGTTAGAGTGTGATTTGGCGGGTTAATACCTATTTCCTTTCCATTCCAATAAAATCCCAAACCTACAACCCATTACCCAACAACCGTTTATCTACAGTGGAGGACTCGGGCCCCCCAAGTGCTCCCCAGCTAACAACACAAGCACCACATCTTCCGCCAAACACCAACACCACCATTTCCAGCCCTCTTACGCCGGGTGCCACTAGCGAGCCCCCCAAGTTTGGACGCTTCCTTTCGCTCCCGAGCGGGGCTGGTAATCTGGAGACTAGTGCTACTTTTCTATTTCCCTTTTCTAAAGGCCTAACCTTCCTTCCTTTAATCCCTTCTCTATTGTATGTTAACTCTGCCCCAAGGATTGCAAGCATTTGTTACCCTCCTGCATTCATCTCCTCCTCCCTACCCTTTATGACTGCTTCCCCACGAAGCTAGCTGTGGGGATTCATCCTATAAACCATAGATGAGCTCCTCTACTGTCTGATGAATGAAAATGAGTTATCCCTTATGTTCTTGTTGCCAATGATGCAATTGTGTTTCGTCAATAAAATTTAGGCTACCTTGTCATGTAAGTGCCATTTGTTGTTTCAAAAGATTTTCTCTCCATTAATGGTCCCTAAACATTTGAAGGCAAAATAATCATAAGCCTTCCATGAATTTGTTTAAAATCATGATTCTCATAAATAATTTAGTTTTGGGAGAGTCCTCTTTAAAAAAAAAAAAAACGTAGGTTGTTTCAGTGAGGAAAAGAGTAAGGGGAGATTTAATTCAATTTGGCAACATGTTGGGGAAATATTTCAATATCATTTGAACCCTTGCCTCATTCCACTTTACTGTTTCACTTCCAGAATTTTCCTCCTAATCACTTAGCAAGTGTGTTTGTGTCTTCTGAGATGTTTTTAAAAATGGTGTTTTTTGCTCTTTATGTTTTAATTTGTGTGATTTTAGACTGCTCACCCAAAACAATCCAGTGTGGAATGGCAGGCTTGATGATCCCTATGTTTTTTCTTTTTGTGTGAGTGGGTGTTCACAATGTGATATTTTTAAAGACAATAGTTATGTGGTTTTATCTTAGTAAATAGTCAACAGTGCTTTCATAATTGTTGAACACATTTATGGAAGTATTTGCAAATTGATGTATTTATAACTAATTTACATATTCATTAAATGATTACTTATGGATTGCGTGTGACTTTTAATTCTTTGTAGGTGTTGTGAATACCTCACTTGAGCATGAAATTGATTCAACAGTCATAAAGCACCATATTCTGTAAAACTATGTATTTGCTTTTCTATTGTATCATTTACCATTTATAATATGCTGCCAATGAAATGTTGATTTGAATAAGTTTTATTTTATTTATTATTAAATTGGAATTTATATAGTTATTAGTGATAAATTCCCAAGTTATAATATTATTACATTATCTATATGTTGTGTAGCATGATATGTTGTGATTGGAATACTATGAAGTATGCTTTTGAGATTGAATTAAAAAATGAAATTTAATGTCATGATGTACTTCTTCTAGATGTACCATATGCTTCAAAAGCCTTCCAGTCAGTGTGGCATAGAGTGAGTGGTATGGTGTTTATTGTAGATATTTTAATTACCACTGCTCTCTGATTTGTATCTCTCTCTCTTTCTAATTGTATCCAGAAGTCTTCATTCCATATTTCCATCCTTTACAAATCCTGTGATCATGCCCACCTGATAACTTCCCTACCCTTTCTCCTAATCCTGGGCAGAAATTCAGACATGAGAAGTCTGTGAGTACAACGTTTCAAATTCTTTGAAAGCCAAAAGTTCAATTCCAGCCTCGTTCATATTTAACATCTAGTGTGCAATTGCAAAAAAGCATGAAGGTTTAATTTCATTAAAATTATGTCCACCAAATTCATTAGATTTACTTTTTGTGCATTAGTTCAGAAAATGTAGGCCTTTCATGAAATTTGAGTAAAAGTGATAGTTATGTTAGAGAAATGTTTACTTTATATTTATTGTAAATATTAAATGACAGTATGACGTTATTTCAATACTTAATACACTGCTCTTGATAAAATTAGAAAATTGATATACTAAGCGTGATTGAAAACTAAATGCACTGTTTTGTATTTGCCAGTGGAAAAAGCCTTGCAGCTGAACCCTTGTCGGTTAGCCATGTAAGTTTTTATTAGCATGTTTGGACAAGTAGCTGATGAGTTTATCAAGAGTAATAATGGCATCATATGTCTTACTGGCTTTTCTGCCACACTGAGGGAAAGAATGAGAAAAATACAAATCATGAAAAAGACTGCTGAACATTTCATGCTGTAATCATTTTTCAAAATTTCTAGACATTCAATATTTGTGTAAGTTATTGATATTATGGAAAGAATAATGATGAAAATTCTTATCTGCTATTTTTTTAAGGAGCCAAACATTGAGTTTTTTGTAATTATAGAACTATTCAAATAACTTGAGTTTTAGACTAAACCTAGCACTTCACTTACAGTTGTATAGTTATAGTATTTTCATTAATCTAAGGCTATATTTGTGCTTAATTGCTTAATATTCCCTGTTCTTTCAGCTGTAAATACTCCTGCATGTGCATGAATGTTGCGCAGTAATTTTTCAAATTGGAAGTCCAATAACACAATGCCTCACTGTGAACTTTGTGGAATTTAAATTTATTGCATGATCATTTTCTTTTAAATGATATATAAAGTTATACTTTTCCCTAAAGTGACCAAAGGAAGCTTCAACTTCTTTACTGAGATGGGCATGGCCTTTTTTGTTCATATTTTTTACTTTCATGAAGTAGCAGTCATTTTTGTATAGTTTACAGCTTAAAATTTTTACCATTTAGCAAAAAATAGTGCGTGAGTGCATTAGAACATACTTTAAGTTGGGTACGGCAAGAGAAATGGCCTTTAACTATTTTGAAACCTATTTTACTAAAATTTTATTTTTAACAGTTTAAAATTTTTCTTCTTATTAATTTTGCGATGTATTTTGTCAAATATTTTCTTTTTTTACTGTAACTTTGAGCAAATAATTTAGTCATTATTAACTTTGGCCCATTGTATATCTTTTCAACATTGTGTAATGATTCATTTGCATTTTAAATTAAGTATCATTCTATACAGTCAACTTGGAAATTTTATTTTTTTATAGATATGATTTATAGTTATCTATTTTTATGGCCATTTTTGTCAATTATTTATGATGCATTTCAGATATAAAATCTTTGCCGTGTCCAGCCTCCATTTTTCCAAATTTTGGACATGGCATTCTCTAATGCCATTCGCTGGCCCATATTTTAATCCCATGTTTTGCTTTTGATTTATTGTGTGCAGGTGCACCTCCATCTGAATGCCTTGATCGCAGTCCAAGCTCTGCATCAATCTGTCGTAACTACAGCTCAGCTGGACTTGATGCAAATGGAGAGGCACACCCAAAGGTAGTATGGAAATGGAATAACCTTGTAAATCTTATTATTATTATTTTGATGTATTTTCTAAACTTCAAATGCTGAATGAAAGTTTTGTGGCAAGTGAAAATTCTTTTTCTAAATATAAAAATGAAATTTGTGAAATTAACTTATTTTATATGGTGGAATCTTGGTCTATTATAATATATATTGCTGTTCTTAGTGTCACCTTCATGTAGAGACCATTACAAAATGTTCTTTCAGTTGTCTCAAACTAATTAAATGAGCATTCTCTTGCTATGTGAGGTCACCATTGCTAACAATTGCTTTCACAGTAGTCATGGCCCTGTGTGCCTCACAAATATAAATCCTTTGCATACCTCAGGCAACTTCACAATTAAATCAATCTGAGATGGGAATGAACAGACTCAAAGGATGAAAAAGTGGAGTTAAGGCATCAAAAGAAATTTTAACATTGAGCTGGGTCTCATCAATTTTTGCTCATAATTTAAGGATTTATTCACTTATTACATATTTTTTAATATTCCTAGAATTTGAAGCTAAAAATCTCAATGTGTTCCCGATGCTAGTATTTATGGCATATGTTTACTCTAAGAAGTTTGTATCTTTATTAGATTGTACAATTATTTCTTCAGGGTAATATCCACTTTATGCGTAAAATTCCACCTGGTGCAGAAGCATCTAACATCTTGGTCGGGGAAGTGGATTTCCTGGATAAAACAATATCAGCTTTTGTTCGTCTTAATACTGCTACCATCCTTGGAAACCTCACAGAGGTTCCTGTTCCTACCAGATTCCTCTTCGTACTACTTGGACCTAAGGTGAGTTATTAACTCAGTTTGAAAATTTAATAAAATTTGAATGTGTAAGAAATTTCATAAATAAATCTGAGCAGTTACATAATTTTCTAAAATATTATAAACTGTAGCCATTAAAATTTTGTTTCTTGTATTTCTATCTTTCAGGGATCCACTTCTGGATTTCATGAAATAGGACGTGCCATGGCTACTCTCATGTCAGATGAGGTGTTTCATGATGTGGCATACAAGGCACGCAATCGTGATCACCTGTTAGCTGCAATTGATGAATTCCTTGATGCTGTAACTGTGTTACCACCTGGAGAATGGGATCCAACAATCCGTATAGAACCTCCTGCAGCTATTCCATCACAGGTTTGATGATTTTATATTTATTACCAGACAATAAATTTGATAATAAAGACATTCTATAACATTATTTATATCATTATATTTACAGTAGTCCTTCTCCAACCACAGTTTGGAGTATCTGTGGTTTGCTGGCTTGTCCCTATAATGTAGGCCGCTAGTAATCTATTGAGCAAAGGACACTCCAAATTCTTCGGTTTGATCGCCTACATAAGTCCAGAGTATGAATTACGATAACGTAGCCTAATAGAAAAGGGGATAAATATAGTTTATACATTTAAAAAAGGATTGGTGCTAAAATTGTATAGTTTAATTTATTTTTTAAGTGTTGGCCATTACTTATATTGGTCACCTTTGGTTTTGACCAAACTGAACACTCGCTATATCTGAGAATAGCCACACTTTTCATTTATATTAAATTTACATTTTCTCAACTGTGACCTTCAGTCTTAAGTGCCTATAGTTCTGCATGCCACTGTCGATAATGAACTCATCAATATTAAAATTTATGTTAAAAAGAGATCAAAAACTCTGAAGTGCAATTAGTTCACAGACTGAATGATATCCCTGTCTGATGGAACCATTATTTAGTTACATTCCCGTGTTTACTCTTTCCAATTACTTCCTCTACATATTTTAGGGTACATTATTATTGTAGCCTCATGTCACTTTAGTAACATCCCGAAGTGGTACTTGTGAGCACAATTTTTGGTGTAGAAAAAGAGCACCATTAGATTGTGCAAAGAGCACGATAGCACAAAATTTATAACTCAACTCTTAACACGGATTTTTGCAGTGAAGGTTTTAAAACTATAAAAATTTTGGTTTTTACAAATTAAATCCAAATTTGCAAAAATCCCTCTGGGGATAAACCTCTAAAGAAATCAGGTACAACCTGAAAAATTCATACCCTACTTATTAACCAATAAAATGTTAGATTAAAATTTGGTCTTTTTTCTTTATAACATGATTTTACAATCTGTGAAATAAGTTTTTAATTCCATAGCTGTACATCTGGTGGCATATGGAGATTTTTTTAAATGTAGGGGTAGTAATGTTGCCAGGGGGAGGCAGTCACACCAAGCTGCTTTGCTATAGAGAGAGTAAGACTAAGAGAAGGGCATCATTTCTACTGTACCTAGCTTCTTTTTACCTTTTACTAGTTTTATTTTATATAATAAATAGAATTTTTAAGGATAGCATATTTTATATACATTATAGGACTTAAAGTACCATATATACCCGAATATAAGACGACTCTGATTATAAGACGACCCCGCATTTTGAACTCCTAATAAAAGGAAAAAATTTATTATTCACACAATGACAGAGGTTTATTATACCATTGACTAATAAAAATTGAACCAATTGAAATAAGCAATTTTGTAGTGTTAGTTGGCGTACACAGTTACTTTCCTTCCAGTGTCTATCAATGACTGATTTTAACTTCTTACAGGACTCACTATAAAGACGACATCAATGCAAGCGTTTATTTAGATTATCAATGAAGAGAAGATAACAATAACGCTTTTCTTTTGTCTATTTGAAGGTTTAATTGGACTCAAATGAATCGGAGGCAACAATGAGAGTCTCCTTGGCAATGCCCGGAATGAGTACGAAAAATCCACAAAATTTCGAAAAAGAATGCGTATTTCGATTCAATTCATTTTCTACTGCTACTTTTAATAATCTAATATTTCGATTATACTCTGCATTTGGTTCCTCTGTCAGTCAAACTATTACGCACCACGCGATTATAAGACGACTAGCGATTTTTCGGTCATAAAAATTGGAACAAAACCTCGTCTTATATTCAGGTATATATGGTATGTCTCTCAGGGATCACTCCCTCTAGCCCCCAATTTCCCATAAGTCATGGCCCTCGCCAACCGAGTGTTTCAACAACTGAGATCAAGCCAGGAACGTATCCTCTTGTGGTTGGCAAGGGACTACTCTATTTTATTTTTATGATTAATAACTCAACTTGATATTTTCAGTAATGAAGGTAAACAAGTTTAATATTTATGTCTCTTTGGCTAATATAAGTATTGCTGTTTAGCTTGAAATTTTGTTGAAAAAGCTAATTCAGCTTATTGAGAAAAGCTAAAAGCTTAGTCACATTCTATGTTGTCAAGGAAGAACATTAACTGATTGTGAATAATATTAGAATTATTAAATTTAATTTTGTGATTCATTCATAAACTCTTATTGTAATAATACTTGGTTTAATTAGTTATGAAAATTTTATCTTAGAATATTTTTATTCATTTCTTATTTTTTTAATAGGATCTTAGAAAGCGTCCCCCAGAAAAGCCAAACAAAGATGAAATGCATGATGAGGAAGAAGATGAAAAAAAGTTGAGGGAAGAGTCTGGGCTATCCCGAACTGGATTTCTTTTCGGAGGGTTGGTGAATGATGTAAAAAGAAAAATTCCTTGGTACGTCAATCAATTGGCTGTACATTTTATTAAATGTGATACATAATATTTTGAGTTAACTATATTAAAATCATTATTTTTAAATAAACTAACAAAAACAATTATTTCATGATGAACTTTTATTGGGAATTCTGTCCAACAGGTATTGGTCAGATTTCAAGGATGCACTGGCACTTCAATGTATAGCATCCTGGATTTTTCTTTATTTTGCCTGTCTTTCGCCAATCATTACATTTGGTGGTCTACTAGGAGAAGCAACTGGTCGAAACATGGCAGCAATGGAATCCCTTGTCTCTGGATTTGTGTGTGGTCTTGGTTATGGTCTATTTTCTGGACAGCCTCTAACAATTTTAGGATCAACAGGACCAGTCTTAGTTTTTGAAACAATATTATATGAGTTTTGCATGTGAGTTGTTTTGCAATATTTTTATATCGATCTTTATAGTTTATTTGAACTAATAGGTGCTTCAATCCACTTAATGTAGTTTTTGAATAATGAAAAATTCAGTTTTTTCATAGAATCCAAAAAATAAGATTTCTAAGTATTACCATAAGTCTCTAATGCATAATAGTTCATTTATGATAAATCTTTTCTTTTTTCAATATTCATAAAATCTATCTGAAATTCTAGTATAATTATTGAATTGAAACAGCAATGAAAGTCAGTGTTAGGATGTTTTCTTTTGGATTTTGACAATCGGACATAGTCCTAATCATATTAAAAATTATGCAAACTAATCTGTCAAACATTTCATATTTACCCAAGAAATAAAAACTAAAATTTTGAAATTGTAAGTGGATACACCAAAAGCATAACAAACTAAAATGGAATTTCATTTGTCATAGATTAGAAAATAAAATAATTTTCTCCTCTGGTTGAATTAATCACAGGAAAAGTGAATGGGACTACATGGCATTTCGATTTTGGATTGGAATGTGGGTAGGTGTGATACTGTTGCTCCTGGTGGCTTTAGATGCAAGTGCATGTGTTTGCTACATCACACGCTTTACTGAGGAAAATTTTGCTACACTTATTGCCTTCATCTTCATCTATAAGGTATTTGAAATTTTCAGTATTAGCATAGAATACATAGTCATGAATTTATTAAATGGCTGTTGATTTGCTTTTAATAAAATCACATTTATAACAGTATATATAGTGGATGTTATTAGAGTTTTCTAATCAAATATATTTTTCTATGTATAGGCAGTAGAGAATGTGTTATCTATTGGGAAAACATATCCTATAAATACTCATGGAGACTTGGAGCTTAACTATGACTGCTATTGTAATACAAGTAATTTATCTGAAAGTTTTCAAGATCTCTCTATGGAAAACTGCACCGTAAGCAATTTAGACTTATAGAATTGTGTAGCTGTTCATTCTGTTCCAATATTTGTTTCATGTGGATAATGCTAGCATGAAAAATTGAAAAATTATAGTTATTTGAAAATATATTTTAAAACTTACCTGTTATTGTTATATTTTCACCAGTTAAACTACCGCTGTTCATTTGGAAATGCTTGAATTTTAATCCATTTTTTATCCATATATTTAATTTTGGAATCTTTGTCCGAATCAAACTATATTATGTTATGATTCAAGAATAAGCACTTAAAAAATGCTTTCCTCAGGTATCTGCTAGCCAAAATAAAGATACCTGAGGTAAGCGTTTTGTAAGTGCTCACTCTTGAATTTTTTTCAGCTATAAGACGAGCTTGATAATTCTCTTGAATTCATATAGTATGATGTTTATTTATCAAGTACAAATTGTTTGTGTGTTTAGATATTTTCTACTTAAATGTTAATATTTTATTATTAAAAACACTTTTGCCTGTGATTTCCAGAAGTACAATGGGACTTTGCAAGGAATTGGCTGTGATACTCCACATTATGTCCCAGATGTTTTCCTTATGTCTGTTATTTTATTTCTGGGTACATTCCTTCTATCAGTTGTTCTAAAGGATTTTAAGAACTCCCTCTTTTTTCCATCCAAGGTAAGAATGATTTTAATAAATTAATTTTTAAATAGGGTAAGATGTGGATATTTATTAGTTTACCATTACATTATATAATAACATCCATTTACACAATCAGAAATGATGCAGTGGTCTTTTAAAGACTTTTTCCTTCTTTCCTGTATAAGGCTATATTAATGAATACTATTCAACTTAAGAGTTGTTGAATAAATTTTCTTTTGATCCATATTGACCTATATGAACAAACCCGTAACATAAGCACCCAATTCATGGATATCAATTCATATCGATATGTGGGCCACACAAAGGCACTATTCCAAATCCATTTGCCTCATTCCATGTTAAAGGGTCTCTCACTCCTCGCACACTTTTATATTCCCTGGACATACACTCTCCTCTTCCACTAGCATCAGAGATCTCCTCAGCCTTCAATGCATAATTAAACCCATTCATTATGACAATACTGGATTTGGTGCCACAGGCTATATACTTCAGATAATGGCAAAAGCATGCTCAGAATGGGTAAAACATTCTTTTGTGCCTTAACTACATACATAGTATGTTTTATGTGGGAATGAGCAATAAACTTCATATATTTTGGAAATGCTGATTTAACACATTTCTTAATTTCTTATATTATTAACAAAGATTTACATGAAACATTTTGTAAGAAATACATTTGTGTTTCAGTAGCATTGTTGTAGAAATAAATTTACTTTGTAGCTCACATGTTTTGAAATCCCTGGACTATGATATGAGTGCAGTTTACAAGTGCTAAGGAGACATTTCCATTGATAACAATATATAAAAGTTATAATTTCTGAGTTTTACCATAAATTATGACATTTATTTGAAATATTGACATAGGATTAGATTTCATTCTTGCAATCTTAAGCCCAATGATTTTTACAGAATCCTTCCAAATTGCAAGGACTATATTTGGTAACTGTTTACTACATTATGGAGTACACATTTTAAGTCTTAAGTAACTAATTTTCTTAATCCTTAGGTCCGCCAAGTGATAAGTGACTTTGCTGTGATTATTGCCATCCTTTCGATGTCTTTTATGGACTTTGCAGTTGGAATTAACACTCCAAAATTAGAGGTGAGTTATAATGTTTTATTTTGAGCATGTTTTGGTTTTAATCCTTTCTAGGTCGGACAAGTACCCTGTTTGATGGCCAGCAAAGTCCTGAGAAATGTAAATCAGCTACCACCTTTAGGAGCCTTTGTAACAAATAACTATCCCTAATTCTAAAAAATTGAAAATAGTAGGAAGCTATTCTTTAAAAATGCGTTTTAAAGAAATTTCAGTGAAATTGCAATAAGACATCTGTCAAGGCATCCAGATGTTTCAAAAAGGCTTTCATCATATAGTTCCCAGCCAGATATACTTGACCCTGACAAAATATCATTTTCCACCTCTAAGACAAGGAAACATAAGATGAAGCAATCTTCAAAATCATGTCTGATAACTACCTCTGAATTCAAAGAACTACCAAACATTTGGGAAGCATAGTTTTGAAATAATTCAAGTAGAAAATCTTGTTAAGGTCATACAAGCACTAATGAAGTATAAAGGTAATATGCATGTTTTGGTATGTATACAAGGGTCATTTCAAAAGTAATGCACTTTACTCTTATTCCAAGAACAAAAATAAATTTAAAAAAAATCTTTACAGCCTGTTAATGTCAACAGACCTTTAATGTTAATCTGTCAGATAGCTTGGGTCAGTTCACATTGTGCACCTCCTTGATACTCCCAAAATGTTTTACACACAGGGGTTCCTTCAACATTGGAAATCGATCAAAGTCCGGCAAACTCATGTCAAGACTGTAGGGCACCTTCCACCCATACATTCCCACAAGATTAGCTGCAGCACCTGCCTTGTATGGACTCGCACTGTCATTCAAAATGAGAATGCTGGCTGCAAACATGTCAGGTCTTTCGGTGTTAATTTTGGGCACAAGTGCCTTTGAGGAAATTTCTGTAGTACTCTGCTGTCACAGTCTTCTTGTAGGCACTGTCCCTTGCTGTCAATCTTCTCCTGTCATATGCTATAATCATCATCATTTTGATTTTGGTTTGGTGATGATGACATTTTTTTTGGACAAGGGGAGATTGGATGTTTCCACTGCATGGATTGTCTTTTCTATTCTGGTTCAAAATCCCATATTCATGTTTCTTTTGATAGCGGCAATCCAGTTCAAAAAGTTTTCCCCTTTGATCTCATATAGATGCAGTAGTTCTTCTGTGAGAATCTTTTAAATTGCTTTCTGGTCTTCTGTCAGTTGGTGTGGAACCAGTGGCATAGCTACCATATAGCAAGAGTATGTAAAGCATAGGGACCCACAAGCCCAAGCCAACAAATTATTTTTTTTACACTATAGAAAGAAAACTAGGAACAGACAATATGCGTGGCATATTGAAGAAGAAGTAGCAGATACCCATCACGTGATGACATCATGTAAACATTGTCACGGTGACGTTTACATCTCCAGTTATTTTCAGTTCGTGTTCATGTACTCGGAATATGTGTGCAGCTGGCATGTTAAGTGTTATTGTTATGTGTTGTGATGTAAGAAATTCTGTGTAATTTTTTTATGTTTTTTGTGTCGTGATATATTTGGTGCAGTGCAGTAAAGTCTTCAATCAAAAAATTGCCAAAACTTGATTGGTTTATTATAAAAAGTAATGATACTGACGTGAGTACTTCTGCTGAAGAAAACAATGAAACAGCTGAACGGGAAGATGTCAAAGTATCAGAAATTTTCAAAAAGGAAAACACGGAAGTGCTTAATGCCGATGCCATTACGACTGATGGGAGTGGTTTAAGACAACATGTAAGCCAAAGCATTTCAGATTCAGACAAAACAATAGAAACTGCAGACATTCAGCAAGTATCAGAAATTCTTGAAACATGGAAGCACTTACTGCCACTACAACTGTCACAAGCGATCTCAGGCAATATATAAATGAAAATATTTCAGATGAAACAAAAAGATTAATAATAAGCCTTTCACCTCACAGACCTAAAGGACCATTTCCTAAAGACCCTAGCCAAGTTTTAGTGAAACTTACTATTATTCTATGTCAAAATACGGTCCAGTTCCATGCTTGTGGCTCTATTATTCCAGTATTTTGGACTCTGCATGTTGTGAACCTTGTTGGATTTTTTCAAATATCAATAGCCAATGGCATTCTGGTGTAAGAGACTGGAGAACTATATCCGCACTCATAAAAATGCATAGTTCTTCCCAACAACACATTGAAGCATGTGCAGTGTACAAAGTGTGGAAGAAAAATGAAACCATCAATAAAAATGCTGAGGAACAAATACAATATAGTGCCTCTTTTTGGAAGATGGTTCTGAAATGTTTATTCCGCATAACACTTATGCTAGCTAGAAATTCTTTAGTATTCCGTGGTCATCGGGAAGGATTTTCAGAAGACTATAACGGAAACTTCTTATCTCAAGTTCAGTTACTTGCCAGTTATGATGATGTTATGAAACAAGTATTAGATATGCCATCTGGTTCAATCATATATTGAGAATGAGCTAATACAGTGCTTGGGAAAGAATTGTTAAAGGAGTTGACATCTAGGATTAATTCATCACCGTTTTATGTGCTGATGTTGGACACGACACAGAACATTACCAAACGAGATCAATTAAGTGTTGTTATACTATGCATCCACATTATTCGGGATGAAAATCAACAACCAAAAAATTTCATTATTAGTGAAACTTTTTTAGGATTTTACGAATTTGAGGACTGTTCAGCAGAAAGAATGACGGCTCAAGTAATGAAGATACTGAGGGAAATGAATATCCCCATTGAAAAGTGTTACAGCCAGGGTTACGATGGGGCTAATATAATGAGTGGTGTGTACAGTGGTGTGCAAACAAGGATTAAACAAATCCAACCAAATGCAGAATATGTGCATTGTAGCACTCATAATTCGAATTTAGTGATTAACAACAGCATAATTGGTTGCCATGAAGTATCGTCATTTTTCACCACTCTTCAGAATATATATAGCTTTTTTGGAAATAGCATAAAGAGGTGGGATCTTCTTTCTTCATTTACTAGGGAGTCAGAAGTTACCTTTAAAAAACTTAACCCAACTCGCTGGTCAGGAAGACTGCAGTCTATAGCAGCTGTGAAAGTTCGTTTTGTGGATATATTAAAGGCTTTGACTGAAATCTGTCTCAAATATAGCAAAAAAGAAGAGAGAGGAAGCACTTCAAATAAAGAAGAATGTGGGAACATTTGATTTTGTTTTTATTTGTGTAATTTTATATAAAGTGATATGTGAAATTAATTATGTTTCAAAAACTTTACAAAAACAAGATATTGACTTAGATGAACCTACTTTGGTGTTAAATCATGTTTGTAAGAACATAAACGACTTTAGAAATTCACACAAATAGATAAAATTAGAAGCTGAAGAACTGACACTAATTTTCAAATGAAACGACAGCAAAACATTAAAAGATATTTTGATGAATTGGCCTCAGATTATCGGTTTGACAGCAGAGAACAATTATTTAAAGTTAATGTTTTTTATTATGTATTGGACAAGAGAAAATCCCAAATTAATCATTGTTATTACTTTCTCATATACAAAGTATATTGAGAAAGTATTGTTATCGCGAAAAAATTCGACCTCGAGATTTTTATCGAAATATACGTTTTAAATGTTGCTGAATCCGAAAAAGTGGTTTTTGCAATGCCGTCTGTCTAGACTCTAGAGCCTAAACGGTAGAGTGAAAATGAATGAAATCTCGTACTTAGGCATTTTATCATACTGAGCAGAGTATATGAGGAAATGGTTGACATTGCTCAATACTTAAGGGGAAGTTTCTTCTGTGCATTTTTAACAAAAATTTTAATTTCTCAAAAACATCTCTAACGATTTTGGTCAAATTTCATACAGTTACATTAGTTTACGTCTTCAATAATACTTTATATTTCATATTTCTCAAAAAATGAATATAAGGTAGTTTATTCTAGGCAACTTTAGCAATAATTTGATTTTCTCAAAAACGGCTCAAACAATTTTGATAAAATTTCGTACAGTTTCTTGTGTATACATCTACAATATTACTACATATTTCATATTTCTCAAAAAATGAATATAAGGCTAGTTTATTCATGGGCAAATTTAACAAAAATTGGATTTTCTAAAAACCGGCTGATACAATTTTCATTTTCTAAAGATAACTAAACGATGCATTATTATATGAGAAAGTTTGTACAGTGTATGTTGTACCGATTTTTTAGGGATGCAAACAGTGAACAACTACAGTAAAACTCGTTTAATACGTATTTGAGGGGACCGACTCATTGCTTCGTTATAAGCGTGACTACGTTGTATACGAGAAACATGGTTTTTGGCCTATACATCCCATATAACACGTATACACATAAAGTAAAAGCTGTGATACCCGGCTATTTAGAACCGGCCAACCTTAGATACAGGCAATTACACAAATACAATTCATTTTGTATTTCTTTTTCTTTTTTATGAATTTTTATGTGAATAGTATATGTGTAATACCACAACTTCCACTTTAAAATTTCTTAACATATAAGATGTATATATTACGTATTTACTCCGTTTACTTCTGTGGCTGCCGAGTAAGCATGGCATTTTTGCTTACGTAAGCCATTTGCATTGTCTAGATGTTTTGGTGTACTTCAACAATTTCCAGTTTTATCACTTTTTATTATTTAAAAAATTACCCATCCATTGAATATGGCATCAAAATAAATACCTAAAAGCAAGGAACAGGAGAGAAAAGGTTGGTTTAACACTAACACAAAAGCTGGAGCTGATCAAACAAATTGAAAAAGGAAAAAATAGAGCAGCCATAGCAAAAGAATTCAACATCGGATCTTCCACGCTCTACGATATCAAGGCTCATAAATCTAAGTTAATGAAATCTGTGTCATCTTCTGAGACGAGTAAATCAGTTAATAAACATCATACGCTTCATAAGCCAAAAATGGAGGAACTGGATAAAATATTATGACTGGTTTTCACAGAAATGTTCAGAAGAATTAAATAATTTCGTTATTTTCTAATAGAGTAAATAAAGATAAATAAGAAAGATATAATCCAATAAATTCAATTTTGGGAACAGGTTCACTGCCGTAATCCCCAAACTTTCCAGACGCCCTAAACTTTTCAATAATCTTTTTTTTTTGGCATGTAAGCGTAACAACGTATTAAATAAGAATGCGTAAATAGTGTCTATTTCTAACTACGTGTGGAAGAATTAAAATGGAAAATGCAAATCCCATGCATAGTTATTTTTGGGGAGTACGATAGTGAACCTAAGCCCAATTTTGTTTGGTTATTGCTAAATTTGCGATGTCAAAATCGAAAATCGCTCCCCTAACCGGATATTTCTCCTAATCGGCTTTCCACAATCCCCAAGATAGCCGGATAACACAGCTTTTACTGTATTTGCAGTGAGTCGACTTCAATGCCATACTTACATATGCAAAGAGATGCTTATCAACTTCGCGGCATGTAAAATGTTCAACTACTATTACATACGATTTTTAAATGGTCAATTAATATTATTATTGTGGTTATTAATTTACATAAACATTTCACATTTTTAATATCAATTTCAAAACAAAGGGAGCGTGGAAATTCGTATGGAAGAGGTAGATGGAGGAAGGGGACCTCTATGAGCAAGTGCGCGGTAAACGGGCGGAAACTATTCATTACTTATCGCTCTGCTCGCCAAAATTCGTTATATATTGGGCATTTTTTGCCACGGGACCAAACATTTGTTCGTTACAGCCGAGAATTCGTAAAATGCATGTTCGTTACATCCGAGAAATTTAACCAATGCCCTTATGGAGAAGTTCAAGGGCCCGAGACATTTCTTCGTTATAGCCGAGATTTCGTTTTAGGCGTGATCGTTATAAACGAGTTTTACTATACTTTGGATTTCTTGAACCTAAAAAAATCATTAATATGCCAGAAGCAGACATTTTAAACGTATGTGCAAATCTCACTAAAAAATATCCGGAAGTGGTATCTCCTCAATTTCCCAATCGGTTTGTTCATGCAGTTTCATTGTTAAGAAAAGACAACTGAAAACTTGTTGATTAAGCAATTTTCAGAATTACTTCTTACAAATTACAATTGTTTTGAAAGTGAATTTTCTGAGATATATACTGTTTTCATGTTGGTTTATACGCTTCTGGTAAAGGTGGCCAGTGTTGAAAGGTAATTTAGTAAATTAAAAATAATAAAAGACTCCAAAAGAAATTCGATAGGCCAAACAAGGCTAAATGATCTTGCTATTATAGCTATTGAGCACAAAGATGCAGCAAAAATGGACCTTAAAGAACTTATCAGTGATTTTGCAAATGCAAAGGCCAGCAAGAAGAATTTTTAAATTAGGACCTACTGTATTTTACGGCATATAAGATGCACCCCCATTTCAGCAGGGAATATTAAGGAAATAAACTTTTTAGTGTATTTAAACAATTAATGTTTACTCCTACTAATATGTACGTTATTGGATCTCAAGCCTGAATGGTAGAGCGAAAATGAATGAAATCTCGTACTTAGGCATTTTATCATACTGAGCAGAGAATATGTAGAAATGGTTGACATTGCCCAATAATTAAGGGTAGTTTATTCTACTCATTCTTAACAGCAATTCGATTTTCTCAGAAACGGCTCTAACAATTTCAATCAAATTTCATACAGTTACTTGAGTTTACATATTCAAAAATCTGATGTGGCCAACACATGACTTTCTCCATATTTGGGGAAAAATATTTAAATTATTATGAGTAGCATTATAAGGCAAAATTATTATTTCGTATCGTAAAAGAAAACACGTCGTTGCCGTAAATTACGTATATTTTGAATGTTTACAGAATTCACCGCTACATGGTGTTGGCGCTGTAGGCTGGTATTAAGAAAAAGCGAAATATATCCGAAATGGATGGTTCTACGAAAATTAGTTTCAAGCAAAACTTGGAAGAAATATTATTCTCTACAACTTTGGTCCTTACGAAGATTACCAATAACGATGTTGTTAAGGAGATATTTAACGGAAACCGAAAAACCGGTTATTTATAAATAACTCCTAAACAATAACTCCTATAGAAAATTGTTTCAAATGAAAACTGTAGGAAATTACATTCTCTATAACTTTTGTTTAGAATTGTATATACAATAATGATGTTTTAACAAAGAAATATCGCAAAAACCGAATCGGGTTTCGAATAAACCCCGACTTCCGGTTATCCGTTATTGTCCAAAAACTAATCAGTTCTTTGTGCTCATGTTAAAGTGTTATATATGAAGTTTGGTAACGATATGGTATGTACTTTTTGAGTTAGAGCGCCCACACTAACATACACACACACACAGACATCATTCCGAAAATAGTCTAAACGTGTTCTAGGGACCTCAAAACATGTATTTCCGTTGAAATCTCGAAGTCGACTTTTTTCATGAATACAATACTTTCCCATTACGTATGGAGAAAGTAATAATACCAAATAGCTCATATTTATCAAGAAATGAATGTAAGGCTAGTTTATTCTATGCACCTTTAACAATAATTTGATTTTCTCAAAAATGGCTCGAACGATTTTGATCAAATTTCTTACAGTTACTTGAGTATACATCTACAATATTACTACATATTTCATATTTCTCAAAAAATGAATATAAGGCTAGTTTATTCTTGGGCAACTTTAACAAAAATGGGATTTTCTAAAAACAGGCTCATACGATTTTCAATTTCTAAAGATTACTAAATGACGCATTAGTATATGAAAAAGTTTGTACTGATTTTTTCTGTTGGTGGTGGCCCATAAACCTGTTCTGCAGCTATATTTCCATACTCTTTCGCATAATTTATCACCTTTAGTTTGTAGCTAAAAGTATAGCTTAATCTTCTTCCTTCTGTAGTCATACTGTTCTAACTCGAGTTTTCGAAATGCGCTGGATTTTAAACACTGCTCGATTTTCTTTTCGAACTTAAGGACAGCACCGTAGCTTCCGCGTTATTCACCGTTATCATCATAAATTCAACTTTCTTTCAAAAGGTAAAGGATATTTCCTAATAAAAATAAAAAGATAAATATGGCACATATGACATTAATAGATAGTAACACTTGTAAGAGTTCAGAAATAGTTACTGCTTAGCTCTGAAGAGTTGGGTGCTGTACTGGCGATAATCATCTCAGGTTAACCAGCTTTACTGATTACAATAAGTCCTTCTTTAATTGATTAAAATTAATAATAATGTAATAATAATAATAATGGAATAATAATAATGTGTTTAAGTAAATAATATCATTTTTCATTTTGGATTTGAGCTAGGTAGAATTTAGCAACTTCATACAGTAAAACTCGTTTATAACAATCATGCCAAAAACGAAATCTCAGCTATAACGAAGAAATGTCTCGGTCCCTTGAACTTCTCCATAAGGGCATTGGTTAAATTTCTCGGATGTAACGAACACGCATTTTATGAATTCTCTGCTGTAACGAACAAATGTTTGGTCCCGTGGCAAAAAATGCCCCATATATAACGAATTTTGGCGAGCAGAGCGATAAGTAATGAATAGTTTCCGCCCGTTTACCGCGCACTTGTTCATAGAGGTCCCCTTCCTCCATCTACCTCTTCCATACGAATTTCCACGCTCCCTTTGTTTTGAAATTGATATTAAAAATGTGAAATGTTTATGTAAATTAATAACCACAATAATAATATTAATTGACCATTTAAAAATCATATGTAATAGTAGTCGAACATTTTACATGCCGCGAAGTTGATAAGCATCTCTTTGCGTATGTAAGTATGGATGCTCTAGTTTTTCCTTTTTCAATTCGTTTGATCAGCTCCAGCTTTTGTGTTAGCATTAAACCAACCTTTTCTCTCCTGTTCCTTGCTTTTAGGTATTTATTTTGATGCCATATTCAATGGATGGGTAATTTTTTAAATAATAAAAAGTGATAAAACTGGAAATTGTTGAAGTACACCAAAACATCTAGACAATGCAAATGGCTTACGTAAGCAGCCACAGAAGTATACGGAGTAAATACGTAATATATACATCTTATGCTTTAAGAAATTTTAAAGTGGAAGTTGTGGTATTACACATATACTATTCACACAAAAATTCATAAAAAAAGAAAAAGAAATACAAAATGAATTGTATTTGTGTAATTGCCGGTATCTAAGGTTGGCCGGTTCTAAATAGCCGGATATCACAGCTTTTACTTTATGTGTATACGTGTTATATGGGATGTATAGGCTAAAAACCGTGTTTCTCGTATATAACATAGTCACGCTTATAACGAAGCAATGAGTCGGTCCCCTCAAATATGTATTAAACGAGTTTTACTGTATATTTTATGCAGGGTGATTTTTTGAGCCATTTTTTTCGAAAAAAGTGAGTCTTATATGCCGTAAAATATGGTAAATTAAATATTAACCTAAATATTAGGTTAGATTAGTAATTTGCTTATTTCGATGTACCAATTTATTTTAAAGGATTTGTGTGATTTGAATTTTTTTAACATTACCTAAAATGTACATTATAAATGATAATACATATTTAAGAGTACAAAAATATGGCATTGGCATTTGATGGTAATAAAAATAGAGGGAGGGGCCCATCAGTAAGCTTTTCATAGGGGCCCAAAAATTCTAGCTACACCACTGAGTGGAACACACTTTCTGGCAACTTCTTTCTTCTGAGGAATTCTGGTCAGAATTCTGAAAACTGAAGTGGTTGGCATGTTTGCTTCACGAGCAATTTTCTCATATGTCCTGCAATGGCCATCCTTCAAATGGCTGTTGACAATAACCACCAATGTGTCATATGTTGCTGTTGATGGCATCCTGCTCCTTCGATCATCTGTGATGCTTATTTGACTGCCATGAAAGCACAATGCTCAATGTGACATTGTGCTGTGATCCACAGTATCTTCTCTACAAACTTCTCATAATGCATTGTGGATCCCTGGTTTTTTGCCACGTAGGGTTTCAATTTTGATGTACAAGCACTTGTCATTTCATGATATCTGACCTGAGTCACTTTGGTCCTCCATTTAGGAATGTAATTACATGGAAACAAGATAAACTAATGGAACAAACAAACATATAGCTCTGTAAAAACATCTTTCACATATCATGAGTAATAATAACACTAATGAAATCATTTCATTTCTACTTAATTCAAATAAAGGTCACCAATAACGCATATGAGTTGATAAAATTTACTTTGATTTGAAGCTAAGAAAACATTTTATTATTTTAGGTACCGAGTAAATTTTTACCAACTATAGAAGATCGAGGGTGGTTCATTATTTTTACCCCTTTTGGAAAAAATCCAGTATGGACTGCTGTTGTAGCTGTTGTACCTGCATTGCTTGCCACAATTCTTATATTCATGGATCAACAGATAACAGCTGTAATCATCAACCGCAAGGAGAACAAGCTGAAAGTAAGTTTATATAAAGAATATATCCATGTAGATGGATATATTCATGGTAGATTTTTTTATATAATCACATTATTAGATTTAGCTGGAATTGTTTTAAATAGCTTATAATATTTTCAGTTACCGAAAAAATCATTGTGATAGTTGCAATACTTGCAAATATTTTTAGATTTATGAAGAATTTATTATAAAATTATTATATTTTATCATGTTGGCTACTAATTAGTACCCATTTTCCTTTGTCCTGTAGAAAGGTTGTGGTTACCATTTGGACCTCTTCATTCTGGCTATTTTAATCATGGTATGCTCTGCATTGGGTTTACCATGGTTTGTGGCAGCCACTGTTTTATCTATTAACCATGTCAATTCACTCAAACTGGAGTCCGAATGTGCAGCTCCTGGGGAGAAGCCTCAATTCCTTGGTGTGAGGTATGACAACTTTAATCTAAAGAATTTTTTCAGCAGAGTTTAAGTTTTGTGAGGAGAAATCAGAAAAAAAAAACAATGTTATAGGCAATACAATAAAATGTAATGTAGTTCAAAACTCAAACTTAATGATATGTTTCCTGGGTACCTCTTAAAATGTTTGTTCTGAATTAACTAAGTCAGCTCAAATTCTGACATATACCCAATAAATATGGAATATTTTAGTAAACCTTCACTCATTTCAACTGCAAGGTAATAATTCAGGTCTTTGATTCCTGTTGCAGTTTGATAGTTTACTTACTAGCCATTTTATTGCTTTAGGATTTACTTATATTATCTATTTTAATGTATTATTTTAAAAATAAAATATAATACTGCAATTTATATTCATTGCAATTTGATTTTACTTTTAGGGAGCAGAGAGTAACACACATTTTGATATTCATCATGATTGGTCTTTCGGTATTTCTGACACCTATGCTTCGCCACATCCCAATGCCTGTTTTATTTGGAGTCTTCTTGTACATGGGTGTTGCATCACTCAAAGGGCTTCAGTTCTTTGACCGCATACTAATTATGTTGATGCCAGTCAAATATCAGCCAGACTATATGTTCCTGCGACAAGTGCCCCTCATGCGAGTCCACGTATTTACTATCATTCAGCTAGCCTGTCTCATTGTCCTCTGGGTCATAAAATCATTCAGTGCAACTTCCATTCTCTTTCCCTTGATGGTATGTAAATGGAAAGTTATTATACTGAAACTTTATGTGCAAAATATATTTGATTTTTATCAGTCATTAATTAACCAACAGTGAGGTTGCTAAACATTAAAGAAAAATTCAATGGTTTCTGTTAGTTGCATGAATATTGTTTTACTGGTATGCCATTAATTTAATTTTTTTATATTAGTTGGTGGTGATGATAGGAATTAGAAAACTGCTGGACTTTTTTTTCACTCAACGAGAACTGAAGATTTTGGATGACGTAATGCCTGAGATGAGCAAATGGGCAGAAGCTGAGGATGAGGATGAGGAGAGGCCAGGAAGGCACAGGAGGAGAGGAGATGAGTCGGATGATGAGGATGTGGGTGATAGCTCTTATTAAGTAGAACATGTCAAGTTAACTTTCCTTAGTCTAAGAACATTTGAAATTATTTTTCAGAAATTTCAGTCCACGTCAACATACAATAAGATTGATTCCTTTGCATGGAACAAGTTCTAACTTTAATCGAAGTTATATTAATTCATTTTTTATTTAAGATTTTATCATAATGTTTTCATGGAAGTAATTTTATCCTAATTTTCAGTAAGGCTAAATAAGTCAAAGAAATAATCACTGATTTTCATTGTTTGAAAATAAATCATTTTCCCAGAGAGAATTCTTAAATGAAATTTTCAAGCTGTCATGAAGTTTTTCATTATGCTGCTAATATTTGCTGTTGCTATATAAATGCAACCTTGCTTATGGAAAAATAGAGCTACTTTAATTATTAATTTAATATATTCTTATATAAATACAGTTATTTGTGTGTGAAAGCTTTAGATTAGTGTTAAACTGATTAAATTAGCATAACACTTTATTAGTGCTCTATAGATGCTTTGCTTAGTGCCTGATTCTGCATAATTTTATTGCTTTATCTTTTTTTTGCTTGTATGTAGGCAAATACATATATGAAATAAATTAAGGCTTCTTTGTAAGAATGCGCATTTATAGTTCATTTGGTAGGCCTGATAGGCTAGTGTTTTTTTTTCAGTTCCAAATTTATGGAACTAAAATCTTTGTAATTGGAATTTGGCTTTCATCAGTTGTGTAGGCAAATTAAAAGGTTAGCAAATGGAGAGCTTACAGAAGATATGATGTGGCTATTTTAAATGAGTAAGTTCATTAATACATCACACTGAGTTACATGTGTATAAACAAGAAATTTCTTAAATGGATTAATTCATCACACTTACATATATATTAATTCAAAGAAAATGTATGCTGTTAGCATAAACTGTTGTTTTAATCTTGTAGAGAAACTGCTAATTATAATATTCAATTAGTAAATACAGTAAAACCTCGTTATTTTGATCCCGGATAATTCGAAGTATTGCGTAATTCGAAGCTAAGCTCAGTCCCCGGCCAACACCATAGGATTTTGTGTACTGTTTGGTACGGATTATTCGAAATACACCTACAATGAGATTCAAAATCATGATCTGGTCCGGTGACCCACGAAAAGTTTGTATAATTTGAAACCTCGATCCTGTGTAAGCACAAAGTTCACGTGCACACCATCACCATCACACATCACTTTTTTTCCTCATATCTCGCAAACGAACTACATATAGTGCCCCAAACAGGTGACTCCCTTTTACTTATTTAATAGTAAGATGGCCAAACATCCCATTTTTGCCAGGACAGTCCCAGCTTTTTTATCAAAAAATTGTACTGTTTTGAAGCCCATCGTAAATAAAATTTAGATTAACTGATAGTATAGCTTATATTCCTAGTAGAAATGTAGGATTCTCAGAAACATGGAGGTTATCAAACAAACAACAAATGTTAATTACAGTCGCAGTATGAAACCTCAGGATCATTGATAAATTTGAGGTGGCAAACCTGGTCTCCGCATATAATATCCTGCCTGGATTTAACCTAACTTATTCCCTTTGAGTTTCAACAACAACGATGCTAGTCGGATTCTCTTTTGATTGTGAGCTTTGTCCTAGTCTGGCATGCTCATCCTCCAGACTGTAAGAAAAGTTCTTATTTGTCTTTTTTGCTATAGATCATGATTAGGGTTGGCAACCTCCGCCTTTAGGGCCGGAGATCTCCGGGTCATTGCCATAATCTCTGGTCTCCGGGTGAGTAGCACAAATCTCCGGTTCAATTTCGATTGCAGCGGAATGCCCTTTTTATGACTTTTTTGCGTTTTTTTATAAATGATTCGAATTAAGATAGTTTGCACTTTAATTTTCATTGTATTTTGTTTTATACAAAAACTTAAATTGATGATGCTCTTACAATTTCGTTAATTAGCAATATTTAAAAAATAAACAACGATTACACAGGCCTGCAAAGATTTTGCTGTTTTGGTAAACATATGTGATTTATATAAGTATTGATTTGCTGAATTCGAAAATGGCATTCATTTTGGCTTATCACGTACAGATTTTACACAATTCTATATTATATGGCTATTATCGAATCCTATATATGTACAGTGTTATACAATTTCGTTAATGCATTGAACATTGAATAGAATGTGATAAAAAATTCAACACTACTGTTGTCCTAAAGTGGGATAGACTTAATTCTTCTGCTGCCTACGAATTATAACCTGTCATCAGCTATAAGACCTATGCCGCATGGACCAGACGTCCCGATTCTTACACCGCCGGCTGAGTTGGAGGATGTCGAATCCTCATCCAGCTCGGAGTTTACAGCAGAGGAATATGTGTATTTCTCATTTGACAGTGAAGACATAACTCCGCAGCTATTTACTCAAAGTGAGTTGAACGATTTAGTCCGGGACTTAGGTCTTACTAAGGAAAAGAGTGAATTATTGGGATCAAGATTAAAAGAAAAGAATCTATTAGCCCCAGGGACAACCTTTTACTGGTTTAGAAATTGCGAGAACGAGTTTCGGAATTATTTTAGAATGGAAGGTGAACTGGTTTTCTTCTGTGATATTCCTGCTTTGATTCAGCAGTTGGGAGAAGAAACCTATGACCTGAAGAACTGGCGTTTATTTATTGACTCTTCAAAAAGGATTTTAAAGGCTGTATTATTGCATAATGGAAACAAATTTGCTTCCATACCAGTCGCACAGTCAATATACCTAAAAGAGTCATATGAAAATTTACAAACAGTATTACAAAAAATTAAATATAACGAACATGAGTGGTCTTTTTGCGGTGATCTAAAGGTTTTTATTGGGTCAACAAGGAGGCTATGCTAAATTCCCTTGTTTGTTATGTGAATGGGATAGTAGAGCGAGGGACAAACATTGGACAAATAAAAATTGGCCTAAAAGGGAAAGATTCATACCAGGAACGAAAAATGTGAAATATGCTAGTTTAGTTGACCCATAGAAAGTTTTATTGCCACCTTTGCATATAAAACTTGGTATCATGAAGCAATTCGTAAAAGCGCTGGACAAGAGTGGCTCGTCCTTCCGATATCTCTACCGTAAGTTTCCATCTGTATCCGAAGCTAAAGTGAAAGAGGGCATACTTGATCGACCACAAATTCGACAACTCATGAAGGACACCAAATTTACTGATACCATTAGTGAAATAGAACTTCAGGCATGGGATGCATTCATCAACATCGTTAAGAAATTCCTCGGCAAAGTAAAAGATCCCCAGTATGAAAAAATCATGGGAAATATGTTAGACAAGCTGCAGAAACTGGGATGTAACATGAGTTTAAATTACATTTTTTACACTCTCATCTCGATTACTTTCCCGAAAATTTAGGAGCCCTCAGTGAGGAACAGGGTGAAAGATTTCATCAGGACATCAAAGAGATGGTGTGTCCATGATGGCCGACTATTGTTGGACCTTAAAAAGAGAAGTTACTCGTCAAGAACATAACAGGAAATCTATGGAATGCTCATTTGGAACAAAGCGAAAACGGAAACATCCTGACCCTAATCATCCTATTTAAAGGTATTTAAATAACTTCTTACCTTAGATGATGTTTATATGGGGCTGTCAGACTATATATCGTATGACTTCTTCATGTATCTGTACATATACATTCATAAACGCATGATTTTAGCGTAAATTTGTTTTGTAATTTCTGAAAAATCCTGACATGATACAGAAAAACGGCCATTTGATTTGAACTCAGCATGCTCAAATGAATAAAAATCACATATTCAACTTGAAACGGCAGAAAAAAAATTCATTTTCACAGGCCTGTGTTATTAATCATATGTCCTAAAATCATGAGTGCCTTTCAGAATATTGAATATATTTATCATTACATTTAATTCCTCTTGGGTTTCTTCTAAAGTATCCAGGTGTCAAGCAAACTCCGGTTCATGAATATCTTAAAGTAGGCAACCTGTAACACCATCTCCGGTTCATAAAGATCTAAAAGTTGGCAACCCTAATCGTGATAGTGACAGATCCACCATTAAAATAATCATGTGAAAATTTTTGTCCCGTTTTTCCTTACAGCAACGGGAAATGTCCTGTTTTCACCTCATTGGAATATGGTCACCCTATGTAATAATCAACCTGAAATAAAATTCGTAGATGATTCAGATAAATGAATTAGTTTATTCTTGCATCACTGTGAATGCTCAGATTCTCAATCGGACAGCAAAATTCAAGAACCAAGCTGAAATGAACAGAAGTTGCAAGAACCCCTATTACCTCAATCCTCATGCTTTCCCAAACCTGGGCAAGGTTTTTCTCATGACAAAGTAATATGCTTCAGAAAATACTGTGTAATATTGATCTGTTACTGAACCAATCTTTAAATAACATTGTACGAAGTTATACCAAATGTCGTCTCTAAAAAGATCATGCCTTTGTTTTATCCGGGAATAAGTGATGAGCCAAAAACAAAAACCTAGTGGTTTTACCCAGTGATGAGCTGGAAAAAAATTAAGAACTGGCTCTCTAAAAAAAATAGTAGTAATGGAAATTTGGATAAGGGTGGCAGAATGCCTACATGCCAGAGGCACCAGATCGCTGTAGTTTAGTAATAGTGTTCTGCTAACTTAAGAAATGTTCAGTTCGTAATATATTCCATTTCATACACTGTTGGTAATTGACTATCAGATAGGGCAAAATGTATTTGAAAGGACAAAATCAATAAATTTTTATATTTTCTAAAAATTTAACAACCAGCAGGAGCCAGCTTAAACTTATCATACAAGAAGAGCACAGTGTAATATATATGCAGCAGCATGGAGTATAGATGAGTGATAATCTTCTGGTGCACAGTTGAACATCTTTTCTTCGCAGCATAAAAGAGTAACTTGAAATGTACTGGGAAATTCGAGATATTCACTGGAGCCTTTTTTCACACATGGTGTTCTTTGTGAATTGCAAACTAAGTGTTCTCTTCAGTTTTGTTCTAATTCACCATGTATACTAACTAGAATGGATAGATAAGATTTTGTATTGCAGTTTTTCTGCCCAAGTAAACTTTAAAAAGTTCGATTTTTATGAAAGTTCATTTACTTCGAACCCGGATACTTCAAAGTCATAATGTTTTGATCCCTTGAACTTTGGAGTAATGAAGTTTTACTGTAATACAGAATGTACCTTAGATATTGAGTTCAGCTTCTTCATGTAGTATGTAGATTCTGATGTATTGTTTCTATAGATTACCTTCTCTTAAGTGTTATATCTAATTTTTGAGAAAGTATTACATATGAAAATAAAATTCCATAGTAGGACATTAACACGTTCATTGCGGAAAAAATAATAGGCACATTCCCGTGTACGGATGATATTTTTTTCGGAGAAATTCACCATGACTTCGTGTTTTAGGTTAAAATATTATGTTATTTAAGAAATAAATTGAAATTTCTTTAAATATTAATTATTTAACTGGTACATCTTATGATGTAGTCCGCATGCGGGGTTGGCCAAAGGTAGGCAAACCCGCAACACATTTCGGCGACGCGTAACGATATTGGACCTTTCATGGCATCTTCAGAACTATATGATGAATTTAATCCTTACATTTTGAAGAGAAAACGCACGAGGATGTCATATTATACCACCCGACCCGCGTATAGTCCCAAGATTGGCTAACTCTATTATTACATCTAAAATATCGCCAAAAAATTTATTCCAAATTTCTTTTTTTCAGTTTGTAAACTTGGAGAAAAAGTCTAGCTCACATAATTATTGATCTTTTTAAATGTATGGATTATTTTTCAATAAATAATAACTAATAGATAATTTTAAATAATGTTATAATAACACAATTCACTTTCAAAATAATTTATTGATTATAAAATGTTATTAAATCTTTGTTTTTACGATTGCTTTTATCATATTTTTTATAATTAACATTATTTACAATTACAATAATTGTTTCCATTCAGAATAATACATACAAAATTTTCAATTTACAATAAAACTGTCTGTTTACATTGCAAAGATTTCAATTCACATTAGTGGCAACTATTTGCAATACAAGCCTACTATTTACAGTAAAAAGTGTGCAACGAAAGTCACTATTTACAGTACGTAAATGTTTCCATTTCCAATAGAAAATACAATTTATGCTATATGCTATTTAAAATGAAGCCCGCTATTAACAATAAAAATTTCTAATTGCAATAGAAACGACTATTTACACTACATATATGTTTCTATTTACAATAAGTATTTACAATGGAATATTAATATATTCCATTTTTATATACAAACAAACATAACCAATTGTTTCCAGAAATAACATTGAAGTAAGGTGCACCAATAGAAAAATTTAATTACCAAAATAATTATAAATTTATTCTATTGGTTCATTATTCTTCAATGGTATTCCTGGAAACAATTGGTCAAACAAAGCCCTGGCTCACCTTCACAATCCCAGCAGTAAGTGGTTACAACCTTTCTTACTTTATTACCCGAACACACCCTGCAAGGTTTTTGTGGTAAAGATTGGGGTAGGTCCAATTGGATAGGTGAAGGTGGTTGTAAATCGCGGAAAACATGTGGAGGGGATCCGGGGGAAGGGACATCTGGCGGACATGTGTGGGTCCTTGCAAGAGGTGTTTCGGGCTCTAAAGAAACAAAAGCTGTATCTCTTACCATGGGTTGGGAAGGATCACTGCCTTCCTCTTCATCGTCCCAAACATCCTCCCCATATTCCTCGAGGAGCTGGCATACTTTCTCGGAAGAAAGATCCGAAATAAGGAATCGCTCCTCTATTTTCCGCCTCTTTGACGGTGGGGCGTCCGAAATAAAATTCTCCGTTGAACTAACAAGTTTACAAAACTTAAACTTAGAAATTATTTATTAAAATAATGAAACATACCGGAAGAAGGGACATTCTGCGCATAGGACGTCGACGGTTACGAATCCATATTCATTATTTAGGTACCTATATACGACTGAAAAAAGATATTTGATTCTATATAAAAATCTTCGCTACTATATTGTAAAGGTAAATAATAATAACAAAACAAACAAGCGAATAACTCTTACTCGATACTCTTCGATCGGACAATCAAACGAACGGTCGACGTAAAAAATGACCAAAAATCCGAAATTCTGAAAATAAAAATAATTTATGTTTTAAAAAATGACTAAATTGAAACATTCAAACAACAAAAACAACAAGCGAATAACACTTACTCGATCAACTATGATCGTACGATCGAGCGAAAGTTCACGCGAAAAGAACGTCGTTCAAAGGTCTGAAATTAAAAAACAATTATTTTATTTTTCCAAAAGTGACTAACATGTTTAATTTAAACAATGAAATACATTAAAAACAATATACATAAGAAAAAATAAGGCTTACCTGCAAAATCTTCAAAAAAACCAAAATCTGCTTTTCTCCACAACGGAAAACACGGCACAAAAACGACGCACACGCTTCGAAAGATAGAGAGACAATGAGTCTAAAGCTTCCTACGGAACTCCTCTCATGGTCAAATCCCAGGCGCGGAAGGAAAAAAACGACGGAGAAAGGGAAGCGAGAGCGAACATCTTAAGATGTAGCCCGTATGCGGGGTTGGCCGGGAGTACATCTTAAGATGTAGTCCGCATGGAACGTGTTAAAACAATTATAGAATTAGTTTGAAAAATAATTAAAGATTAATTGAAAAAAATTTGCGTAGGCATAGAAAAATATGCTTGGTTCTATTACTTCAGTCTTGTGCCAGTCAGAAATATTTTTAAGAATGTCTTGTTCCTCTTGACACGTAAACATTAATATAAATTAAAGGTTTTTCACAATCTTATGATGGAGAGTGCAACTAAGCTACTTGAAAATTCTCAGGAGTTATATTATTATAGTTAGCATTTTTCACAAACTAATTAAATGGTAATAAGAATGAAGATTATATTCAAAGAGTCTTTTAAGTTAAAGTAGTTTTTTAAAATTATTTTAGGTAATGAAAAACTATAGAAATTTTCATGTATTAGAATTTCATTTCCTTATGATAGAAATAATGTTTTCATTATCAAATATTCTAAAATAGTTATAGTAATTACATTAAATTTTCTTTGAAATGTTATTAATATTAATTTGTTTTGAGTTTCATTAATCTGCAACTTAATCCACTCTAGATAGTTTTATTTGGAAGAGAAAATGTTGGATATAAGCAAAAGATGATCATTTTGATCTAAATTAAGATAAAAAAAGCAGCAGTAGATAGAGATAATCAGTCAAATTTTGAGTTTGTTTTAGAGACAAGGAGTTAAAATGTATATAATAACTTATTACGTAAAGCTATCTTATGCTGATAGTATTGGGATCTATAAATCAAATAAGTTTGTAGTTTATGCTATTCAATTTTTCTTGGTATCAATTATGTCTGTTCAATATTTTTATGAAAACCAAAGTTATAGAAATTGATTAATTTAGCTTGTATTTCATAACCATCATGATCAGATAAATACATTGGCATGAGTGGCATTCTTTAAAAATACTTATAATAATATTGATTCCAAGATATTACTGGCTAAGCTGTATGAAAGACATATTTTATTATCTTTCTTAATAAGTGTAAATAAGTAATGAATACCTGGGATTTCAAGAGTAAAGGAAATTAACACAAAATAGTGCAGCTTTGTAATATGAAATTAAATTAGAAACATTTGCTTCATGTATGTTTTAGGAGAAGCCACTAGGAATAGCATCGTCCGGTAATTTGCAGATTCCCCTTCCTAATGGAAATATAATGAAGATTCCCCTGGCCTCAATTAATATCTCTGAAGAAGTAAACAAATCTGGTATCTGGAAGCAAGTTAATGAGGTGAATTCGACCTCTAAGAGTTCGAAGAAGAAGAGTCCAGGAAAAAGGTGACTGAGGCATTAAACTATATTTCATACCGTATCCAATAGCCTTGATACAAATGTGTTTCTACGGTATCAGTTTCTTCTCATTGCATTGACTTATTGTGAGATATTATTATTAATGTGTGTGCATGAAATCAGTCTTCTTTTCATTAAATGCCCTGTAACTACTTCAGAATACATCATCAAATGGTTGGTTATAGGTTAAAATGGCATAAATATGTAATCTGATATTTTGCCACTAAATGTTAACCAGGGGTTCGTGCCAATGGAAAATGAAAAATAAAAGCATACAGATGCCAAAATTAGAAAGTTAGAGGAAGATCTCAATTTTTCTTGTTAGCACACTTAGAAATTTCTTGTTTGTACTGTCCCTATAACCTTGAAGGTTTGTCCTGATGTGATTCATCTTATAGTGTATTGTTATGCTCCTTATAGTGAGTTTATTGGCTTAACTGCTTTGAAGCTAAAAGCCTTGAATTTGATACTATTGCCTTTTTTCTTGTATTTAAAGTTATGTGTATACATATATTTATATGCAGAGTTGGCCAAGCACTGAAGGGGGCTCAGATGTGAATATCAATGGGGGAGTCCACTATATTAATATTTATAGTAATAACAAATAATTTTTGGAGTTCCAGTTTAATATTATAACTTTTGCTGTTTCTTTATTGGAAATCAGATTGCAAGTGATTATTAGTAAAAGTTTTTGCAAAATTTATACTCAATACTTAAATAATTGAGAACTTCTGGGGACCCCATTATTTGGAGGCCTGGATGCCTCGCATCTGCCACATCCCCCCTTTGGCCAGCCCTGTTTATATGCCTTTTTTTTAAATAGGGTATGCATTAGCCTAGGCTGCTGCAATTATCGAGCAATGTTTCCATGCTGTATGGTTTATGTATTGTTTTACAAAGTTTGTTTGCTTTAATATGAAGTCAGGAAATATATCATTCTTTCAATACATCATTATATCAACTTTACCATTTCATACATGCTAATACCACAATCACTGAGTCACGTATTGTTAAAGCCTTTTTAAAAAACCTCTCTGTATTTTAATTGTTTCGTGACTATATAATTTATTTCTTTAACTTATATGAAAAATTGTTGGTTGTTTTCCATAGTATTTGTTATATACAATAAATCAGTTTATTCATGAAATGATTATTAACTTGAACATGATTTAGTACAATTCTATTTTTTGACTGATATACCTATAAATAGCACTGTATTTAACAAACATTTATAATAAAGAAATGATTTAAATCTGTCTTGATTAAATTGGATGACATTTAACTTCATGAGATATGGCCATTAACTGTGACACCCATGTCAGTATTTTGAATATCAAGGCATTATTTTTCTATGCCTTAATTGAATCTTTCTATAAATAAAGCATTGAATATATGTACTATTCTTAGTCATCTTTTAATTATGTATAGTGATGTAGATTTATGAAGCCTATATGAGATTAGAAACACTATTTAAGACATTCTTACATTGGGTGAGCTTGAATAATATAATCTGTTATTCTTTCATGAATATTCAAACACACAAACAAAACTTAGCAGCTGTGAAGCTAATCTATGAAGGACATTTTTCATATTTTATATGCTAATTCACAATATAAATGGCCATAGGACTTAGCAGCATGATATCCCTAAAGAATTTTTAAAAATATTGAGAGCTTTATTATCATATGACCAGTTGGAACTTAGCTACTGGGAATCATTATCTCTCAAAAACTATTTTTCAAATATTTATCCAATCCAATACATTATTTTAACATGAATGAAAGAATATCTCTCTGAAAATCTTCTCTGCCGATGTATGTTCTGAAGTATCATTCTTCTCCATCATTTAAAACAGAGGCTTGAATTTACATTTAACCCAGTTAAAAAAAAACTCAAAAATCACATTGTCCCGAATTTGACCTTGAATTTTTTTTGTTTTCAGAAAATTATTCTTTGATTTGTTGCATTTATCAAATCAAATCTTTTAATAGTTATTAATCTTCTTTAAAGGAGCAAATTTTGATTTTTACATATCTTTATAGCTCTTCATCTAATTAAAAGTCACAATTATACTACATACTAATTATTGTTTATCAGCAGTTATTCAGAGGAATATGATTACCTACAAAGAAGTCAATCTCTTAATAAATTACATATTTGGTAATTATAACTGAGGATGTAATAAATTTGGTGGGTAAAGTCCCTCAATGAATTCTGGTACTTTTACAGACTTTTGAATTTGGATTTTATTATTTTTTATCAAAAAATACGTTTTCATTGCCAGAACATTCGACTAGGCTCAGTAAAACGTTGGATACATGAATTCTTCCCACAGAAAATGTCTTTACTTATGAAAAACCATTTTTGAAGTTCTATTATCTGTATCTATCTAAACATATATACTAGAAGTATCTACATATAGGTAAACTCTGCAAATTACACGTTGTTTTACATTTCTATTCTTATTGGTAAAAATGGTTTGAGAGGAACTCAAAAGCAGCAACGTTAATATTATTAGCTTTAAATAAAACTTTTAAACCTGACTGTGTTATCAGTGTGAAATATTAATATGGCTACAGCTAATGTCAAAAGAGAATAAATGTCTCAATTTTAACTTATACAAAAAACTATAAAATATTGCAGTTCATCCAAATCAAGGAAGCGGTTAGGCAGTAAGAAAGACAGTGGCACTGATGAGGAGAAAAAGAGGCTGTCAACTATGACTGAGGAGGACGAAGGGGGCGGGGATGATGGGGGAATCACCATCAAGGTGGGGGAGTCCTAGAAGAGGTACTTTTATTGTCTTCAACATGTCCCCCCTTTTCATAATCAGCTTTCTAAAACCAAGGATAATCATTGGTCCCTTGCTAACAGCTATATCTAATAATAATAATGTATATATTATTTTAGCATGTAGATATATTCTATTACATACGCTTTTATCATTATTGTGCATATATGTCATAAGCATAGTACCATGTTGGCTACTATTATAAACTCAATTTACCTATTGCTAAGCTATTTCAGCTTATAATTAGATTCGATTATAAAAAATGTCATTAGTTGGATGTATTTTGGATTACAGAAATAAAACTTTCAAGTATCAGAATCACACTTTTAAGTTCATGATGTAAAACACTCAAAACTCAATATCATGAGCCCAAAAGTAATTAGTGTATTTGCCAGCCTAGAAGACACCCTTCTTTTTGGAAAAATATGTCCTAAAATTGACTTACCGTAATTTTCCGATTATAATACGCACCCTATATAATATGCACCCATGTTTTTACAAGCGAAATGAAAATTGTCTTATCACCATGTATAATACTCAACTCATTTTTTTGAAAAAGTTCACTGTAATTTTTCACTTGGTTATTAGGAGTATCGAGACAGTTCTCACCTTGCTGACAAGTGAGATACCGTATTTACTCGAGTAATACCCACACCCCCATTTTTGGAAGTAAATATCTAGGAAAAAAGGTATTTGTGTAATGCCTGCACTTTAAAAATTCCAATTTTGTTATTTAACGGCAACAATGGTAAACTAATCTATCTGAAGTCGAGTCTGATGATGCGTAAGCAGCAAAAATCACGTATTTAAGACATAAATATTAAAACAACTTTTAATGCATAATCGAATGCAATCAATCGCGAAAAATTGACATTCAGCAATATCATATTATAAGGAAAGAAGTCGGAAGCGTATTTTGAAGGTCAGTGCATTAATATTGCCAAAAGGTTCCGTTTTGAGTCACCGCACAGTGTACATGCTTTATTTTCACTAAATGTTCGGAATCACGACAGATATGCTACTATCACTGAAAAGAGTGCGCCTCTCATAAAAGAAAACTTAAAAATTATTTCATTTGCTAGTATTAAAAACTCCCCAACCTCGTAGGGAAGATCCCATTCATAGATGAGCAAGTAATACATGAAGCTCTGCATCAGTGCATAATATTGCATCAAAAACAGTGAAGTGGGTATGAAGTTGCATAATATTACAACAAAAACAATTAAAGAGTTAACAAAAGAAGACTATTGAGAAGGAGGTTTCTGCTAGTATCGGCATAAGGAGATTATCCAATAAGTTGCATCATGTAGGAGGGAGCAGTGAATCCGAACCAAATTCTAAAATTTCGTCTTTATCTTTTCTAATTTATGAGTGAATATAATTGTTTTTTGCCTTAATACTTTTAAAATATATATTAATTAAGTATTGTAATTCATTAAAAGGTTCAAGAAGATAGGAACGGAAGAATCTGACAATTTTCCGACTTTTTCCCCTTTTCTGAAAAATCTGAGATAACGACGTAACTTCGAAGCAAACAAATGTAAATCGGTACACAGGTACTAAATGGTTGATGATGTAACTTTGAAACAGCGTAAATAGGGCAACGTAAATCGGGTATTACTGTATATTCATACATTAAAATTTATTTCTAAATGTATTTTTTTATCATGGTGCCTCTTATAGGCAGGCAAATATGGTAATTCTCATACCTGAGAAAATTTTATTTCACCAACTCCATTTAAATGATCTATATGCTGTATTGGCAAAATAGTTTTATATATGGCATTGGCTTCATGTAGGTATGGTAATGGAAGCTATGGGTTAGTTGTAGTATTGGTGAAAAAGATTGCAGGTTTTTAGTAGGAGTTTCTGAATAAGCTTGTATTTTTTTAGAATCACAAGGAATTGTCAGTAAATATTGTTATTAGAATAAAATTCTGTAGGGATAACATTTTGGAAAACTTCTGGTGTGTTGGTTAAAATCTTGCTCAACTTAAGCAGTTAATAATGAAGGTTGTTAATTGTTTAGCCATCACAGGAAATTTGATCTTGATTAATTTTTCAACCCATAAACAATTCCTTGTAAAAATATACTTATTTAAAAATAACATACTATTAGCTTTAACCCTAATCATAAATAACATGTATTCAATCTTAAATTCTTTACTATAGGGTGGTGGTGATTTTCTAAAGCTAATACAGCACATAATTATGCCGGGGATACTAATTAGGTGTCATTCTGCATTACGGGAAATGGAAGACAAGGGTATTATCTATGGATATTTCTTATCTTGTAAACAAATACTAATACCTTCACAGATACTAAATATTTTTACAATGGTTAGGATAATTAATTTAAAAAAGCTAAATAATATGAAGAAAATGCCTCATTTCATCATACTAGGCACTCAGCTTTTTTTTATGGATGTGGTATTTCATTATTACCTCTAATTCATTTCAGTTTTGGTTGAAATGAGTAAATGCCATAATTTTTCTTGAAAGATTTTAAAATCTTAATTTTTAAATTTTGATGTGATTTTGTCCTAATTATAATTTTTTAAATTTCTTATTAAATACAAACTTTAAAACCAATGAAAAAATTCAGACATTTTTTTGTTGAGTTCAATGCACAGTATCATTAGGCATTGGATTCTAATGTAGACATTTTATTTTATATTAGTTTTACTACTCTTTTTCAAAACAGTGCATCAAATCTATGAGTTTTGAATGATTATATTTTCCAGGTTGATCCAAATCGTTCAACCGAAATTCTTCTAACTGAGAACAAGAAGCAAAATGGTGTCAGTAGTGCAGAAACGTCTGTCTAATTTCTCTGGATTTCCAAGAAAATAACAATTTGTGATGAATTTTAACGAAGAGAATTGAGTACCAAGGAATCTTTTAAGTTAATAACATTTGAAAATGCCAATGTTGGTGCAAATGAATTTAAATGGCTTGTTATGTATGGATGTGAGGTCATGCAATTGGCAAAACTCCCACAAAAACTACCTAACCGAGCCAGAAGACATGTCAATATTTTTTATTTAAATTGTGGAATGCATTGTTTTTTTATGAATGCGTGTGTGAGTGAGTAGTGTTTTTGAAGCAGTGATGATTCCTATGCGATGGAAGAGTGTTAAGAATCAAATAATGAATTCTCAGAGAGTTTAAAATAAGTTAGGGAAATAAAGGATTGAACCAATAACTTAAATGAAAATATTATCATGAAGGAACAATTGTAATTAATTTAAAAACTACCACTATCATGCCCTTGTATGTTTTAATAGCATGTAATCTCACACCTCAAATTCACCAGGATTCAGAGTATATTCAAAGAGGTTATGTGATATTTCCAAGGAGAGACCTGCATTGAATTCCTCTATAGCTCTTTTCAGAGGGTTTTTTTCTGGATGAATGAGTAGTTATACCTTGATTGTAATTACTCAGTGTATGTAGGAGTATAAATTTTACAGGGGAGATAAGAAAAAGTTCATGAAAGCTTTGTTTCTTGTGTGGATCATCTAGAAAATGAAAGATTGGTTGATTTTTAAACAAAACTGAATGGGAAGGTATCTTTTTTTTCAAAAAATATAGGTGGATATAGGTGCTCATGAATTAACTAAACTGTTACGTTCCAAGTCCAAACTAGTAAAGATTCAGTGTTGTAAAATATTTTTAGAATGTCGGGAGGATGTATGTGTATTATTTTTAGAGTAACATCCTAGAAAGTTGCTTTCTAATTGGAAAGACGCAGATGGTGCAGTGTTGTCATTTCCTCGATTGTTGTTTAAAATAGAGTATTGCACTGCTACCTAGCCAACATTTGCAACTTTATAAAAATGTGACTTCCAAATCCAGAAAACTGAAATTTTTATATAGTTATAAAATGGTTATTCAAGAAGTTGGGGAAGTCGTTTCTAGAGGGTATGAAATACAAGTTTTGATTTTAACATTTTTGTTTTATTTTTGTCATTTCTGAAAAAGTTATGTTCTTGCTAATAAGAAAGGTATGTGCTTTCTATTCAGTGGTTACACTGTAAAATACATTGTCTGAAGTATGTATATATTAATAGTTCTAAACTGTTGACATCATGTTATTTATAGAACTTCCTCCATAAATTAAATATTGATGGTACAATTATTTCAGCTGACAGACATCAAGCAATTGATACAGTCAATTTGATCCAAGTAATACTAGAAATGTGAAGACTTTCTTGATTTGGTAACTGTTGTATAACTGTGATTGTAAATTACAACAAATATACCCTGAAGTTAATTCGTGCCAAGACAAATACTGACGTTCGTGATATGATACATAAACAGCAATGGGAAATTTACCTCACATTAAAAAGAAGTGATTTTAACCAGTTTTAACTTTTCATTTGAAAAACTTTGGTGTACCTTTTAATGGACCCCATAAATTACTCTTTTCTATAGGACATGCCTTTTAACAAAAATTTGTTTTGAAATTACAATTCAAACAATTCTTGTTACATACAATGTTTATACTTAAATAGTTAAGTTATTGATTTATATGGGTCATAAGATTTGGTTAAAATAATCAAAGCTATTCAAGTGATATTCCAATTGAAAATTACAGTACATTTTGTTTTCAAATCACAAAAACAACAAAGGGAATGTATAAGAACTATTTTATCTACTCATCAGAGATTGAGTGAGTTATTTATGTAAATGCTAATAGTTATACAATTCTTACATACCAATATTCAAAGGCATGATTTCTCAACCAATTAGAGCAATTCCGTGGGTGACAACCAGGGCTGGATGAAGGTGGTAGAAGACCCTGGAGCAACTAATCCATTTTCTCTGCATTTAATCTAGCCTTGGTGTCAACTAGTCCCTGAACCACAGGTTGGAAATCTTTGTGCAAAGGTTTTGTAAGAATCTTGACAGATATTCTTCATCGCAGATAAAAGCATTAATCGATTAATAATGAAATGACCAATAGCTGCTATTAATGCAGTATTTTATGGAAAATTCAGTTCCTTCCAGTAACTATATTACACTTTACTCTGCAGCAACTAAGAGGGTTAGTAATATGATGGGGACTATAATAATGGTTTCTGAGCGATTATAGGGAAAATTGATAAAGGCACTCCTTTCTATACAGTATTGTTATTTGCAATTCATAAACAGAGTAAGCTCGAGGAGGAAAAAAATTCACCTGCCATATCTGACAGTGATGTTCTTATTTGCTAGTGTTTTTATTTTTAATCTTTTTAGATAAAGCTATTTATATTAACTTTGTATCTTGAAAAGTGAATACCGTATATACCAACGTATAAAACACACCTGCATATAACACGCAGGGAGATTTTTGGCACCATATTCTGCGATTTTTTTATGTACCCACGCATAGCATGCATATGTCTCTAGAATACGATTTCTGTCACATGCTTATCATTCAACGGCAAAATTATTCATTATATTGTCAATATCAACAAGATAAGTAAATTAATGAAAATATACATACTTCAGTTTGTACTAACAATAAGTAAGACCACTTCACTCAAGTCAGTAATAAAAATCCGCCATTTAAGAAAGAGCTGTTACATAGTTTAGCAGTTTCCCAGTGTGAAGGCAACAGTTTTAAATATCAGTCAAAGCAGAATACATGGAGCTCAACTGCGCTTCAGACCCATTGGTGGAGATCGACTGGCGCCGTTATTTGATATAGCCAGCTCCATTTTTCGCTCGTTAGTCACCAACGTAAATGTAATCGTGAGGAAATTACAATGTGGAATTACGCCGTGGAGAACGTAACGCTGTCTTCTGGGGCAGTGATAAAGAATTTCTTGGATTTTGCGATGCTTAATAATGTTCTTTATTATTTTTACTTTATTTGAAATATCTTGTATTGTGCATCAAGTATAATTATTTAATAAATTTGGCGATTTTTTTCATTAATTTACATTTTGATTTCAAGTTATTTCCGAGAAAACGCTTGAGAGTACTATCAGAACATTTAATATCATCCCAATATCAAGCGGAGGTAAAATCGGTGACATTTTCTAACGTTGGTTCATTATAATAAACTAGTATAAGTGCCTGTCAAAAATGACGGGGATGATTGATTATTCTGAAATAAAATTGAGGCAGTCTTCTTTGACCTGAAATCATACTTCCTGCTGAGAGGGTTGCCTTCGATCCAAGCAAAGGTTCAAAACCCTTGCCGCAAGTATCAATTGTGCTTCAAAAGCTGACCTTAGTTCACTCTTACCAGGTATATTTCTGTTTTTCAGAGCGTGACAAAGGGACAGAATAAGGCTTTTATATATTACCGATACATTAAAACGTTTTGTTATTATATCATAATGCTATCCTGAAAATTTCATCAAATTCGGTTCAGTCGTTTGCAAGATATTAAGTTTCAAAAAGTAGTACATGACAAAGTGACACTGTCTTTTATGTATGTTTTATTATATCCTGGTAAATATATACCCTCGTATAAGACGCACCCTGCTTTTTAGCCGAAATTTTTAGGGAAAAAAGTGTGTTATACGTGAGCATATATGGTATTTACTGTTTCATTACTCAACATCCTTTAATTCAGTAGGTAATTTCTTTGTCATAAATTTCTTTTGCATTAAGTAAAAAATTGAAATGCTTGGAAAATGTTGATGTTCATATAAAAACGGGATTTGATTATTCTTTTATTCAGACCTCATGGGAATTCTCATTAGGGCAGGTGAGAAATTATTCACATACAAGTTGCAGTCAACACTTTGGAGACTATTTATTCATTTAATACAATCGTTTTTGGCTCACTCTCAATTCTCAGCATAGACGCAGTGCTTAAATTCTATTTTCTCTAGCACTTGTAAAAGATAAAACTTGTAATTCAGGTGATAAATTCAAGTAGGAAAATTAGTCGAATAAAGTGGTTATAGAAATTTTGTGAACATTACCTACTGAATATGCTGTAACAAAAATGAAAAGGATAATTAAAAATATGAATAAATAATTTAATAAGATGAAGACAGGAAATGACCAAAGGTAAGTTCAAAATGCTGAATAAAGAAGACGGGTACATACACAACAAAAGTATATGGTGTTTTAAACTCTTGAAATTCGAAGTAATGTGAATATCAATAATTGCATACAACAGTGGTTTCCAAATTGTGGGTAGGTCAGGGGGTCGCAAAAAGATATGACATTGTATTTACTGTCCAATATGCAGCCACAAAATTCTAGCCCTCAAGTGGCTAGGATGTATTGTTTGCATCAAAGTTTTTCTTAAAGTGGATATATTAATTGCAGTTGTAGATCCAGTAGGTATTGTTTATGCACTGTGATTGAACATGATATAGAGATGGTGCAAAAACATTTTTCTTAGGTGAGGGGGGGGGGCATGGTTTATAATTAGTAAAGTTTGGAAACTGTGTACAGCAATAATTAATATTATGAAAAATTGGCTTGAAATTCTGTGCTAGGAAAATAAGTTTTACTAATGAATTTAAATTCGTATATTTGATTTTAAGTTAGCTTCACATTAGTTTGGATTGTTAGTTACTGACCTCCTACTATTAGTATGGCTATAGCGATTACTAAAGAATTTCCGCGCTAAATTTGAGGATATTTCGAGATCAGGTGGAAAATTTGAAATTTATTGCGAATATTGAGTATTTAAAAATTAAATTTTATTCGACTACGAATCGGCGTCATTAATTAATTATACTGTAAACCCTGTAAACGATTGAAAAGAAGCGTTATTTAAATAAGAACTTGAGGATTATCATAAAAATATATTACTTTATAATTTTTAAATTTGAGAAATGTACAGCACCAATCGCAAATTTTGCATCATTTAAAAGTTGGAAATATAAATAAGACTTATAAAAGACGATAAGAATTTTTATGCATAATTTTAAAATTATTTTCATTATTACGTAAGTGGTAGGCAAAGAAAGCTACGGTTTTGGGGAAACCCTTAAGTCATTTCGTAACAAATGATTTTTTAAATAAATCCTCCTTAAAATACATCTAGGAATACTATTTTTAATTTCATTTTCAAAAAAATCCAATTTAGATTATTTATAATGTGTCTCGTATTCTTGGACGAGATTGTTGCACATATCGCACTTTCTCAACAAAGACCGTTTCTATCGTTTCTATGTACCTTTGGTACTATATATGTACTAAATCGAAACAATCGATTCTGTTAGTCCATTTCGACCCTTTTTTGTCTAGTATAGAGGAAAAATTGAAATATTTGTTCGCTACTTCTTAGTAATGATGAATAGATATTAGTTATCGCACCCAATTTTCTCGAGAGAGTTTGGATCTTTAAAGTAAGCCTAGTCAATATATTAACTGATTATAGTGTTAAGGCCTGGTCGTGCGTAGAATTCTATTTAGTAATACCCGAATTGTAATACTGGAATTATCATTTTCAAATTAAATAAAAGAAATGTCAGTATTATATTTTAATATTTTATCATCATAAAGATTGTTATTTGATAAAATAGCATGTTTTTACCATTGCAATTATTATTGCGTAATTTTAGCTAGTTGCATTACTTGCATTCTATTGGCATTCTATCAAACAGATAACGCCCAACATGGCTACTCGTTTCGGTAAGGTCTTAGCTGGGGGTCTAAGTGTTGGAGCAGGGGCATATCTCACAACATGGCTTCTAAACGGCGACGGAAAAAGTAATGGTATGGTCTCAGCTGAGGCTATCGATAAAAAAAGAGTTCGACCCACTAGGCATCTTCCAACTCGTGCCGAACAGTTGCAGTCACTCCGAAAGGATTCGTTCGATGTTTTAATTGTGGGAGGGGGTGCCACTGGAAGTGGATGTGCTGTAGATGCAGTCACTAGAGGTAAGAATGATATAATATGTATTTTTTCTAATATAGGAACATCACTTACCACCACATTTCAATATTATTTTATTCATTTTTAATGCAATAGTAGGTATTTTTAAAATTATTTAAATTATTACAGATCTTGTTTTTAATGTTTTGATGCATAATAGGGTTGAAGACTGCCCTTGTAGAAGCTGACGATTTTGCATCAGGAACTAGTAGTCGCAGCACCAAGTTAATCCATGGGGGGGTCCGGTATTTACAAACTGCTATTCTACGACTTGATTTTGAGCAGTACCGAATGGTTAAAGAAGCTCTAAATGAACGTTCCAATTTGCTTACTGTAGCACCTCATCTTGCACATCCTTTGCCTATCATGCTGCCTGTGTACAGGTTGAAACTCTTTCCTTCCCTTTTCCATGAAATATTTGCTTAGATTTTAGAAAAGACTGGATTTTATTCAGCTGTACTTGTGAACTTATGAAGATGCATACATTTAAGGCTGAAAAGCTGTATTCATTAATTTAACATGATTATTTTTTTAGATATAACAACATATTTATTTCCTTAATTTAAATAGCTGGTGGCAAATTCCATATTTTTGGTTTGGAATAAAAGTCTATGACTTGGTTGCTGGCACAAAGTGCGTGAAAAGCTCATACTATCTTTCAAAAAAGAATGCCTTGGAACTTTTTCCAATGCTAAAGAAAGATGAGTTATGTGGTGCAATAGTTTACTATGATGGTAAGTAAATCGTTATATTTCATGCCGAATTTCATTTTTGTTTTGCTTTTTTAACTTGAAATTATATTTGAGTTATTTCCTTTTATTTTGAATAGCTGGCAATAATTAACTTCCATAACTTTTCTTTTTCAAATCATATTTAATTTTTTTCATATTTCTGGTTTACCATATTATTTATTCAGTTTTGAAAAATCACACTACTTTAAAAACCAATATTACCAGAATCAGGAGCTTAATAATCTTACCAGTACGTGATGCTAGTGGCTGGAAAATTGTAACTTAAATGAATCATCGTTATTTCCTGTGGCCATATTTGGGATTTAATTATGAAGAATTCTTGCTGCTATATATCCTATTTTTAGATAATAAATTGTTCCAGATTCTCTTAAGTTTTTCTGACATCAAACCTTAACATTTCATTGATCAAGGAACATTCTGTTTTGCATTCATTGCTACTATCAGATTAAGACATCAGACCAACTCAATGAAATTCTGTTTTGCATTCATTGTTACTATCAGATTAAGACATCAGACAGACCAACCCAATGAAATTATTTTAAGAATATTGTAAATTAATGATGAACTGAATATAAACTTATAATTGCAAGTTTACGCAGTGTATCAGTTATTTCTAAATGACGAATGTCGTTTTTATCTTTTCATTTTTAAGGTCTTGTATATAAAAAAGCAAGTAATAATTTATTGTTTATCATAGTCTTCTTTCAGGTTATTTACATTTGGTGCATGATAATGGTTAATAAAATATTTCAATGTAGTTTGTGAAGACTTTGTAAAGGGCTTCTTGTAGTAATTGAATGATTATTTTAGCTATATTTTTCTGGGATTATATGATAAATCTGGTTTCAAGCATGGATATTAATACTAATTAACTTTGGGTAATTACATAAATTTGTCTTCATTTCCCTACTTACTTTTTCATGTAATATGGAAAAATTGCTGAAATATATTATTAGCCACTAAATACTTTCTTGAAAAATATTAAAGTATTTAGTCTTGAAAACAAAAGTGCTGGTGGAAATACTACTTGTAACCTTGATAAGTTTTCACACCATCCATCATGAATTTATGTGGAATAATGAATGTTTAATGTTAAGACTGATATTTTATTTCACCTTAGTGAAGAAATGTGAGATAGTAAAAGATCTTCAGATATTTTTGCATAGATATTCTTTGGTGGATGAATAAACCAGATATTACAATGATGATACAAAATTCTTTTTCAGCTTATTATTTCATCATTTTATTTAAATAATTCATGCTTATTTTACCTAGAATTCAATATAATTTTCAAGCTTTTAAATTATCTTTCATTTGCATTAGCTGATAAACTACAGGAGCACAATGAATATATTTTAACAATGTAGAAATGGAAGCTATTATCTTATAAGAATTTTTCTCATAATTTCTTGATTCAGGGTTTGTCGGAGGCAATTTATTGTGAATTAATCAAAATGAATCTCTCCTTCAATGTGAAATGTGTTGTTGTTTGTTTAAAAATGCACTAAATAAAATTTGAGAATCGAATAAAACTTACAATTTCCCCTTGGATTTAATTTCCTGACAAATTAAAAAGTGGTTGTTTTTATTATAGAACATGAAACTAATGTCCCTGAAATGTTTTAAAAATTAATAGGTCATAAAAAGTTTTAATGTGGGTATGCATGTAAAGCATGTATAGACTTTTTGCTTGTAGGTTATCACTAACATTTCCTTTGTCTCAAGAATTACCAGGGTCGCTTTGAATCATTTACTTTGCTGGGGTCATAGTCTCAATTTTTTTATGAGTGATTTTAATGCTGTGCAGGCCAGCACAATGATTCTCGCATGAACCTGACGCTGGCCCTGACTGCTACTCGCCATGGGGCCACTCTAGCTAATCATGTGGAAGTTACATCACTAATCAAAGGGAAGGAATTGGGCCCAAATGGTGCCCCTCGGATTGTTGGTGCTCGTGTTAAGGATCGGCTTTCTGGGGAAGAATGGGATGTGCATGCCCGATGCGTCATTAATGCAACAGGTCCTTTCACCGATTCATTGCGTCAAATGGATGACCCCTCAGTCAGAGCCATCTGTTCACCATCTGCTGGTGTGCACATTGTCCTTCCTGGATATTACAGGCGAGTGAATGCCTGTTTGCTTAGCTAGTTTGGAGTTCTTTACCGGAAAATTCCCTTTATATCAAAGTAAGTCTGGTTAAAATCCGTTGCCATGGTCAAATGGTATTTATTTATCATTTTGGTAGGTTCAAGTTCGAGTAAATGTACATTTGTGTGTAAAGACACACCTATTCATATGCACTGATAGACACACATAACTTAAGACAAAATGTAAGTTATGGTACTTTTACATTGGACAATATTATAATGATATTGTGTGTATGCATGAGGTGGAACTAATTTGTTTAAGATAATACTGAAGTTAAATAGTCATATTCATGTATTTCAATATGAAGAAGAGAATAGTATAGGCGAATTTGAGTAAGGTATTTTTTTTTTACTAATTATGCCATTTGGGAGCATCCATGTGATGTACATTCTGTAATGTTTCTTTTCTTGCATTTGTATTCTTTTATTTTACTGCAGTATGAAAATACCATTGTGGCTATCAAGTGTATTAGTTTAATTTTATTATGGTACTTGGCATGTTTAATTATTTTCCAGGAAGGAATAGAATATTCCTGATGTTTGATTAACCCGTCAGAACACGCACTACCTTTTATAACGCCATGGCACGCACGTTAGGGAAAAGACCAATTACTAAAATTTATTAATGCAAAAATTGTATTTGTGCAAACATTATTTAAAAAAGCTGGTAATTACATATTTTATAAAGAATGAAGATGATTGAAAATTACTATGGTTAAAAAACAGGAGTATAAACAGGAATATTGAAATACAAAACTTTTCATTTACTTATTCAGATTCTTCTTCAAAATTCGTTTGTTGATAGCATGAAGAACAAGTGTATGTTATATGCTCTCTATTGATCGGCTTTTCACAACGATTAGATCTTGTCCTGGTTTTGGGATTCATTCTTTTAGAGCAATTAGCGTCAAAATGCGCTGTATTTCGTTTTCGTCCATGTTGATTTTAAAGGGCGATAGCATAAAATAAATTTAAAGGGTAATAAACTTGTAAACCACATCAAAATCGAACAAATAAATCACTCAAAAATTTGTAGAAATCCACGAAAATTCAATTACGTGGTAACACACACGACAGGGAATCGACCGAAAAGATAACAAAAAGATCACACACAAACACATGCGAATTTGTTATTGCCACGATGTCAAATAATTTTATGGACGTAAACAGGTAGACGGAGTCTCTAGCTTACCCTAATGCTGGACGGCGAAATATTTGAAAAAATTAAAAAAGTGCGGGGATTCTCAGTAGGCACATGCTCTCCCGGGTTAATAAGGCTTACAATTAGTAATAGAAACAGAATGTGTAGATTAACTTTTTAGTGTAAATTAATTTGGGAAATTAATACAGCTTTTAAAAGAAATTAAATTAAAATAGAGGTGTCATCAATGGAAAATCGATTAGCATTGAAGGAAATGGTAATAATATCTTACTTATTTTTTATAATTAACATTAGGCACAAAATGAAGTATGTTTTTTGCCAAAATTCCATTTCAGTAAGCACCAATTGCTCTAAAATAATTGTTGGTATTTTTCCTTGCTTCTGTCAATATTGATATAAATTGCATCAAATATCAGAATTGGTGAATTGCATTTAAGAAATTTAGTTTGGTAAAAATTTGTGGAGGACATCAAAGACATTTTGTGCAAAAATTTTAGAGAATTGCACACCTGATTTTCAGTTGCTGCAATCAATGTGATTATTTTCCCAGAAAGTAGTTTATATTCTAGACGCCGATATCTTCATTTAAAAATACATTTTGGATTAATTTTAGTGCAGATAGTCTGAACTGGGGAATTATAATTATCAGTAAACTCCCTGTTATCCAGCACTCAAACAACCGGAATTCTTAAGCAACTGGCATCTCCTGCCTTTTGATTTTTTATTACATCTAGTTCGAAATGTTACCCATAAAATTGGCGTTTTCGGCTATTTTTTGTTTATATCTAATTTGGAATGTTATCACTAAAATTGGCGCTTTCGACAATTTTTTGTTTACATCTAATTTGGAATGTTACTGCTAAAATTTGCATTTTCAGCTGTCGCAATACACAATTGTGGATGCTTATTGAACTCAATGTTTGTGTTAAATAAAATATTTCACACACCCTTTTTAAATGCCTCCTATAACTTCAATATGCACTAAGGTAATAAAAGGAAACGGGTTGTGCTAACCTTAACCTAGAAACTTGATATAATAAAACATTTAGAGAAAAGTGAGAACCACAATGTTTTAATGAAAGAGTTCAATGTCGGTTCTTCCACTATTTATGACATTAAGGCACAGAAATCACAGTTAATGAAATTCTTTACGTCTTCTGAGACATCTAGAAGGGTCGGTGCACTCTTCATAAGCCGAAACTTTAGCAATTGGATATTGGTATTTATGAATGGTTTTCTATAAAGCATTCTGAGGGAGCCCCTATTTCTGGACCAATGTTGATTGAAAAGGCCAAAGATTTTTATGAACAAATGGAGATAAGCGAACTGTGTGCGTTTTCAGATGGATGGCTAACACATTTTAAGATCAGATGTCTAGATGTTTTGGGTGATAAAAAATCGGCCGACCAAGAAGCTGCCGATAAATTTTGTGAATTTTTTGAAGCATTAGTGTACATTAGGGTTATCCCAGACCACTTTTCAAATATTGTCTATAATTTAGGAAAAATGCTTTTGTTAATGTTGACGTTGTTATGGAGTATTGTTATTAATATATAATAATAATGGAGAGGATATTGGCGAGCCTTCAGCTCACTTTGTTTTTATTTTAGTAGTCTCCGGGCGCTACCACACCCTTTGCCTCACTGGAACCAAACTATCCCTCCTCGTTGTCCGATGATCGGGTTTGTAAATGTTGCGACAGGCCAGTCAGTCATGGCTTAGCAAGCTTTAGGGTACTTTGTATTATTACTGCGCAACAGTCAAGCGAGATACAGGTAACTCCTGAGATTCGACTGTTCGAGATTCGACAAACTCAAGAATTCGACCCAGCCAATCGATCAGTCAAATTAGAAACTAGTTTACACGAAGTAATTTTCGGCCCACCCAACCACGAGAGGTTTAGTTTTAGTCTAGACATTGTTATTTCTGCTCTGTTTGAATTTGTGCTGATTTGACATTCAACTGTTTGGGATTCGACCACGTTTTCAGGAACATATCCCCATCGAATCTCGGGAGTCGCCTGTATTTTTGCACCTTAGTCACCAATTTTCCTTCGCAAATCAATAAAGAGTAGCGAAAAATGCAGTGTTGTGCGGTCCGGGATAACCGACAAGTACAAACATTAGTTAAGGAATATATGTATAACTATCCAGCACGTTTAATTGTATTATTGTAATATTTAGTTGCACTATGTAATGGTGTCATGATTGCGTCACTATTTGATTCTCTTTTGTTTAATATAAATTTGCCTCAAGAATGCTAATACATTGTGTTGTGTGAGGATAATTTCTCTCCTTTTCTCGGACAAGGAAACAATTTTTTTGATGAAAAATTCTAAAGGTTGGACGAAGTTAACCCTTAACTCGCATTGTTATTAGAACAAAAGAGAAGTTAATAGCAATAGGCATACAAGAAATTCCATAGGACATAATCCAGTTATTAAATATTAAAATATCGCAATTAAATGTATTGAATACTTGTATATTTGAGTCTCATTACTTCCTTGAATGTCAAGGAATTATTTAAGAACAATTGAGTCGAGTATCTATGCTAAAGGTTAGCAATTCCAAGGTGATTGTATAATTCGGCATGTTTCTTATTTAGATATCCAAATGCTTTATTGAAGCCTATTCAATAAAACTCTCAAGCAACCGGAATATTCATTTAACTGGAAAACCTAATTCCAAAGGCATTCCAGATAACTGGGAGTTTACTGTACTATGTAGATGTATGAGGTGCATGGCTGAAACATAAAGAAAATTTCTCACATTAATTTCAGTTTCTTTTTTATGAGGTAGATAATTTTCTTTTTTCCTTTTCTATTTCTGCACTACTTCTTTGCTAGTAAGATACATCATTTGTAGATTTTTGAAATCCTGACTCTATGGTTAATTTATGCAATTAGATTTAGACATGTTACTCCCATTTATTAAAAGTGAAGGAATGCATATGTCACCTTACTCTATATAGTCCTGATCAGATGGGTTTGTTGGATCCTGCCACATCTGATGGCCGGGTGATTTTCTTTCTCCCATGGGAGAAGCAAACCATTGCCGGAACAACTGATTCTCCTTGTGATGTCACCCATCACCCTGCTCCTACTGAGGATGATATCCTCTTCATTTTGGAAGAGATCAAGAATTATCTTAACCCTGATATAGAAGGTTAGCTGTTTTGAATAACTTTTGCATTAATTTTGCTTGGTCCATAAATATTTTAAAAACCTATTTATATAGGTACTTATGGTGAAGTAGAAATACCCAAAAAAAACTGTTTATGCACCAAGCATGACTCTGGCACCAGGATTTTTAAATTTCATTGTGATTTTTAAGTTTTCATTTTCACCTAAGTTAAGGAAATTCATTAGTAGAAAAACGTAAATTTAAAAAAATATAAAAATGTGTTTAAAAGCTGTACAATTGGACATGGGTGTATGGATGATATTTATTTTCATTTGTGAGGAAGATTAAAATTCACTTAAGGCTAAAAATTTGTTTGTTGTCAACATAATGAAGTTATTGGACTTGTAAAAGCGCTGGGAAAGCATCATCACAGAATTTGATCCTCTTAAATCAATTAGTGCATTATTGTGTGCATTTATAAATTTTACAAGTACACTTCATTATCTATGCAGACATAGGTAACCAATAAAATGATCTTAAAACATCTGTTTTTAGATTCAAATGCTCTTCTAATGAATTTAAATATATTTAGCAAGTTGTCCAAAAGTAAGACCAATAATTTTTAATAATAGATTTCCAGAAGGTACAGAGCAATTAAAATTTTATTATGAAAGTAATTTGTGATAACAGAAGTTGTTAGTAGGAACTAATTTTTCAGTATGTCTCCAGTACATTTTTGAAGGTTATACATAAAGTTTCCATTAACTTATATCAACATTATGTTGCTTTCAATGCTGCACACTTTTCATTTTCTCATTGTAAACTTGAGATATGCATTATGTTAACATAAAAGTTTGTTTCATTGTTAGCAAGAACACAGTTTTTACTCATTGCCACTTCCTTTTATGTATGTCAATTCCCTACATCTCCAAACTTGACAGAACCCATGTAGTGTTAGAATGAATACCCAGTCTTATTATTCTACATTCACAAATTTTTCTATTGTCATGTATTTCCAGATACCGTATCTGCCCGAATACAAGCCGATGTTTTTTGTCAAAATCTATCATGAAAAAATCACCCCTCGGCTTAAATGCGAGTCCAAGGAAAATTTGGGTTACTGTTAAATCTTGAAGTTGCCCATAGATGGCAGCATATCTCTCATTGCCGTCACGTTCAAATGATAGTACTATATTTTTCGTAAAGGAAATATTTGACCTACGATGAATATTAATGAATAAATAATAAAGGCTAGAATATTGAATTTAGCACTACCTGTGCTTTGTTACCGTTAAGGCTGGGTTTTTCACATTATTTGAGTGGTTACATTATTTGAGTGGTTACATTATTTGCGTACATTGACGATGCAGACGATTATGCAAAATGTGTTGATGGCTTTGAATGCTCAACTGTTTGAACTTCGGTAAAACTTTACATGGAACATGTATAATTATAAAAATGAAATTTCTTAAGGCAATGTAAATGCTAATTTCATTGGATGAAAAAATATCTTGGCGAGATCGCCATTACTATATTTGACTTTTGCGAAAATGAAGATGAATGAAATTATTGTCACTGAATGTGGAATATAATTCAACAACGCAAAATTATTAATTGGAGTAATATTTCAAAATATCAACTAAACCATTTCCCACTCATCTCTTCGATCTCGAATAATGTATTCTAAGACGTGCATGAATGCCCAGCATACTTCAGCATAAAATCTACGAAATTTATGTTTTTGCCAAAAAATTGTGGAAATTTTTGGGGGGTCGGCTTAAATCCAGGATCGGCTACTATTCGGGCAGATACAGTAATTTTGCAAATGTACTCTGGATTTAGTGCCTGTAAAGCAGATGTCATTTCAAATTTCTTTATGCTGAAAATGTTTCTGAAGTAGATTTGTATGCACGGTTGAAAAACTTGTATAAGAATGGAAAGGTAAATATGAGGTCAACCTGAAATTATTTGGAATTTAACCCCTTCAGTGGTATGCCTGGAAAAGTTCCGTGAATCACACACTAGCCCAAGTCATAATATCCCGGAAAAGTTCTGTGCTCAGCGTTGTGCTGAAAGCATTATATCCTGAAATATTTCAGGGCTCTTTCTATGCAGTTACACGTACTTCTTGCATTTGGTGGATGATGGCAGCACTTGATTGAGTCATTACCTGTGCGTTTTGTGGTGTATTTGTGAAGCTTTTGAATTTTTTATATCATAGCGCTCTAACCCCAACATAGTGGAACACAAAATGGCAGAAAGAAAGGCTAAAAGATTGTGCGCGGAAGCAATTCGTTTTTAGAGATCGACAATGAATCTGAAAGTGATTTTAGTATATCAGACACTGATTTTGAGTCCGGTAGTAGTAGTAGTTCTTTCAAAATAGTTCAATAATTAATTATTATTACTAATAAAAAATGTGAACTCGCATTTTTAATGGGATTCTTAAATTCATAAACAAAACTGATCTTAAAAATTTTATTGTATTTTTTTTATTATAACTGTAAATAAAAGAAATTCACATGAAAATGAGAATAAATCTATAAAACTATATATGCATTGAGAAAATTATTATTTTTTCGAAAAAAAAAACCACCCTGGGAAGAGTTGTATAGCAATTTTTAAGTCACCACTGAAGGGGTTAAGCATTGAGACAACAGGAAAATCTAAAAATGTCTGCAATAGTAATCTGAATTTTTAGTTAATAAGGTTGAAAGCATTCTTTCATTGCTTGCAAAAATGATGTGGTAAGAAAAATGTAGCAAAATACACAAATTAGAGTTGAAGTTAATATCCTTGAAAATCATGTGGCTACCACAAATATGTTTTTGATAACAAAAATAAGACTACTTTTGGAGTGACCTAACATCTGAATTTTTAATGCTATCATTTATAAAAACAGTAGGTGAGTTGAGGACAGAGTAACATAACCATTATTGGTCCATATTGCAATACTATGTTAGTGTGAGCTATTTAGTGCTACTAAAGTAGTTGTAATCAAAAAGATCTCTTTAACAATGTAACTTGTTTATTTCAGGGTAGATATTGACCTTGTTTTTCTGTTGATCTTTTCTAGTGTCTTCATTACAGGATTTGAAGGTATTTGATGGATGTGACATTTTAATTGTAAGAAATTTAAAGTTTTACAGTTGTTGCTTGTAGTCGCTTCATTTGAGTTGATTTTTAGCTAGACATTTTACCTAGGAATCTAAAATTGAAGACATTTCAATGTTAGTGAAAATAGAGCTTCTGATAGTGCCTTTTTGCGGAGTTTTCAACAGTCCTTGGTAGAAATATTACATAGAATAATATTTATTTTGCAATCATTGTTGTATTTTTAGTTTCATGATGATGATCTCAAAGATATTTATGAAATGTTAATACGAAAAAGTAAAGGCCATACATAGAATCATTATATCAGCTTACTATTAACTTTAGTCTGTTTCTTGGATGCCCCTTCTCAACATATTGGAAAATTTACCATTTCCAATTACACTCTTGTTTATAGTTCGGCGTGGTGATGTATTGTCAGCTTGGAGTGGAATTAGACCTCTTGTTTCTGACCCAAACAAAGCTGATACACAGTCACTGGCACGTAATCACATAGTGCATGTAAGCCCTTCAGGGCTTGTAACAATTGCTGGAGGAAAATGGACCACTTATCGCTCCATGGCTTCAGAAACAATCGATGCTGCAATTTCAGGTATTTATTACCTTTTTGTTGAATATTTTTTTCCATCATAGTATTACATTTCAAATCATGGATCAATTATATGTGCAAAAATTTTAATATTAAAAAAACTGCAACAAGTCAATACCTTAGCCTTGTTTAATCATAAATTAATTTTATTATAGCATGTAACCTTAATCCAATACATAAAGAGTCACAGACTGAGGGCCTCTATCTGGAAGGTGGTCATAACTGGAGCCCAACAATGTTCATTAGGTTGGTGCAAGATTTTGGGTTAGAATCAGAAGTTGCTCATCACCTTGCCTCATCATATGGAGACAGAGCCTTTGCAGTGGCAAAACTTGCTGCTCTGACTGGAAAGCGATGGCCTATCATTGGAAAAAAGTTGCATCCAGAATTTCCATACATAGATGCAGAGGTGAGTTTTATCTGTTAAGCTTAGATTTATTTATATTTATATGCAATGTAAAAACTTACTATCACTTTGGAGATGTTTTTGCCAATAAATTCATCTTTTAGTTGTTTTTACTTTCTCCGTATATAGTATAGGGAATGTATTGTTTTCATGAAAAAAATGGATTTAGAGGTTTTGATGGAAATACACGTTTTGAGATCCGTAGAATACGTTTCGACTATTTTTGTGATTATGTCAGTGTGACTGTATGGCAGGGGTCACCAACCTTTTTGGAGGGGGGAGGGGCATAATAAGAATTAGTCCTACCTTCACGTGCCGGATGATGAAGAAGTTGTTAGTGAGACACTTGTGCCTGCTTCCCAGACACTAAATTATCCAGATCTGGCTGCAAATTACTAGTTCCTACACAGGGAACATCTTGTAGATGCTTATTTGTCACTTTTTATCGAAGATTCGATTTGCTGTATTTCATTTTTGAAAAAGTTTGTTCGCAAATGTATGTACTCGCAAATATGGTGATCGTACTACAAGCGAACCTCATTATATTGGGAAACTGATCATCTGGAAGATATTTATAGAATTTCACTGTCGCCTTCCTTGAATCTAACATGTAACATCTCGCTTGCCTGCAACTCAGTCAGTTCCCTTGGTAAATATTCTGGTGAGGTGTCTATTTGTGATGAAAAAGGATTCTTGAAAAGTCGTATTTCTGCAGAATGGCTGCGGAAGTCCTGAAACCGAAGTTTCAATTGTTCATCCAGTGATTTTATCATCTCTAGTGTGAAATATTTCAGAAATTCTACTTTCATTGATTTCATCGTCTTTAATGTATCACAAGTTTTGAAATTCACCAAATTGTTCATGTTTATGTGAGAGTGAAAAGTATTAATTTGCTTTAAAATCCTTTTATATAACTGAACAACTCGCTTACTAGTTTCCATCTACCTTGTAGTGTCAAATTAAGATTATTAATATGCTCTGTTATATCAACCAATAAGGCCAACCTCCACTTCATCTGAAATCTCCTTCACTGGATGACCTTTTTTGCACATGAATACATCTATTTCAGAACGAAGATCAAAAGACCTTTTTAGAACTTTACCATGACTTAGCCATCTCACTTTAGGGTGATAAATAACATCTTTACATTGTTTCAATGGTCTCTAGAAATTCTTTGAATTGCCTGTAATTCAAAGTGTGACTATGAATAAAATTTGCTGTTGAAACTACCACTTTCATAATATTATTGTACTCTACAATCTTGGAACAAAGAGCCTGCTGATGTATACTGCAATACAAGGCAAAGAGTTTCTTAAAATTTAATGATTCTAATTTGCTGTTTATTTACTCTACTAAACCTGTACTTGTTCCAACCATATTCTTTGCTCCATCAGTAGTTACACTTCTTAACTGTTTCCAACTTAATTTCAGTCTAGACATTGTTTCACATACCTTCAAATAAATATTCTCTGCAGTAGTGGTGCCTTTCAAACTGTGCAAATCGGCCAACTCCTCTATAACTTCAAACTTGTGTTTATTCCTCTTAATAAAATAAGCAACTGACTCATATCACCAATATTGGTACTCTCATCAAGAGCAAGGGAAAAATATTCAAAATCTTGGCTTTGTTAAGTATTTGCTGATCTAACTCTTGTCCAATGCCCTCAATTCTTCTCATCATGGTATTTGCTGACAGACTTACGTTCTCAAATAGATCTTTTTTTTTCAGGACAAATTTCCTCCACTATTGACAGGATGCATTTCTTGATGAATTTTCCATAGGAAAATGGTTTACCTTTTCCTGCAAGCAATTGCGCAACCTTATAGCTAGCTTTTTATGAAGCAACATTTGCTAACTTCCCTCTTTTGAAAGTATTTTGTTGATCGGTCGGCATCATTTTTAGGCTTTCTAGTTTTTCTTCACACAGTTTTCCAATGTGAATACTTTTCCTATTGTTTACTCTTATAATGTCTTTGGATGTTCTATTCTTTAAAAACGGAAATTCTTTCATTACATATTAGGCATACTACACTGATATTGCTCTGAATGCAGAAATAATCTATACACCACTTCTTGTTAAAAGTGCGTCATTCACTATCAACTTTTCTTTTTTTCAAAAAGGCCATTTCCACCTGTGGGTTTACGTAAATTTTAAAACACCAAATACCTAAAAACAAAATAATTTTTTGACAATTGTTAATAACAACTGAACACTTGAACAGAAGACATTTGAAGTTTAACTGAGCACAATTCTCTGTCATCACTCTTGTAGTCGCCAAGTTATGCTCTTACTGGATGTCGAAATCCCTATCAAGGATGTCCACCCTCCTAAATATCTGGGATTCCTAACTGCCAAGTCCTTATGAAGGACATTAAACCTTCTAAATATTGGGGATTTACCTCTGCAAAGCAACTTCAGTCTGTCTCCTACCTTCGCACCACAAATCACACTCCAAATCACTTGAACTATCAGGATCACTGGAACAAATTTCTTTATTCACTTCTTCTGTAATATCATCCACACTCAACTCAGCTGAGGGCTATGGTCAAAAAATAATAATTTTTCCAGCACTCAGCATATTGGTGCATGGGGAAGAGGTTTGCTTATAAATGGCATACCACATAAATCACAGAAGAAATATCGTATTCCTGAGATGATGACGGTCATTTAGCTGACTCATGTTAATTGTTGCTTTCTTCATCATTTGCAATAACAGGCCCTCTCACGATAGCATCCTCACTCATCTCAGCTGTGTTCCCAGCTGAGTCTTCGGAAACTGAGGGCTGTGGTCGAAAAAGAATAATTTTTACAGTACTCTGCATACTGGTGCATGATGAGGAGGTTTGCTTACAAACAGCATACCACATAAATCACAGAAGAAACCTCATATGTCTGAGATGATGACAGCCTTTTAGCCGGCTCATGTATATCATTTCAACACAAAGAAGTCATTCATAGCACCCCAGAAGAGAAAGAAAAAAATCTTGTTGTTTGCAGGTGCTTTTGGGCACCTCGTGCCATAAGGTCCATTTAGGTTCGGACGCTTCATGCCAGAAAATTAAAGAAGTAAAGGTAATATGTTACTGATGAATTTAATTTATGGAAGTATAAAATTCAATGTTATATGAAAGTCATGCAGGCCAGATTACAGCAGCCTGTGGGCTGGATCCGGGCCATGGACTGCAGTAATCCAGCGACCCCTGCTGTATGGGATAAGAATTTTGTGGGATCTCTAACACAAAAAGCATTTGCCATTTCAGTACCAACTTTCAAATGCGTATAATATTTTCATCATAGGGACAAACTCCCTTAGAACGAAGAACTTCATATAACGAAAAATTCACTAATAAAACTATATAGAAAACCTCTATATTATGAACCTCCAATAATTACAAAACCTCCCAATTACGAAATAAAAATGGCACATGTTCCACTAAAAACAAACCTCCTCATAGCGAAATTTAAAAAAATATTGTACGCACTGTTGTAAAGCAGAAATCAATGCCATCTATGCGGGTGTTTACACTGTTATTACGACCTCACCTGAATGATTCAAAGCATAGTATTTGTTGTAATTTTAAGTGATAGGGTAGACAGGTGGACCTCATACATCATAAATTGCCACATCATATAGATTGTTCTTACTATGAAAATTTATCAATGTTATAGGAATGAAAAAATAATATATTGTTTTTAAGGTGAATTTTTTGGAAACATTCTTTAACTAAAATGTTAGTGTTGAAATAAATTATAACCCAGGGCCAGCTGAGCAGATGGGGGATGCGGTGGATGCGAGGCATCCGGGCCTCCGAATAATGGGGCCCCAGAAGTTCTCAATTATTCAAGTATCGAGTGTAAATTTTGCGAAAACTTAAATTTAGAAGAAAAATCAAAATATCTCTTAAACTATCGGTTTTATGCAAAAATGTTTCAAACAAAATTCCATTTTCTACAACTTTAATAATAACAAATATTTACATAACTTGAGTTTTAAAGGAGGTACAGTAAGACCTCTTTTTAACAAAATTGAAGGGACCTAATTTTTGGCACTTTGTTGTAAGGAGGTTCTTTGTGTAGAGGTTTTTTCAGATTCATCATATATGTATATATATATTAGCGTATTATTTTTGGATATAACAGGGTCTGCCAAGTGCTGAAGTGGGACCGGATGCAAATATCATTGGAGGGCCTCACGATATTAATATTTATAGTAATAACGAACGATTTATGGAGTCCCAGTTTAATACTGTAAGTTTTAAGGAGATTTTCTTTATTAGAAATCAGTTTTCAAGTAATTTTTAATAAAAGTTTTTGCAGAATTTACATTCGATACTAGAATAATGGAGAACTTCTGTTAAATACGTCGATAAGTGATACCATTACTTCAGTTGCAATGTTAAAATTTTTTAATTATTGATAGGGTTGCTTATGTTGCCAAGGGTAATTTTAATTGAGCATTGATATTTTGTTATCCATAGAAACATCTAACAATATTTTGTTTTTTTTATATAAATAATATTGAAAATGTTTTAAAATTATTCACGAGTGTAATTGCTGATAATTGTTTCTAAGGACGCTGATGTCAAGAGCAATCATATTCATTGTTTTGTATGGAGAAAGTTGTGTTGCCACATCAGATTTTGCAAAGTAATTTGATGTACTAGCATTGCAAACTGTTTTTGAGTTTTTTTACTTACAAATGTCGAAGAAATTGTAGGCCCAGCCCGTGAGACATTACGGAGGATCAGTGTCATTTGCGTGATTTTTAAAGCCCGGGCCCATAAGTATTCCAAAAGTATCGGCCCATACATGGGCTGGGTGGGCCAAGGCCCGGCCCATGTAGGACTCTAATGCAGTATAAGAGAAAGTAAAAAAATCAATTTTGAGATTTCAATGGAAATACATGTTTAATGATATGAGTATGTTTTCACTATTTTCTTGATGATCCTGTGTGTATGATAGGAATGTTTTGGCACTTTAACTGAAAAACTAATTATCAGATCAGCATAAAACATAATATTGTAGACTTTCATTAGTAATTCAAAGTCTGGAAAGGTTTTGGCTGAAGCTGATCAACTGGAAGTAGAGATTTACTCGTCATTTTTATTCTTTCTTAATATCTCCTTTAGGATTTAATGTATGTCAATATTTTTCATTATCAAAGCTGAAGAAAAATATATGTTCAAGTTTTGTTTGAAACATTACATCATAAAATGGATTGTATAAGAGATATTTCGATTTTTCATCTGAACTTTTGTTTTGATACCATTGTTTCTGTTACTATGATAAAATTTTCTAATTGTTGATAGAGATGTGTTTGCTGCCAAGGGTCATTTTAATTGTCATAAAAATCATCCTAATGCCATCTATCTTTATATTTTGTAAACTAATTTGCTTGTAAGTTGTCAGCATTATCAAGAGCTGCCAATGGTAATTTTAATCACATATCAATATTTTGTTATCCATAGGAACATTTGAAAATTTTGTTTACTTAGGTTTTTTCAATGTGAAAAGTGTTACAAAGAATTTTTCACTGTGAAAATTATTCAAAGGAAAAAATTCCCAAGTGTAATTGCATGGGTGTTCAGAAAGTTCTTGAAATTTGTTTATGAAGCAAGTTGTCCATACAATATTAAAACTTGGAAATAATTAACCTAACATAAACAGTGAACCCTGGCTACTACATTATTTACAGACTACCATTGTTTTGTATCATTTTAAGTTAGATAATAAAATTTCTAGCCCATGAAAAGTATGGTGAAATCTCTTTTTGTGGAAAGTACAACAGCAGAAATTGTTAAGCACTCGTAGGCTGTTTTTGGTCTAAAAGTACTGTATATATGTGGGTCAGACATTTTAAGAACAAAAGGGAGACTTTTGAAGACAACCCCTGAAGTGGCCAACCTTTGACTGCTGTAAGTGATGAAAATATTGGAGATGTCGAGAAAATTGAGTTACAGGATGGACATGTAACATTTCGTGAAATTGCTCGGGCCATCAATATCAGTCTTAATTCTGTGCATGATAGCTTAGGCATGAGTATAGCTTCTGCCAGATGGTTACCTCAGCTGTTGAAACCTGATCAAAAACATAACCAACTGAGGAAATGTAGTGTGGGGTTAGTGCTCACAACTATAGTGATATGATTTGGAAGTGAATCATAACCAACAATGATACCCAAACTGTTCAGCTTTAATCCCAAAACTAAAGTTCAGTCAATAGAATGGTGGTGGCCCACTGATAGACCTTCACTCAAATCTCACACAAGTCCTTCAATTGATAAGGTAATGGTGATTGTTTTCTGGGACTGCCAAAAAATCAGCCATATTGACAACTTTCCTAAAGGTTTCTCGATTAATGCTGCTCATTATTCAGAGCTGTTAAAGGATCCTTAATGGCCAGCAAAGAAAAAGAAAAGGCCAGGAAAGCTTCATTCACCACTACTGTTACTGCAAGACAAAGCAAGGTCTCATACTGCACAGCTAGCAATGAATGTCATAACTGACCTATGATGGGAGTTGCTTCCACACCCACCCTGTTCCCTCAATCTTGCTCACAGTGATTTTTATCTGTTCCTGGATTTGAAAAAGCCTCTTTTTTGGATAAGTTTTCCTTCCTTACAAGACCTAAAATCTTCACTAGAAAGATAGATTAAAGAGACACAGAAAGAATTGTTTGAGTGTGTACTAAAAAAACTTATCCATGTTGGAATAAGTAGTAGTGTAGAGCTTTGCTGGGGACTTGGTTCAAAAACTGTGTGTATACCAAAGAATAAAACTACTATTTTTTGATTCAGAGTAAAGTTCCTAAAACTTTCTGAACACCCCTCATATAATTTTTTTAGGATGCTGATGTTGAGAGCAGTCATAGTCATTAATCTCTATGGAGAAAATCATGTACTGGACACATCAGTATTTTTTAAATTTATTGACTATTTCAAACACTAATGATATTTAATGGCTTATAAAATATTGTGATCCCCTTAACCTATCACTATGTATTATTTTCATAGTAGCTTTGAAAATTTCAAAATCTGATTTATTCTTATAAATCTTTAACTGATAAAGTGAGAATTAATATCTATCTTTTAAAATATTATCACAATTCAACAGGTTCGTTATGCTGTGCGAGAGTATGCATGCAGCGCAGTTGATGTGATTGCTAGGCGTCTTCGCCTAGCCTTCTTGAATGTACAAGCTGCTCAGGAGGCTCTTCCTGGGATAATTGACATCTTAGCTGAGGAACTCAAATGGAGTGAAAAGGAGAAGAAGGTAGGCTATATCTGGCACTTTCTGTGGAATTTTTTTATTTAAAAAGAGCTAAAATTACAAAAATTAAATGGAATGACACTTTCTATGGAAACAAACATCCCATATGGGTACGTGTAATGTCATTTTCTCTTTTTTCTCCATGTAATCATTTCTAATTTGGAAACAAATTTATGTATATGTAATGAAGTTGGTGCTGGCTGTATGCTTTTTTTCAGTATTATCAAATAAACTTGAGATTAATTTATAAAGATTATTTGCAATGAAAATAACATCTGTAATTGAAATTTGCTTAAAAGCACCTCAGCATCCTGCAGAAATCCTCATGGGTTTGCACTTCCAAAATATCATTTTTCAGATTGTTAGTGGTTCTTCCCTATATACTTATACCCAATAACTAATTGCTGGAGTATAAATTTTATTACTAATAAACGGAGGGTATTATATTAAAGTTACAATCCTCTAAAAAATAATTTATTTCTCCGTGTCATTAATTTTCAGACTCAGTATGAAAATGCTGTTAATTTTCTTAATACTGAAATGGGACATAATGTTAACAGAGCTAGTCAAGATCGCATACCCATTAATCTGACCAAACAAGAAGTTGAGACTTACCGCAAAAGATTCCAGGCAATTGATAAGGAGAGAAAAGGCTATGTTTCCATTAATGACATCCGAAGAAGTCTTGAGGTATCACAGTTTTTATCTTGTTTTTGATATTAAAAATCCTTATTTTATTTCCATTGTCAGTTTCAAAAGAAATATTTTGAGACAGACTTTTTAGAAATACAGTAAGCTCTCAACATTTGCAGAGATTATTTTCTTGGAAATCATGGCAAATGTTAGATCTGGGAATGTTGAAACTACTTACATATTGACAGCAAGAACTTAGGCATGATGCTATGGGCTTAATTCATGATAATTTAGTATGTCATGAACGTCAAACCCCCTGTGAATAATTAAAACAGTGAATGTTGAGGGTTACTGTGATTGTTATATCTTCACTATATTATATTGTTAGTAGTGGACAAAATATTCATTTCTTGGGAGGTATGAGCCATCATTTTCTAGTTGAAATCTTTTAATGGTTATATCTAAGGTCAAAACATTTTTTTTTGCATTTTTCGATCTTTTACTTTTATCATAGAAGTCTTGTTTGTGTGTTTCTATTTATGTAAACAGATAATGATTTTTTTATCATTAGATCAGCCATAGTAAATATAGAGACTTCAACCATATGAATGCAATTGGATTTTGCTTTGAAAGAGATGGTAATGCCATAAATTTATAGGCCACATATCTATGAAGAACATATTTCCTTACCTACTTTGAGGCTAATAAGGAATAGAGAAACCTACTTATAACCATAAATTTGTAAAAAGGAAGTACTCATACACTGGTTTGGAGGAAATTACTCCACGCTAGAGACCAAACACTAATGCAATCTCACACATTCTGGATTTAGAGGAATCTACTCCATACTAGGGACCATATGTTTTGCAGTATCAGGGATTCAATTCTAGGAGCATTTATTTTCTCAATTTCATTGAAATGGGTGCGAGTGTAGCATATTAAAATTACTTAGAATCATCATAGGAATTCGGGACTTAAAGCAAAGAATGCCCTGAAAGAAAAATTCTATTTTCCTGCCTTCATTTCCTGAATGGGTTTTGAATCAGTCGACAAATTAGTTTTTAATGCAAACATTTGATGTATTTTTGCGTGAAAATCTTTTGTTGTCTAGGTGATTTTCATTGTTACCGAGTTCGTGTAATTACATATGATTGACTGGGTTTATAATTTTGCATCACATATGTCCATATATACAAGAAATTTCAACACTTTTGAAGTTTAAACAATACCTTGCTTATGTTAAATAATACAGTGGTAACAAAAATAAACATTCAATTATATACTGATAATTTGTTAATAAAGTCAGCTATAGAGATTAAAATTTATTCATTTTTGAAGGTCTTTGAGGACATTTTCTGAGAAAACTAAGTTTTTAATCTTTGACTAAAATGGAAAAATGAAATTTATATGAATTTATTTTGGTGAAATCACATTTTGTATACACCAAAAAGTAAAATATAAATCTAAAATCCAAATAAATGAACGTTCCATGAAGTAAAAAGTAGTTTGGGGCATATACAAGTTGTGTAGTGTAATGTTTAACAAATAAATATTAATATTTCTTTGTCACAACTTTTATTTGAACAAAACTATTTTTACTCTCTTGAGCACACAGTTATGTGAATATATTTGTTGTTTACTTTTTAGTGCAAATAAAAGTTGGTTTCATTAATTTTTATTTAAATTTTATTTTAACTTAACAATTTACATTTACATTCATGCATACCCATCATATTTGAAGGCAGTTATGCTAGTGACATTATAATTCTCTATACATTTGGAAAATGTATAACTCCTGTATTAAAATTCGTAGTGTAGAATTAAATTTTTAATTCAATGTCTTTTTATTTGAGGATATTGTAGATTTTCTATTTTTAGCTAAATTCTATTAAACCAATTTTGGACAGTAGGAACATTATGAAGTTTATGTAGGGTGAACAAAAGTAAATTTTGTATGTCCTTCCCGAAGGAGATGTCTGAAACCAAAATAAGTGAAAATGAAGCATCTCTTGAGTTCTACCAATTCCTCAGTGAACCTCCTAATGTACATTTAGAGGATTTTTTGCAGGTGAGCAAGTGAAGCAATATTTTATATAGTTATATTTATCTTTTTTGTGTCAGAACAATAAGAGTTCCGATTGTCCAAACTCCAATTATCCAGATATCCAACTATTCAAGTGAAATTTAGAATTTTGAGTGAACTTAATCCAATGACTCTCTTATTTCAATTTTGCTATTACACTTTACCTGATATTGCCTGCCTGCCAAGCACCCCTGATTCTTGACATACATACGTATACACATTTATGATGAATTGAACAGCAGACCTCTGATATTTATCCTTTTATCCTTATTAGAAGCAATATTTGTCTTATCGAGTTGGCGGGGCTTTTTTGTTTAAAGTGTGGTGTTTTTTATTAAAGTTGCTTTTTGTTAGGATGAAAGACTACAAAAAGCAAAAGAGTGGTTCTTTCATTGAGTGAAAAAGTGGGCATTGTGAAAAAGCAAAGGAAAAATGAAACTGGTAACACATTAGTAGAGAAGTAATATTTTTGAACAGTGTCAAAAATAAAAAACTTGTGTTGCAGTTTTTTTTATTACATTTCTGATTTTGGCAATGGGGATAGAAGTTCTTCATGAAAAAGCCAGAAAATTAGAAATTAGACTCTGCTGTTTACATGTGGTATTTTTTTGTTGGGGGAGTGAATTTCAGGACTTGTTTTTTTAAAAAGATTCTATTTTAACCAAAAATTCTGTGGTAAATCATAGTATAGTGCAATCATAAATGTCTGTATGTACTCAGGAAATTTTTGGCAAAAGGCTTTCAGCTGACTTAGAAAATGAGAAAGATGATCAAATTTTTTGCTATCAGCTCTTATCAGAAAAAGAGATAGTTGAAGTTAAAAAAGAAGAGGAAGAAGATTAATATTAAAACAAGTTTTCAATGATGGTCATGTGGGTTGTCACCAGGCCTGAGGCACCGGGGAACTGGACGGCTGCCTGGGACACCAAACCATTGGGGGCACTATTCCGACCATCTATCTATGCATTAATTGCAAGTGAATAAATACTGGATACCGATTTATATCGCCGATCTGGCTGGAATCTTTCTGGCATTCTTTCTGTTGTTTCCTTTATCTATAATTTTTACAGAGCAATAAATAAATTTACATGTACTTCGTAATTACCTCAACAAACATTTACGGAGGGGGTGCTAGAGCGCTAATTCGCCCGGAGTGCCAAAGTTCCTCAGGCCGTCCCTGGTTGTCACACAGGAAAGCTTTTTGATGCAATTACACTGTTAAGATGCCAGGTAGAGGGTGATACTGTTCAGCTGCCATGTTTAAAAAGATTGAGTGATTCAGTTGCCAATATAAGGCGGTCTTCTACAAAGGAGCTATCAATCATCCAATTTTTATCCTTAAATAATTGGGTTTAAATTAAGCTTCTTAACCCCTCAAGCATGGAGGACATTAATTTAAATCGCATGTCTGAGGACAGGAGGTTTTTAAAAATTTGCAAAAATTTGCGATTTCGATTTCTGAAAATTGAAAAATGTGTAACTTTCATTTTTATTGGATTTGTATAAAATTTTTTGAGGATTTTAGTAGAACATAACATTAATATACAATGTCTTTTACATTATCTAACATTAAGCACACTCTTTACAGGAGAGAAGAGAAATACAAAATACGTAAATCACCCCAATCGCCAATCAGTTAGTGCGCACCCGTGCTTTCATATATCTTTCAGTATTGCAAAAACTATAAACAGCATTGATATGCAGTCTTTTTCAAAATAATATTTCAGCTTTTATTAACATTTCATTCACTGGATGTACCTACCTAAACCAAATAGGAAAAAGTTTCTCGTCAACTTTTTCATGTCTTGACTAAAAATTTTAAATAAATTTTCTTTCTTATATTTTTAAAAGGCATTTCATAAAGCTTATAAAGTTTTGAGTTGTACGTCAGTCATTCATAGTCATTATGGAAAAATGGTGAAAATTGTCTAATTTTGTTTAGTAGAAACGGAGATATGATGTTGTATGTACCAGAAAGCACGTGTAAAAAAAAATTAGAAAAGTTAAAAGATTTTTTTAAAAGGATTTTGCTTTATCCAAATTACCATGAAATTTACAAGAAAATATAACTTCAATGAATCCTCTATAATGATGTTTTAAAAATAACATTCACTTCAGACTAACTTCTTGAGAGCGACACGAGAATATTTCTCCTGCGATGACCTGAGTGTAAGGGTATTACACAAGCACTCTCTCTGAAACTCTCTCACTTACTATGCATCATCAGTGACTTATATTTGTAAACAGACCTAGGACACATGAACAGGCGTTTCTCCCTCTGTCTCATACTGTACTGGTCTCAAGAAATGCTGAAGCAAGCACATGGCCCAGCCGAGAGCCCAACAATGGTTTTTGTTGTTTGGCTCTCATCTTATACCTCTCAACCTCTGACTCATAGGGAAAACCAAAGAGGTTTGTGAGCAGAGAAGCAGTCCAGATCTTGTTTCACTTTGCAGTAGCATTCGTGTCAAGGTACGGTTCCTCTCAGCATTGGATAGGGGATTTTTAGAAGACGTGATTCCCCAATTCGCAATAAATCACAAAATTTAATGCACATTAAGTGTAATAAAAAAGACAAAAAGATTGCAAAATGATGATAAATAGGGAGTCCAATCTTTCGAAATATATCAAGCTTTTTCAGAATTAAGAAAATTCATTGGGTCTAAAACATAAATAAATAGCGATCTCCCGGACGTAGTGACTACATATGACAGCATCATGTGGTGAATTCTGACAAACATAGCCACTACGTATGATGGCATGGAGGGGTTAAGTAAATATATATACTCATTGGTGTTAGTCAATTGTTTCACTGACAAGAAATTTTTAAAACTTACCACCAGTATACATTTTTCAATTGTCTTAATTTTTTATTACCTTAACTTCCAAGGTTCCCAATTAGTTTGCATAATCGGAACTCCAATACATTTATTCTAGAGTATTATACATTTTACTGCTAACTTGTGATTTAAGTTAAATATAGGTTGTGGCTAGGGTTGCCAACTTCCGGCTTTTGGGCCAGAGATCTGTGTCATTGCCATAATCTTTGGTCTCTGGGTGAGTAACACAAATCTCCCGTTCAATTTCAATTGCAGTGGAAAGCCCTTTATATGACTTTTTTTGGATTTTTTTATAAATGATTTGAATTTAGTTTGCACTTTAATTTCCATTGTATTTTGTTTTATACAGAAAACTTAAATTGATGATGCTCTTACAATTTTGCCAATTAGCAATATTTAAAAAAATAAACAACGATTTTTAATCATATGTCATAAAATCATGAGTGCCTTTCAGAATATTGAATATATTTATCATTACATTTAATTCCTCTTGGGTTTCTTCTAAAGTATCCAGATTTCAAGCAAACTCGGTTCATGAATATCTTAAAGTAGGCAACCCGTAATGGTTCATGAAAATCTAAAAGTTGGCATTACTTATGCATTCAGTTTGTCTGTCTGTCTATTTGGACAATATCTCTGGAATCCTGTAACTTGGATAAGCCAAATTTTGTATGATGAAGGCTGGACATGGTACGGAACAAATTTGATAGATCTAGGATCAGCTGCTGAGGAGTAATTGAATACTTTTTCCCATCCCTTTGTTTTATTTCTACCTCCATAGGAAAATCATGAAATTGGTGCAGGGCATTGTAAATTTGTATTTTAAAATTAGTTAAAATTAAGATAAGAGCTCGGGATATGAACTGTTCTATAGCTGTCAGTCTTAGGTTAATATTTCTAAAAACAGAACTCGAATCTGTGTTAAATGAGAGTGAACCAAAGAAAGAGGGATAATTTTCTGATTTTTAGGCACGTTTTGCTTCCAGCGGGAGCTCCTATTATCGTCGGTCCGTCCGTCTGCATGTTCGTTCTCGGCTTCTACGGAATGGATTTTCATGAAATTTGATATTAAGGACTTATAATCAAATATAATAAGAAAATCGCAAAAATGAATCACATACGCCAATCAGGGGTATCACTTTACTGGTGACAAAAAATTAAATTTTTGTCATATCTCGTAAAGTATTGCTCATATCAAAATATTTTGCAAATAAAGGTTGTAGAACTGGTAAAGAAGAGTATTTCCTTTCCTATACATTTTTATCATAGGAGTAGCCGTTATCGAGAAAATTAAAAATGTCTTAATTCGAGTTGAACGTAGAAAATATCTTGCATGGTTACTTCTTCGTTGTTGCTAACATAAACAATCTCCCAAACAAACGTTTAATTTCCTTACGTGTGCATGTAATATTATTAAATAGGATGAAAATGGATTATTTATGATGAAGAAAAGAACTTGAAAACGCAATTTCCCTTACGTACAGGTATGGAATTTCTTACTAATACTCCATTGCACGAAACGCGCCCATTTGTGATACGTTGTACACTTTCCTGACTTGTTAATAATGGGAAACTGCCATAATGTTGAGTCCTTTGTTTGTAAATGGGAAACATTATTGCATAGGATTGATATAATGCCTTGAAAGAGAATTTATGGATTACTAGCAGGAGTGCCCATTGAATTTCAACGGATTTAGTGAATCTAAAACTTTGACCATGTAAGCATCCCAATAATAAGATAATACTCCCTCCCCCTCCCTTCCACCCTCTCCTTCCCTTCTCCCCCTCCCTCCCCACTCTCCCTCCCTTTCCCTCCCTCCCCCTCCATCACCCACCCTCCTCCCTCTCTTCTCCCCTTCCCTCTAATTCCCTCTCTCCATCTCCCCATCTCCCCCCTCCGTTACCATCCATCTCTCTCCCTCCCTATCTCGTATTAAAAGCGCAATAAACTTTTCAGTGGTTCTGGAAGATCTTCAAATTCTGTTAAGCGAACTTTACCATTCGAACAACACATCCCATCATTTTCCTTGAGCCATTTTTTCGCGTGACAATGTCCACAAATTTTGTTCATTTTCCCTATCGAAATGTCACGATGGTCAGCGTAGTTTATGGCAGGATCGTATGAAAACGCTGACTTGAATCTGTGGGTTGGATGATACATTCCTACTTTGAGCCGTGCGAACTCGTTGTTCTCTTAAATGGGTGTGTCTCTGTGAATTTGATTCGGCTGCTCTATTTCGATAATTACACAAGCAATTTTCATTCAAACGGGGCTCTCTCTCAGGGTTTGTCTCGTCAAGGTGCCTGGCATTGTTCATCGAATGCATTTGAGAAAGTCGTAACTCACGTTCTTCGGGTGTTTCATTATTTCTCGATAGCGCTGCTCTCCTAGCCCTCGATGATGATTTAGACAACTGTGACCTAACTTTCGGCATTTTAAAACCATAGAAATTTCAAAACACAATCTAAGCTGTGCTGGAAACTTAACATAGAAAGAAAGTGCGTGGGAATGTACCAAGTGTGCAAGTGGAGCATCGAGCGAGTATGCGTGCGAGATGTGTTGCACATGTGTAGTGAGCGACGTGCGGTCCGAGCCGCACCGCCTGCCCCCCACTCCCCCCCCGCATGAAGTAGCATAGGAAAACGGGTGTTCGCTGAGGCGTGAGGAGAGGGCAAGAGGGGAAGGCGAGAGGAGAGCGCGAGAGGGGAATGCGATCCTAGTTCCTAAGATCGCCACAGGGCAGAAGTAGATAGCACAGTAAGTGGCGCACGCCTGGAGTTGCTTTCCTCGCTGATGGAAAATGGGTGTCAAGTTTTTGTTTTTGTTCCTAAAATATGACCCTTCAGACCTGAAAAAAATATAGCCTATGTTACTCCTAGAAATATAAGGAATACACCAGTGAAACTCCCGTCCAAATCGGTATAGTGTTTCTCGAGTTTATCGGTAACATACATACAAACGAACGATTTTATATATTAGTATAGATGAGGCCATCTGTATCAACCAAAGATGCAATTTTATGATATCATAATGCTAAAATAAGAAAAAAAGCACCTTATGTAATTTTCCCTGCAATTCTTCCCTCACTCATAAAAACATACATACGTAAGGTATTTAAATGCTTTCAAGACAATGAAATTTTTTATTTTAGTCTCATCATTTGTTTCTTTTTAAATTAATCTTGTACTTTTATCAATAGGTGTGTTGTCAGAGCTTTATATGGAAATTTGTTGCTTTCTGGTCGTTTATTATTTGGTGTAAATGTTGATTGTCATAATTTACAATGTCATCTCTATTCATTTTTGATGTACACATGGCTCTAATCGAAAAAATCTGATCTCTTTGTTAAAGGAACACTGATGACCTTTTCTTCCCAAATTCTTAAAATCTTTTGCTAGTGCTTACTTGAACTTTTGCTCTCAGCATTATGTTTTTGCGACTTGTACAATGCTTTATTGCTAATTTTTTTCTCTCTTTCTCTCCGTGCCTGATATCCCATTCCTATAACTTTTCCATTACTATAAATAACTTATCCATGTCCAAATCTCCCAATACCTCTGCATATTTTTAATCCTCCTATGGGTAGCGTTTTGGAGAAAAAGTCCCTGGTGAACAGCTCCATGAGATTCTTCGTGAGTTGGATACAAACATGAATGGTCAGGTGGAACTTGATGAATATTTGCAGGTACTGCAGATAATATAAGGCTATTTAAACTCATTGTTAACATTGATTTGCTCATTCACAGTAGCAATTTATTTTATATCATAGGCAGATTTTATCATTAATTGTTATTTTTAAGATTCTTTTATCATCGCTATGAAAATTTGGTGCAGTTTTTCCCCTTTGTTTAATTTTCTCATTTAAGATGTGTGGATATTTTTTTAATACAGCACAAGTAGTGTGTGGAAGGAATGGAAAGTAGAAAATATCAATTTTTAAAGTTAAGATTTATTGCGGTGTTTTTTGTATCTTAATCCATTTAGTGAAGTATGTTGTTTTGACTGGTACAAATTATATTGTGAGCAATAATGGCAAAAGTGGATATCTACCAGTACACATTTCACAATTTTTTACATCAGTTACTCCTGTATTCATTAAAAAACTTTTGTCATTAGAAAGCAATTTTTCTTGTACAACAACAACTAGTTTTTTGCCCATAGTTGTTGGTATATAGATTGCTTTTGTAAGGTTCAAAAGTAGAATTTTGATCAACTAGCACCAGATATTTCAACGTCCTAGAGAGAAGATGTAGAAGTCATATTTGTCCAGTGCTATTGAAGGATATGGACCATTTGTTGTTGTCCTCGGTACATAAACTATTGAACAGGTCCCTAAAAGTACATTTTGTTTTCTTCCAATCAATGTAACATATGTAATTTCTGGTGGTTAAACTAAATGTTTTATTGAGATTATATAATTTTAGTTTTGAGTTTTCTGGTTCTGTAAAGGTCATTAATAAAATTAATCCCATTTCGTCTTGTGAAAATTTGCTGCAGTTAAACCTCTCAAATGCAGGGTATGTGGGACTAGAAAGTTGTGGGTTTTTATTGTTTTGCAGAAATAAATGCCAACATATTGGTTGCTGATCAGTAGTGTGAAATAATTTCTTATACAGCAATAACAAGTTTTAAAACTGATCAATAATGAATTGGTAAATAAAAATATTGCAGAAGAAAGAAATGATTGAGTAGATTTATCATTCTCTGTGTTTATGAAATTATCATCCCCTTAGTTCCAAATGTCCAAGCATAGGGTAGGAAAATGCAGTAACTTTAGATTGGCATAGATGAGAGTAAGGTAAGGGTTGTATTGTGTAGGATTTTATTTTCATAGATGTTCACAATCAGAAGTCATGGTTTTGTGCCATAATTTTTAAATTGCCACTTTTTAGGAGGAGCATTATTGTAATCCTGGATCGGAGAGATTATACTGTAATCATATCCTTAAAATTCAATTTCAGTATTTAGGTTATTACTTAATGAAGCCCATGCTTCTAACCCATTAACAACCATGTGCTAAAAATTAATTTTTATTTAAGTAATGCATAATTTTTTAACTGTTAAGACAACTAAGATATTTATATGGTTTATATTTTATGTAGCTAATATTACAGTTGAAGAAAGTCATTTATTGGATGCTGGGTAAATATGTAATCATTAATGTTGCAAAAGTTTAAAAACATTAAATTAAAACTACATCAAAAACAAAATATAGTATTATTATCAATGAAATTACTTATATTACTAACAGTTAAATATCACACGACACACACAATAAAATAGAAATTGTTTTCCTATTTTATGTCTGTGTTCTGGTCCTAGAACCACAAGTGGGCATTAATTGCTTATGGTTTTTTCATTCTTTTATTTTATATTTATCTGAAATATTGATAAAGAATGGTTTATTATTCTGATTATATGAAATGCTCTAATTAGATTTAAAATTGTTGTTTTTGTTAAATATTTGTTCAGTTTAAGGATAAATTATCATAGAAGTAGAGAAATTTGTTGTAAATTATTTAATTCTGTTGTAAGTCTATTATTGACACTTACCTATGTTCACTTCACAATAGTTGATGTCTGCCATCAAGTCTGGCCACTTGTCCCATTCTCGATTTGCGAGAATGGCAGAGATGGAAGAGGAACATGTAGAAAAGGAGAAGGAGAAGGAAAGACTGAGAGGAAAGATTTCTGTTGAGAGAAGTGGAGGAGGCCTTTAAAAAAATCTGCTCAGTTGTGTGCTGTAGGCTTAGTCAATCAAGGTTTCAGAATGTATGCAGAAGTATCAAGGAATGGTGAGCTGTTCATTTAAAAGAAAATTAGATAATTTTATGGATAGCTTTATTTATGTACAGGAGAAACAAAGTGTACACTTAATGGATGTATTAAAGATGGAATCTGTATACATTTACCATTTTGACAATTATAAAAAAAGTTCTTTTGGAAGACCTTTCTGTATTTGTCTACTGGCTAACGCCCATTGCAATAGTGTTGACTAGTTTTTTTTACCACTTAAGTTTTAGAAACTTTTCCAGTTTTATTTCCCTTGAATTGCACCATTTCTCAAATTACTGTTATTGTGAGGTTGAATTGGGATGAAGTTTTTAGGAATTTTTAATGAACCTCTATGCTGATAGCTTTAGGTATTTTCTAGTGATGTCACCTTTAATTAAATTCATTAGAATCTATTTATTTTGAAAATTTTGTCTCCATATTTATCTCTAATTAATGTGTTCAAGCATGTCTACCAAAATATCTGTGATTAACTATCTTCCTATTTATAATCTATTGCTAATATTTTTACTTTTACAAAAATATGGTCATAAAAATTGTTTGTACTACTTTTCTAAGCAGAAATATGTGGCAGTACTTTTGGTAAAGATAATGCTATGAATGATTTTTAACTAGGTTGTATTTGTGGCTTTTGATAAGCCTGTGGTCAAAGTATTTGTTATTTATTCAAAATCTAGAGAAGTATTTGCCAGTATTTTGCTGTTTTTTAAAAGACACTACTCTTGGGAGGAAATGATCTCTTCTAACCTTTTGTTATATCCTTGAAATATTAAATACCAATTTCAAGAAACAGTATTCCATATGTCCAAAGGAAAGTTTTTATACACAGGGAATGTTCAAAAATTTTATTTATATTTATTTATAATACTGCATTTGTCTTTTTACATGACTGTAAATGGTTGAAATGGCATTAAATACCTATGAAGTGTTTCATTTCTTTTTTATTTGATTTAATGAACAATTCCTTTAATTAAATAATGTCAATTAAACAGTTAAAGCCATAAATATAAGCTCCAAACTGTTAGTGAGGATTTATTGAAGACCAAATTGTTCTGATCTTCTATAACTACTCATGGTTCTGAGCTATTATTTCAAACTTTAAGTCATCTTTGCTGTAGTCTACTCTCTTATTTAATAATAAGTTAAACATGTATGCAATGAAAATAAGATCAAGAAATATCCAGTGGGATCCAGAATTAAGGTTCCCTTATTTAAGGTTTACCTGCATTTATGGTTATTTTAGTAGTTTCGAACAAAACTGTATACGGTTTTAGGGTTTCTTGATTATGTATTGGAGCATAGTATATAGTCTTAGAAAAAAAACAAAGACTATACGGCATGAAAAATTTCATGGACTATAGTATTTGAAAAATTTCACATAGTCATTAAGAATTTCATTAACTTTAGACAAAAAATTTTATCTACTAAAGTCATAGAAAAAATTTCAGAATACATATAATCAGAAAAAACTTCAAAAAGTTAAGACTAAAATCCAGAATTTTATCGAATAATGTCTGAAAATCCCATGAACTGTCTTTGAAGAACGTCATGCACTATAGTCTTTTGAAAAATTACATGCACTATAGTCGTTGAAAAATTTCATGGACTAAAATCTTTGAAAAATTTAATGGACTACAGTCTTAAAAAATTTCATAGAACAAATCCATGGACTATTTTTCTGAAAAATTTCATGGACAATAATCTTTGAGCAATTTCATGGACTATTGTCATTGAAAATTTTCATAGAAAATTTCATGGACTAGAGTCTGAAAAAATTCATGCACAATAGAATAAAAATTTCATCAACTATAGTTTTTAAAAGTTTCATGCACTATTGATGTTGAAAAAACATCAGAATATTATCAGTAAAAATTTCAAAGACTATAAGCCACTGAAAAAGTGAAAACACTAAGTCTTTTAAATGTCATGGACTATATAGCCTTTGAAAAAATTTCAGAATACATGTGAGCTCCGCTTAACGTAGCCTCAGCCAACGCAGATTCGTTATAACGTGGATTTTATTTCAAATTAATTTTTTTTAATATAGATATCTTACGTACAGTGTGACTGCAGTCTAATCTCTTATGATTTTTTTAAATTTCGTACTAATCAAATTTCAGAAAGTATCCTAAATATTGTGATATTTCAGCAGTGTTGCATAATATTGCATTGTCTACTGGCCAATTCCACTCTTTTTCCCATAAATTTCATGGGTCTAACACAAAAAATATATCTCCTAAGGTGGAAAACATTTGAAAAACAGAAATAGAAATATGATTCATGTTTCTTTGGCATCATTGGATCGTAAAGAATGTTTTTGATGATTTATATTTTTAAAATCTATAATTTTTGACATTTACTTTATTACAATGTTAATTTACCGTATTAACACGTCATTATAAATAATAATAAAACAATAACGCTACACCAAAAAATGATATAATTTTGATCTACATATGAAAAAACATGTGGTACACGTGGAAGGATCTTAATGTTTGAATGCATATAATGTATAATAATATATAATCATTGATGAGCTGGAAAAAAATTAAGAATCGGCTCAAAAAAAAGGGGAGGTTAGGAAATTTGGATAAAGATGGCAGGGGAGGACTATATGCCAGGGGCACCATATCGCTCTAGTTTAGTAATACCGCTCCGCTAGCTTACCAAGTGTTCGGTTCGTAATATATTCCATTTCATACAATGTCAGTAATTGACTATCAGGTAGGACAAAATGTACTTGAGAGGATAAAATCGATAAATTTCATATTTTCTAAAAATTTAACAACCGGCTCGCAAATTCTGAGAAAAATTAACAACAGGCTCGCAGGAGCCGGTTTCACCTCATCACTGTATATAATGATATAAATTGCAGAAAACCCAACTCGCCCTATTATGGGTTTGATCTATAAGCGGAGCTGCAAAAGCATCGTCGATCAGTGCATGACTTTGTTGGAGGAGCACAAAGACTTCACACAAGGGAGTGCCATAAAGTGGGGCTGCGACGGACTACTTGAATGCTATCGACAAGTTTTATGTAATAAGCGAAAAAAAGCTAAGCAGTCGACCCTAGACTCTTTTTTAAATAAAACTTTGTAGGTGTTCTGAGAATTATTTTGAAATTACGTACGTTTACCACTAAAAAGCTTTTTTGTCTTACTGTTTACTAGGTAATTTTATAGTTTGTTTAATAAATTACCTTCTAAAAGTACGGTAGAAATATGTTTATTATTGAATGCGGGTCCAAAAACACCATTTGGGAAGCTATTTCCCTCTGGGCGCCAAAAGGTTATGATGCCCCGGCAAACATTTTCGTTTAACGTGGAGACCTCAGGAACGCATCCCCCATGTTAAGCGGGGCTTACCTGTATAATAAAAAAAAAATACATGGACAATAGTCATTGAAAAAGTTAATGGACTATTGTTTTGAAAATGTCATCGACTATAGTCTAAAAAATTGCATTTACTATAGTCTTCAAAACAATTTCAGAGTATAATCAGAAAAAATTTCATGGAAAATAGTCATTGAAAAAGTTTATGGACTATAATCGTTGAATAATACATGGACAATAGTCTTTGAAATATATCATGAATTATAGTCTTTGAATAATTATATGGACTTGAGTCTATAGAAAATCTTGTAGAACCTCCCAGGAAGGCACTTATTTATTAAAAAGTGGAAAACCTGTATATTTTCTCTCAGTTTGATCAGTAAAAAAAGTCTAGTTGAGCTTTCATAGCCATAGCCAATAATCTTAGCAATTATGCTGCTATTTCAAATTTTTAATATACAATATCTTTTTCCATTTATGCCTAAAACTCTTCAATAAATTGATTTTAAATTTGCCGTGGTTCGAAAAATGACATTCGAAATGTTTTAATTTATGCCTGCAGATGGCAGCCTAACTGTTACTCTTGTTTAAAGGCGCCAAGTTCATATTTACGTATATTCCTATTGGGGGACCCAGATAAAAACAAGCAGTCGCCAAATCTCAATTCAAACATTAGCAATTCAACAGAAATCACACATGGAAAAGTAGAAAAATATGTGGAATGAGTTATCAACTGGTATTACACAAACAGAAAAAAGTGATAAACCAAGTATAAAAAACAAGCTTAACATATATGTAAATATACGATGTAGTATAGACAACAATATAAACCATGAAAATTTGTAATTCAACACGCAATTTTGACAAAAATAGGTGAACATACGGAACTACCTTATATTCACAAAGAAAGAAGATACCGTTGCAAAAATATCAATGCAGTCCATCCCAGCCCTGTGCATCTTACTCTTGTGGGAAATAGGTTCAAGTTACGACTACATTTGTTCATAGATGGCACCACCGTCGCACCAAGCGCGCGCGTTTAAAATATCAGGTTATTTATTCCTCGTAAAATGCTTAATATATATGATCGCAAAATTTTAAATAGAAATATAAAATTGAAAAAACAACAAAATTATTGTACGTTATTGATATTGCTTTATTTAAGCTTCGTTAGATGTACACATAACAAGTAAATGCCGTATTTTAAGTGAGAAACAATTCTGTAGCATTTCAGCTGAGATTGCAAAAAGGTTTTTGCAAACATCACAAATTATTTGCGATATACACTCAGAAAGATGGCACAGTTACATTACAAAGTAGTACCAGATAAAACAAACAGTTGCCAAATCTCAATTCAAACATTAGCAATTCAACAGAGATCACACATGGAAAAGTACAAAATATGTGGAAATGTTTCCTCAACTGGTATTACACAAACAGAAAAAAGTGAGACTAAGTATAACATACACGAAGTAGTATAGACAATACTGTAAACCATGAAAATATGCAATTGAACATAGACAAAAAATGTAATATGAACATAATGAACAATGAATTAACAAAAAAGATGTATGTAGGTACATACTAAATAATAAAAGGTTGCAAATTATCTGCATTGCGCTAGTTCATGCCACAAAATGCATATAAAATCATACTTTCTCTCAAAGCTAATGAGAGCATTGATATTAGATAATTTGAAATCACAGGAAGGTAAAAGTATGTACATACTGCAACATCTCAAATGTGTTAATTCATGCAAGCATATAAACAGTGACACCCTTCACATGACATATATACAAGTTCATAATATCATATCAAGGTAACCAAATAAACAGTATAAAAATGAACATATATACACTAAGCAGTGCATACAACACACAGAAACCATCCAAATATGTACTCTAACATTAAGAGGCATGATGTAATACCTGTTCCCAAACCTAATGAGGGCAATGATATTAGGCAGATAATTTTAAATCATAAGAAGTGAAAATGTGTACATACTGCAACATAAAAGGTCGCACAATATCTGAATTATGTTAATTTCCCCAACAAAAAGCATATAGAAATTAAAAGATTGAATAATGAATATGTACATATATATATATTTACAAAATTTAAAGCCAATACCCTACAATAACATATATTAACAAATAAATGTAAAACCTATACCCTAAAATAAAACATTGACAAAGAAATGTAAAACCTATACCCTAAAATAAAACAGTGACAAAGAAATGTGAAACCTATACACTAAAATAAAATATATTTACTAAGACGTGAAAATTATACCCTAAAATAAAAAAATTACAAAATTTTAAACCATCTTGTGGACCACTGCTCGCACACCCCCACGCTCATACATGTCACGAACCTGCCAGTTTTGGCAAAATGAAAGCCATTCCAAGCACCTGCACATAAAGACATTAATCGGTATGAATAATCATAGATTACCAGAAAGATAAAAAAACCTGCAAGGTTCACGAAATTTCTTAAAGAATTGGAAAACCGTCTCATTTAAGAAGCATTGGAAATTGTACCATCGAACAAATAGTGCCATTATACCCCCACATTAAGTTAGTTATTCTTAACATAATTGCAAAGGTGCACTCGGTTTTATATAAAAGGTAATCACGAACATTTTATTAATTTCTTTATAAAAGGTCAAGGAATAATAATACAAAAATATTTCACACTGGAAATTATAAATGCAAATTAATCACATTACGACAATTAGCAGGAATAAATGCATTTTAGGAATTGCTGTCATATTTGGAGTTAAATTAATGCTTTGAAACATACCACATTTGTTTGTACATGAAATTTTCAGTTTCCTTTTATCTCATATAAGAATGTTGCAAATGTCAATATACACATTACCTGCCCTTTGTATTCTATCATATGCTGTAAAAGTTTCTATTAAATTAAAGATAGTTTCTCACAATTTGAGAGGTTAATAGTAAGTGCAAAAAGACTAGAAGAATCGACATAGTTTTTTAAAAACAAATACGGAAAGAATGATTTAATTCCTACGTCCTAAAGAGTATGTAAGGAACGAATCTCCAAAAGCATACAATAATTCACATTGAAGCTGAAATCATGTAATTTATAATTTACAAAACGTAATAATTTAGGCAGCAACTTTTCCACTAGATTTAATTGACGAAACTCATGTATATTTCAAACAAACCACCTATACATATTTAACAAATGGAGAGACCAATGACACATATATGTTCGCCTTACAAATCCCTTCATTTAGTTAAACGTACTTCCTCAAAGCGGAGTGAATAAATAAAATTCTAAATTTCGCTTATAAATGACAATCTTCGCACTGAAAACAACTGTTGTATCTATTTATAAACTACACTTATAACTTGCAGAAACACTTCAGCATTCACAAGAAAAATATTCATTAATATAAATTAACTTACACTTTTTCCGTCCTCGGGAAATTAAAAAATTTTCTTGTCCCATCGCTGCGTCCCTCACACCCACTCACGGAACACACCTTCCTTCTCACTTTAAAATCTTTTGACATTTTATCTTTGTTGCCACTCTCTGACATAATGGCCACGCTCAGACCTGCTTTGTTTTTACGATTATAACCTACAGATACAAAGTCACAAAGTTCTTTCAAGGTTTCTGTTCTGGCCGTGAATACAGAAAAACGATTATAAATTGTAACCAAATTTGATTCAATATCAATTAGCCAGGAATCCCTTGCATGCTGAACACAATTATGTAAGATATACGGGCAGGGCATTTTATTCCAAGTAATTCCCCAACTTCCGCAGACAAGAGTACATAAACATTGCTCTGTCCATTTCCATCAACATAACCAAAATTGGAGTTGCAGTTATCCCCTCCAAATGCGATACACTCTTCTGGCCAATCATATGTTTTTAAAACAAAGTGACTTATAGTCCCCTCTGATTCATTTTAAACATTTCAATTCAACTAGCTTGTGTGAGTCCTTAAACATGACGATCAAAATACTGTACGAGTATTCGAAAAATTTTTCGTGATAAATTATTGCTACCATCAGTGGAGATCCTGATGTACATATTCAAGTTTAATTTTTATTAAAGGTAGAGAATGTGGAGCTAATACCTTGTCAACTATTGCTTATGTCTTAGCTGTGGCTGGTGAAATTTTAGTAGCCATCTTTGAATCCGCAAATAATCTTATTTGTGCAAATCACTGATCGATAACTCAAAGTGATGTCAAACTGAATGAAAGCCTAAAGTTACAAGCAGAAACAATTTCAGCCTACTTTCTATTTTTAGTAATAGCATCATTTGTAATTTTTCCTCATGTAGTGCCAGAATTACTGTTTCTCATATGCTTGGCTGAATTTAAATGCTACTCCAAACCTAATTTTCCCTTTTCCACTACATATATTGATTTTACAAGTATTGCTTTTGTCACCATCTTTGTGAATCGGTGTAATGTAAGCAATTTTAGAAAATTTCAGAAAAAACGCCACTGCTAAAAGATTTTTAAATAGTATAAACAGTGGGTAAACCAGTGATTGACTGCACTTTTTAAATAAAAAAGGGAGAGAGTTCATCTGGGCCAGTACACTTTGTAACATTTGTAGACAATAATTTCCATAGTACATCCTCAGTTGAAACTGTCATTTTGCCAAAGGAAAACGTGTAATTTATGTCAAAGGCAGGCTTTGTGTCAGGTATCACAGTACTGTGGACCTTAGAAAAGTTCCTTACAAAGAGGTTTGAAATATCGTGGTCATTATTTGCAACATGTTCTTCATAATAATACATTATGCTTGGTATTCTATCCAATTTTTGATGATTTTTAACATGTCTCCAGAAATACTTTAAGTTATAGGGAATATTTGTTTCCATGTTATTTATATTGTTTTTGCAACATGAACCAGAATGTTTTTTGCATTCACCTCGGATTTTAGAAAAATTATGATAATCATCATTACTCCCAGTAATTTTGAAAATTTTATGGTAATGTTTCTTGAGTTTGATACATTCCTTTAATTCAACACTAAACCATTTAGGATAAGATGATGTTTTGATTGTTAAGGTAGGAGTACACAGTTCTATAGCTTCATAAAGAATAGAGTAGAAAATTGATAGAGCATTATTAATCTCCAAATTGCACAATATTCCTAGCCAGTTTAAAGTATCTAAGTAGTTAGTCAATGTAGTATAATGACAGTTTCTATAATCATAAATAGTAAATTGATAATTGTTATAATCTAGTTCTTTGGCCAACTTTACACTGTAATGAATATCAAGGTGATGATTAACACATTTTAAAATAGGATATGGATCCTTTTCGGAAGTTACTTGCCCTGAATTAGAAAAAGCTAGATCTAATAGTAAATTGTACAAATAGTACTCATCTGCTTAAGACCCAGTAATGTAAAACTTTCATTTATAATTCTTGCTTGAGTGGTGAAAGACATGCTATCACAGTCAGTGTTCCAACAGGGATCAAGTAAATTGTAGTCCCCAGTACAATAATATCAAAAAATTGTTATTATTCACAATATCTTCAACCACTTCACAATGAGATAAGTACTTATCAATGGCAGAGGCTGGGGGGATATACACTGCCCCAATTAAAACCTTTGCCTCTTGACTACAAATGTTTACAAAAATGTTCTACATTAATAATTTGGCTTATAACCTTTACAGATTGCAATTTTGTTTTAATAGCAATTAAAACCCCACCACTACGAACTTTATTAGAAGTAATTACACTGCGATCATGTCTATAAATGTCTAAATGAGGTAAGTCCAATTCAGAGTTATGTCTTCACTGAGCCTAGTCTCAGTGAGTACGATAACGTCATAGTCAGCGGTAGAAATAGCTAGTTTAAGTTGCTCTAATTTTGTCCTTAATCCCCTTACGTTCTGATAATAGATTGAAAGCGTTGTTAAGGACATAAGTCTTTTGACACTTTTTGCTTTTTTACTATGTTAGGAGTGACAATACTACTTGATATGCTACTCCTTTACATTCAAAGGAGGAATAGTGGCCTTATGTTTTTATATAAATTGTTAAATAACCATATTAAAAGCCCAGAATTACTTAATTTAATAAACCTCAGAGTGCCTTTAATGTATACAAGGTTAGATATGACTTTTCATATACCATATATGGACAAATTATATGTGCATTTTACCTTTGTATACTATGATGAGAGACTACAACCTTATAAGTCATAAAGTTGATATATTCAATGAATCACTGCAATCATTTAAAACTAAGCTGCAATGCCTAACTTAAATGTGGTAGAAATTTATGTCAACTTATGTCTATTTTAATTCAGGTAAATTTTTATTAAGTACCATGAATCTGATATAATTTTACTTTATGCCTTAGAATATTTATTTATTTATCATTTTTAAAGTTTACCCAACAAAATAATTACAGGATAAACTGGTTTACATTTTAATAAATACACTTGATTCTAATTATCTTGATATCAAGATGGCAAATTATATATGTAACGAAAAAGCAATACAAAAGCATATACATTCACAAGCATAAAATATTCATTATTCAATACAATGATATATATATATTACCATACACGACCTATGAACTATTTATAAATAAGGCAAGTAACAATGGTAGTTATACAATTGTAGTTATGTATTACCAATAACAACGAATGAAATATATTTATAAAAGAAGTGAGGCAGATAACAATCATATATTCCTTCATTTTCAAGATATGTACATAATTTCAAACAATGGTGAAATTATAAATTCATACATATCTTTTATTGAGTACCCCAATAAAGCCGATAATTATGTTATATACTCAGACTTTCTGATAAAAATGTCTAGATTAGAGAAGTACTTATTATAACTAGCACATATCCTCGTTAATGTTGAGTTCATACAAAGGTTTGTACGATATTGTTATATTGTCAGATGGATTTTGAGTATAATTTTTATAGGATTTGTGATTTTTATGTGCGATAGTATAATTTTTCTTACTCTTGTGCTTTAATGGTTTATATTGTATTAGAACGCACGTTTAAATATTTTGGCTTATTTTTAATACATTTCTGATTGTATTTTTAGGAAAAGGCCTTGTCCCGTAAATAGAGTATTATTATTATCAGTGTAAAATTCATAATAGAGAGGAGTTTATCTTTATAAAATATACGATAATATTACAATAATAAAATTTTATAAATTTCTATAAATTGATGCAAAGGATGATTCGAATATACTTATGTGACAGGCATTAGCTGTAATAATGGGAGATACAAATGGAGAAAGACGGTCGGACAATTGTAAAATTAGATAAAGGATTTGTTGGAAATTGACGCACGAATGCTTTTTTTGAAAATATATTACGTGAGTTTTTGGATTTCAAATAGGAAATGAGGTGGAAGTTTACCGTGAAGAAGGAATCACCCGAGTTTTTTATGGTTCTTAAGTTCTTATGAAGGCTAATTCACTTACTAAATAGAGTATCTTAGTTAGGACAATTACAAGTGTATTTTTCTACCTGTTCCGGACATCTGTGTTTGTAAATCAGTAGGTTCCTACGGTAGGTACCTACATTTCAAATTTATACGAATATTTTATCGGTATCAATTGAATATACCACAGGTTTCCAAAGTACATGGATAAGATAAAAACCTGAAAGTATTTTCCGGAGTATAATTGCTATTCTTATAATTACACTCGTGAATAGTTTTTAATAACTAATAATTGTTTCCGCATAATTTGTAAATGCCGCCGAAACTACCGATGTAATTGTTTATGAAGACGTCCTACAGAAAAATAAATGTTACAAAAAAACGCATACGTATTTGGACCAAAAATTCGTTATTAATTAATTAATTACATTGTCGGTTATTAAGCAATCTGAAAATATATTTTAATGCCTTATTTTTACCCCTCTCCATGACGAATCCAAATTTAGGTTTGCAAAGCAAAAGTTTAATGCCAATAAATTTGATTTACTGCAAGTAATTTATAACATTTAAGCAAATTTTATCGATGCTACAATAAGTTATAATTGTGTTCCTACTAAAATGAGAAATAAAGATATAAAAAGGAATTGTTTATTTTTTGTGGTTTTTTTGTCGAAATTGTAAATATCCAGGTTTATACGGGGAAATGTTGGTTAGCCTGCGCGCCTGCGCGTTACTTCTGGTTACTTCGTAGAAATCTTAAAATGGCTGACGGGGTTGTCTGTTATGTGCGTGATACAGTTCGAAATTTATTTTGTTTCCATCAGACCTTTTTAGAAGGAAAAAACTAGACCTTTTTATTGTATTCGAAATTTAATGTTGATAGTTATGATCGTGATATATGTTTGGCCGTGTGTTCTTCGAAAACTGGTCCACGTGATAATCATTTTGACAGCAGAGTTATAATACTTTTGGTTATTTTATGTGTTTACACCAGAACCTTTTACAAGTAAAAAACTAATCCTTTTTATTGTATTCGAAATTTAATGTCGATAGTTTTGATCTTGACAAAATTTTGGCCGTTTATTCTTCGAAAACAGTGGTGCATGTGACGCATTTTGACATCAGTTTTTAATTATGTACTTTTAGTTTGATTTGTGTACGTTTTAAGACACTTTAAGCGAAGTGAAGTATTATCTAAAGTTTTTTATAGTTTCAATGTGTGTAATCTTCACATTGCTTACTGGACATTAATTAACTTCTCTTAATAGTACTATTTCTTATTTTGTAATACAATGATATGTGAATTTGTATATGTAATTATTCAGTATGCCCTGTTTTGCCACTTAATTGTAATTTATGGTGATGTTTTGATGTATTGTTTTTCTTTAGTCCACTCGCTGTTATATTGTTTTACTTTGTATTTTCTTTTGTGGTTGAGTTTGTCTTATTGATTTGCCATGTAACTTTGATCTTCTGGAAAATAAATGTACTGTTATTATTGTGTGATACAGCTGTCCTGGTCAATCTCCTCGAGGATTTATATCTACAAAGGTAAGGAAATCTTAAATAACTTCTCTGTTCATCTTTGATTTATAGTTGAAATATCTTTACCGTATATATATGTATATAGGAAATGTTATATTTATCATATTTATGTATAATGGAGTAATTATTTTTATAAATTAGTCCTTATGTATAACATTTTGTTACTGCATAACATGTTTAATGAGTGATTTTATCGTTGTAAAGTATCATTTTCTGTGAAGAGTTGGTAAAATTTTTTGCAAGGACGGATTTGTTTATGGGCAAATATAGCCAAGATATGGCGTTACACTCTTAACGTAGGATTAATTAAGGGTTTGTTATCAATATATATTGTGTTTTGAACGTAAAAATTATAGTTTACCTCATAAAATGAGAATCTGTGTTTTTAAAAACGTATGAATAATACATTATTAGCCGGTTTCCATTACTTTATAAACTTCAAATCAAAAGTTATTGTTAAGGTTTTGTAGAATTTTTATCCTTTGGGTGCGAGATTTCTGAGTTGGTTCTGTCGTTGTTTCAGATGCGAGCCTCCGAAGAATGAAGTCTGAAAACGCAGCCAGCATGGTAGATCTTCCACAGGCCAGCTCTGCTTTGCGATGTCAAGAAAGAAGATGGGTGAGTGTGATTGATTTTGCATTTCAAATTAGAACTAATGAGCTTCCCGCTTTAAATATATATTTCATGTCCTGGCATGTGCAGAAACTACATTAGTCTTACGTGTTTTTACACATAGGGGTATTTTCTCTCTACGGCAGTTTTAATATATCTGGAAGCTGCGGAAGTGCTCTTCTCGTACCAGCATCTGTTATGCTTTTCTCAGTTATTAAAAAACAAAGCTCTACGATATTGACATTCTTTATTAATTTTTCCTAAATGTGAATCATCTCGTTGAGTAGCTGATCCGTTTCCTATTGCTGAGTTTAAATTTGTGTCGTTTCTTCGTCTTCCGCCGTTGGCTGCATCGATTCTGTTTTGGCTTCTTCTTATATTACTCCCTTCTTCAGTTTGTTCGTTTCTTCTTTGTTACCTGATTTCGTTTATGGTCTCTCTCGCTGTTTGCCTTTGCTCATCTGTCCGTATTTTATCTTCTCACTCTTTCTCTTCTACGTCGTTCTTCTTTATCTTCTTCTGTCTCTATAATATTTATTTATTTATTCATTTAGTCACATGGTGGCTGGATGTGCCAGGTGGCGACAAGTAACATAAAATGACACAATAAAGTACGTTTGAATCAGATTTACATTAAAATTTTCGAAAGAATCAATTTAGATTCACGTCATTGGTACATAAGTAAAAATTACACAGATTCAAAGGCCTCGTTATCTTCTTCTTTCTTCCATTTGATGAATTAATGGGCTATTATTGCCTTAAACTTTAATTAAAAGTTATATTTGTAGTAATTAAAATGCTGATAGTAACAACAACCTGGGAAATTGCAATTGATAGTGCTTTACCGTCAGAGGTAATAATGAGTAAAAGCGTTGTTATGTAAACTAAACAAACAAAATTATAAGTTCTATTTGATGAATTAACGGAGTACTAGCTGTACCCACACAGTGTTTTCACTGTTGTTTCAATTAATTTATAAAAAATTAAGAATTGTGTAGAATAAGTTGATCTCAATATTTCACGTTTAACTCAATAATTCGCATTTAACTCTGATAATGCATTTCCCCAGTATAGGTAAGGTTAGCGGGTAGAAATCTCGCTGAGGGCGAGGCTGTGTGTGCATATTGACAATTAATTATGCAAAGTCAGTAAGAAATCTGTATTTTAAAAGTCAAATTAGAGAGGAAATTAATGCTACACAGTAATTGATTGCAAACTTTTATGTTTTTAATTTTCTTTGTTTCTTTTTATTGAAGTATACGTCCTTTTTTTCATATATCAATCAATGCAACCGTTTATTTAGATTAACAATGAAGAGAAGATAAGTTTCGGCGAGTTCTAGGTTATCAATCTAAAAGAAATGTTTTCATGCTGCTCCTGAATAAACGTAGCCCGTCACCTAACATTCTTTGTCATTTAGATTATCTACGAAGGTGACATAACCATATAACTTTCAATTTGTTAAAAAATAATGTACGTCCCTATTCTCATCTGATTTTAAATTTACGCATGAGACAATTTGCCTTAATAAGCATTATAGATGTTTAATAGTTTTACTTACTGAAAAAGTAAGATTCCAGCATCCGAATGATTTTAAATAAGATCAATTGCTTTGATTAAATTGCTAGAAATGCTTCCCATACACAGTTATTAACTGGATAATTATCCGTAAATATTTGTGTTGCTATTTATAAAGTTTGACATTGCTACAGCATTAATTTCGATGCTTAAAGTGTGAAGCGAATAACACTATTCTTTCACTTATTTGAAGGTTTAATTGGCACTAATTGAATTGGAGGCAATGCCAGGAATCTTTCTCTCTCGGTCACAGTGCAATCATCATTCATTTGTCTGCTTCATTCAAAACTGGCATCGGAACTTTTTAATTTTTTTGTACCATTTGGCGACAAATGAGGGTTGATCAAAACAATGATTATCAATGGTGATGTTTATAGAGGTCCAACTGTATTTCAAATGTTTATAT